>JAHRHZ010000270.1:11592764-11630812 GCA_024137785.1 Ginglymostoma cirratum
TCAAGTTTTCCTGCTCCTATGATGCTGCTTGACCTGCTGTGTTCATCCAGCCCCATGCTTGTTATCTCGGATTCTCCAGCATCTGCAGAACCTTTTATCTCTATTAGAATATGGAATTTAGCTTTGAAAGAGCCTCAGCCAGTGCCTATGTCTGACATATACAAGGTTATTGCTCCCATGGCATAGATTCCAGTAAGATGAGTGATCTGACTGCAGCAGTGTAGTCTAGAGCATCCTTCAAGCATGGGAGAAAAGAGAAATTTAGCAGTATTGATCTAGCATAATTAGGGGAATAGATACTGTTCTCTGTAGCTAAGACAGAATGTTCTGAAGAATATATTGCCTACTTGGTGCCAAGGTTCAGGGCATCTCTTCTAGCTGGAGAAAATGGGAGGGAAAGATATAGTTGCCATGATCCGCCTAAGCACCAATGATATAAGGAGGAATAGGAAGGAGTTTCTGCTGAGAAATTACTACAGCTTGTGGTTAAATTGAAAAGCAAAACCACAAAAAGGTGTTAATCTCGGGATTACTAATTATCTGAGCCACATGCAAATTGGCATAGGATAACTAAGATTGGTGAGGTAAATGCATGGGTCAAAGATTGGTGCGGGAGAAATAGGGTCTGATTCATGGAGCATTAACACAAGTACTGGGGAAAGACAGCTCTTCCATTGGGACCAGCTTGAATATTAGGACCAGTGACATAGCGAATCATGTAACTGTGGTTCTGAGTAGATCTTTAAATTACTTGGGTGGGAGAGGTCTCAATCAAAAGTTAAAAATCCAAAAGAAATAAGAGATTGCAGAGGTGGTGAAAAGGTGAATGATAAAGTCTGCCAGGAAAAGGCAGAAAATCTACAAAGAATATTGCAGCAGAAATTAGAACCAAAGTAAGTAATAATGATAAAAAGTCAAAGCTTAAAACTCTTCATCCAAATACATGCAGCATTTATAACAAGTTAGATGAGTTGTCAGCACAAATAGAAACAAATGAATATGACTTGATAGCTATTACACAGAGCTGATTGCAAGGTGTTCAGGACTGGGAACTCAATATTCAAGGGTATCTGATGCTCTTGAAAATAGTTAAAATGATAAAGGAGGTGGGGATAGCATAATTGAGTAAATTAAGGTGCAGTGGTAATTAGGTATATTAGATTGTGATATGGTATCAGTTTGGGTGGAAATAGCAATAGCGAGGGAATGAAGTCACAGGTGGGAGTCATTTATAGGCCAACAAAGAGCTGCCTGACTGCAAGACAAAGCATAAATACATTGGTAAACAATGGAGGCGAGTAATGAGGACACTTATCATGGGTAATTTTAACCTGCATTTTGACTGAACATGTAACATGGGAGGCAAATTTTTACAGTGCATCAGGAATTGTTCCTTAGAGAAGTATGTTGCAGGACCTACCCAGGAACAGGCTATTTTAGATCTAGTAATCTGTCATGAGATAAGATTAAGAGGAGATCTCATAGTTAAGGGTTTTCTCAGGGGTAGAGATCAATGTATGGTAGCATATCAAATTTTGGTTAAGGGAGAGTAACTTGAGTTGCAAACCAGTGTCCTTAATTTAAATAAGGACAAATACAGAGGCATCGAGGAAGTGGTTGATAAAGCATGTGGTTAAAATAGACTGAAGGTAAGGTCAGCAGTGAGAAATGGCAGATACTTAAGCAGATGTTTCATGGTGCTGAGCAAAAATTTATTCTGGTCAAAAAGAAAGACTCCACAAAGAAGGATGAACCACCTGTGGTTAACAAAGGCAATCAAGGAAAGTATCCAATTAAAAACTAATCCATGCAAAGTGGCGAAAAACTCATGGTAGACAAGTGGACTGGGACTTTTTTTTAAGAATCAGTAGTGGTAACTAAAAGGTTAATAAAGAGAAAGTTGATTATGAAAAGTGAATTGCCAATAAATATAAAATACAAATAGCAATAGCTCCTACAGGTATATTAAAAGAGTGCAGCTAAATTAAGTGTGGAATCTTTGGAGGATGCAACTAAGAATTTACATTAGGATATAGGGAAATGGCAGATAATTTAAACCAACAGTTTCGTCATCATCACAAGAGGAGGAAACTATAAATATCCAAAACATAACAGATAAGCAACGTGTTACTGGGAGGAAGAATCATGCATCACTTACTTTTAAAAGAGTCAAAGTATTTGACAAACTAAAGCAGAGAAGTCACCAGGACCTGGTGGTCTGCATCCAAGTGTTTCAAAGGAAGCAGTTGGAGAGATAGTGGCGGGATTAGCCAAAATTTTCCAGAACTCGCAGAATTCCAGGAGGGCTCCAGAGGATTGGGAAACTGTTGATATGACACTGCTGTTCAAGCAGGGGGGGAGACAGAAAGCAGGTAACTAAAGGCCCGTTAGCCTACCATCTGCCATTGAGGAAATTGCCAGAGTCCACATTTCAGGAAGTTGCAGGGCATTTAGAAAAGTTTAGCACAGAGTGAATGTGGTTGTGTGAAAGGGAAATCATGTTTGACAAATCTGCCAGAGTTCTTGCAGGATATGACAAGCAGGATTGATAAAGGGGAACTGGTAGATGTAGCATATTTGGATTTCCAGAAGGCCTTCAATAAGGTGCCATATGAAAGGTTATTGTACAAGATGGTATTTAGGGTCATGGATTAGCATGGATTAGGGATTCACTAACATATAGAACACTGAGACATCAGTAGTGGGGACACCATGAGGATCAGCCTGAGGCCTCCATTTACAGTGTACATTCATGACTTGGAGAAAAGGCAAATCCTGCACTTCAGATCCTGATGATTTGTGGGACACCTTGTTCTATGTGCCGTAAGATCTGCAGTTTGAGATATTAAAAGCCAAATACTTTGATTGCTGGTAATCTGAAATAAAAGCTGAAAATGCTGGAGAATCTCAGCAGGACTGACAGCATCTGTGGAGACAGAAACAGAATTAATGTTTCGAGTCTGGTACGACTATTCTTCAGAATGAACAATAGGTCCCTATGGTGTACTGAGGAACAAAGGGACCTTAGTGTACAAGTCCATAGATCCCTGAAGGTGACAGCACAGGTTGACAGGCTGGTTAAGTAGATATGTCAAACTCTTGCCTTCATTAGCTGGGGCATAGAATATAAGAACAAGGAAGTCTTTTTACAACTTTACAAAACATTGGTTAGGCCACTGATAGAATACTATATGCAGGTCTGGTCACCACACTATTTGAAGGACACAGCTGGAGCAGAGGAGACTGAGGAGGGATCTGATTGAGGGATACAAAATTATGAGATGCATAATCAGAGTAAATCCTCAGAACATCTTCCCCATGGCAGACATGGCTAAGACCAGACAGCATAAGTTTAAGGTGAAAAGTAAGTTGTCTAGAGGAGATCTGAGGAAAACATCTTTCACCCAGAGGGTGGTAGATATTTGGGAATATGCTGCCTGAGAAGCTGGTGGAGGCAGGTAATCTTGCAACATTTAAGAAGTATCTGGACAAGCAGTTAAAGTGCCAGGGCATAATAGGCTATGGACCAAGTGCAAGTAAGTGGGATTAATGTAGTTTGGTGTTTGTTGATCAGCATAGACATAATGTACTGAAGGGCCTATTTCTATGCTGTATGACTCTGTCAGAGCAGGCCACAGCCTGTCAGCCAGAAAGAAATGAAGGACACTCATTCCTAACCCTCAGGGAAGCCTCACTTATGCTGGTTGTAACATCTCAATAGCTTGTGCTGCGATCACCAAACTACTCCTCGCCAAAGACTGACTTTTCTCTCCTATACCTCACTTCCCACAATCACAGCTGACGTACTGACACACCCCCTTCCTCAGGCTGCTCACCTTCGGCTGCTGCAGACTATCCCTAAGGGCTGTTTCTCGTTGCCAGCCTGTCAATTTGGTTGACTGTGGTTTTGGAAACAGAATGTAAAAAAACGTGAGAATTTTCTTTCACATTACTGATGTTAGGCATTGAATGTCAGACAAGCATGGCATTACATCAGAGGCAGTGGAGACGCTGACAGAAGTAGGCCGCATGGTCACTCAGTGGTTATCACTGCAGCCTCACAGCGCCAGGGACCTGGTTCGATTCCAGCCTCGGGCATTGTCTGTGTGGAGTTTGCACATTCTTTGTGTGAGTTTCTTCTGGGTGCTCTGGTTTCCTCTCACAGTCCAAAGATGTGCAGGTTATGTGGATGAGAAATGTGGGGTTACAGAGATAGGGTAGGGAGGTGGATCTGTTTGGGATGCACTTTGGAAGGTTGGTGTGAACTCAATGGGCTGAATGGTCTGCTTCCACATTGTTGGGATTCTATGATTCTCTGAAGTGATGGTGAGATACAGCTGGGTGTTGCAGGTGTGGAGCCCAACCATGTGTTTCTGGATGATAACATCAAGCAGCAGGATGTAGATGAGAAATAAGAGGGTGCTAAGGGCTGATTTTTGGGAATCCAAGAAATAATGGTTCAGGAATAGAAAGAGAACCACAGCTCCAACTGTATAAATAAGAACGAAATCAGGTGACAATAAATAAACAACCTTGTTGAGTCTTCATGTATATATATTACTAAATGGAGAGAATGGGTTGAAATAAAGGAAAGTAGTATAAATTGGAGAGGCAAAGTCTAAGCATGCCTCACTGCAGTTGAAAACAACTGAAACCAAAACTTTTGGTGGTCCTAAATATCCACTTCATTTTGTTGAGTGGATAATCTTATTATGAAAGACACACATCAGAAGTACAAGTTAAAAACACTAGCAGATGTATGTTTTTTTGTGAGGTAGATAGAGGTTACTGACGTTGTTGAATAAATCCAACACTATTTATGCTAAAATTAATCAGTTAGAATGGACGGCAGTAACATATGTAACATTCTCACTCCATCTAAGGAACACTGAGGAATAGTTTCATATGCCAAGTCACCTCTAGAGAACAGAACCTCATCGCCGGAAATGCCCCAATTATTTAACAATTGTGGAGCAAACAATCATATACTGACGCCATATCCCAGTAAAATAAAATACATGTTTAACTAGTTGGCTGTATTCGAATAGAGATTCTGTCAGCTCGAGTTAAATTCTGCAGTATACACAGATTGGTGTCAAAGTGGAGATAGGAACAATGCATCAAAAGAAATTTATCTTGATCTACGTCAAGTTAAAAGTAATGAGCTAAAATGGCACAGGAGTTATCACATTCAAAGGGCATGAAATTGGATCATTTTTCTTCATTAGATTTTGTTACTTGCATTTAGTGTTCTTTCAAAGTATCAATTTGGACTCTCTTTCCCTTCACTCACTTCTACTTTGTTTTGAACATTTTCTTTGAATTTTCAGTCCTACCAACATTTGCACTGCACATATTCCCTCAACACTCCAAATAGACACACGTGACAAGTGCTAAATGACGTAACAACTCATTGAAATATACTCTGAAATGGTCAACAGTGCTCAGCTATATTGTGTGGAAAGTTATACATCACCTGTCACAGCAGTAAATGCTATAAAGAAACGGAAACAATTGTACACACTATCAACTGTATTTGAAATAGAAATGTAAATGATTGTGTGCCCCTCACTCTTCACACGCCTGGGATTTAAACCAGCTTTAGAAACATAAAGGACTGCCCAGTCACAAGTGCTCTGGCCCAAGGACAACTCTGTCCCAAAACAGGTGCCCAATAATCATCATCCATGTTGCCTGTGTGCAGATTCTTGACCAGGGACTCCCAGTTTCACACCCTTGTCTTATCACCAATTTTCCATTGCACAGAGTTTGGCAGAAGGACTGTGGTAGAAACATGGATGTCACATTGTTTAAGCTGGGGACATTGGACCACTGTCTCTGTTCTCTCAATTTTCACGGACTGATGATCAGATTTCAGTGAAACCCCCAGTGACTGGAACCATCCTGGAGCTGCAGATCTTCTGTGGATGTTCAAATCATCTCTGAACACAACCTTCTCTCAGGAGTTATGAAAGCTCATTTGGGTGACTCTGCACTCCTATTTACCCTTCCCCACCTTTTCTGTACAGAGAGATGGTGCAACCTCTAATTGATGCTTCTTCAACAAGCAACACTTAAGCTGTCAAAAAAAGGAAGTAAGTATCAAATCAGCATGAGTTGATCCTCAAATCAATAGGCACATAAATCTAGAATCAAGAAAAAATGCTGTGTAAGTAATACGGCACTGAATTTGGTGAGGTGAGAATGGTGAGGAAGACAGAAAAATAAAGAACACAATGTTAGTGAGGTGTGAAAAAGAGTATTTTAAAGAAAACTGCTGTCAGATCCAGCCATGTCCACTATTGGCTTAACAGGCACAGAAAAGGAAAAAAAATACAATTTTAAGTAAAACATAAATAAGATGCAATGATAGGGTAGGAAATGATATACAAAATGCTTTATATATTGTAGCATAACATATCACATGCTTTATGTACTATATCTCCAACTCATATATATCGTACCTTGACTCCATTTACCTTATTGTATCATTAACCTACATATTCCACATCTTATTGATCTGTATCTAGCCGTCACACTACAACACTATGCTATTTAAAATAAACTCACTGTCTTCATATTTATTGACAGGCTTGATCAACACATTCCCAGACACAAAGCAAAATAGAAAATTGGGGATTAATTAAAATTGATAATTCTATGAAGTTTTGTTTTCTATATTCTTCATTTTAACTGCATTTGTTGCCATTTTCTGATTATGCTTACCAAGCCATTTCCTTGGGTAATTGGGAATCAACTATATTACGGTTGGTCTGGAGTCATATGTAGACCACACCAGGTAAAGATAGCCAATTTCCTTTCCTAATGAGGACATTAGTGAACCAGATAGATTTTTACAACAATCAATTGGGATTACCTTAATATTCCAGATTTGTTAACTCAGTCCAAATTACATGCGCTGGTGTGGTGGTATTTAAACCCAAGGCACCAGAGCAATAGCCCAGCTCTCTGGATTACTTGTCCATTAACATTACCACCACGCCACCATGAGGGTATTGAATGCGAAGTGTGATCTCCAATTTTTAGTCAGTTCACTGAAGTGGAACAGAAGAAATCAACTCGGGGGTAACCTTTTCAACCTGCTCATGGGCAGATCAAAAAATTGATAAAGTAGCTCAAAATGTTTGAGATTGGGAGGTGGAATTAAAAATAACTAACTCAGATACAGCTGTTTAGGCAACCCCTTTATCAGCCTGGAGGTCAGAGTCATCCATCATCTTCTTCATAATGGCAAAACATCATATGGCCAAAAACAAAAATGACCACAAATACTCATGGAGCTCTTATTGCACAAACAGATTTATCAAACATTATAGTCTGAAGATGTACTTACTTAATAATCCAGCATTGGGAAATCTCCAGGAGTCGTTATAAGTCGTATACTGTGGATGGGAATATGGACTCCCAGAAAAATCACCTCCTAAAACAAAAAATTGAAATCTTGGAATATCCTCAAATTAATTATTCTAGGTTGTCCTACAATTGAAAAAGATACTATGAAGTCATAGTTCAACATTATGAATCAAGCAATCATCAATAATCAACTTACATACAGTCACACTTTACACGTCACTTACTGTGAAACTCAAACCTTCACTAATTTAGCTACATTACATGTTACATCTCATACTTGTTGGTACAAGGAATAGGCTGGAAAATAAATTGACATTTATTAACAAGATCAACTAACTAGGTTCACTAATTAATTGGAGTTTTCTGGCGACGTGGTAGATATTTTCTGAACCAGTTTTTATATCTCTCTGCCTCTTAGCTGCTGTCTTCAATCATCAGTACATTGCCCCCCAGCACAGGTAGGATGTTAAATATCAAAAACTGAGGTCACGTGATAATTATCACCAGCTATATTTTGAGAGTTCTGAACATTAACCCAATGCAAATGGCCTTCTCCTAAGGTTCATAAAATAATTAATACCTTTTAGTACACGTGTAATAAAAACGGTAACTAGTCACACCGGTTAAATCCATTCCTTGTTTGGCTAAGTGACTTTGTTAAAGTATTTGTTGTTTACACTCAGAATCTAACAAAGTCTGTTTCCTTTGTTTGCCAAACTTTCCCTCACACCTCAGGACTGACAGGAGTGCCTCTGCCTTCCCCAGTCCTTAACTGTGAGGATGAGGTGATTGCACTTTGTGTTGCTCTGCATATTAATCAGCAGGCGATGGGAGATTTAAACCTCATCAGCTGCACTCCTGCTCAAATGATTTGAAGCAAGCCGACACTTTGCAATGCGATTCCCTCCGTTCCCCCCTCCTTGCTCTCAGGGGGATGCGCCAGGGCCTGACAGGCTCAGACTTCCAATTCTCTGCTTTTTATGCCTCAGTGGTCAGGGTGTCAGGCTCCTGCAGTACAGACCAGCAGAGAGCTGCAAGAGTCACTGAGCACCATCAGCTCAATGACAGAATCGCTCACTTCATCCAGAAATATTCTGCATATCGAGCAGGAGCCAGGCTGTGCTGGAGATGTGGCAGGGGCTGAGTAAAACTAGAGCAGATCAATGCACATCTAAACAGCTTGCTGGCCCCTTTATGGAAATACTACAGTCCATCAGTGGTAATTCTTGACAGCTGAACTGTTCAATCATGAACTGTGATGAGGAGTCCCAGAGAGAGATAAAAACACCTTAATAAATATCAAAGACTCGAATTTTAAGGGGCGCCAATTCTGCATCCCAGTCCACTACCTGACTAACAACACAAAATGTTTAATGATTACTGATTAATTAGCCTCAAGTGAACTCTTCGTGTTTCAGCTGTAAAATCTTCCCAATGGGTATCAGAGGTGCTGTAGTTTGTAACTTAATAGCAGTCTGTATGGCTCCTTGGAAATAAAGCTCTGGCATAATCACACCGAATGAACATGACAAATAATAAACAAAGATCCCAATTAACAGTGAAATGAAGGATCGGGTTTTTAAGGGGTCTAAAGGTCCTTAAGTTCCACAAATAAAGCCTCTGTGGCTGTGCACTCCATGTGATGTCTGTGTGGCCGAAAGCAGCCCTAAAAATACCATTCATTCTTTACAAACAGTAAAGGAATCAAATGGAAGACTAGCCCTAGGATGTCCACTTTAAAAACTGCACATCCCCATTGCCAAAATAACTGTAATGCAACACTCAGATTTATATTTATATAAAGCCTTTAAATATAGTAAGTTATCCCAAGGTACTTCAAAGAATATTTTCAAACCAAATTGGAACTGCGCAACGTATTAAACTATTAGAAAAGGTAATGAAAACCTTAGTGAATAAGGTAGGCGGGTAAGGAGCATCTTAGAGAATAGAGAGGGACAGAAATGTTTAGAGAAACTCCGAAGCTTAGGGAGTCAGCAGCTAAAGGAAAATCCATCAATGGCTTAACAGTTAAAATCAGGGATGCTGTATGGATCAGAATAGGAGAAACGCATATATTGCAGAGTTAAGGTCTGGAGCAGGTCACAAAGATAAGGATGGACGAATGCAGGGAAGGATTCTGAAACAAGGATGAGAATTTCAATATTGAGAGCTGCTTAACTAAGGACCAACTGAGCTCAGCAGGCATGTTGTTACAAGCAAATACAGTTTGATGCATATTAGGACAAGGACGGCAGAATTCTGGATGACCTCAAGTTGATGGACGACAGAAGAGGGAGACTAGCCAGCGGTGCTAGAAGTCTTCAATTCTCAGAGTAACAAAGGCTTGGATAAGGGTTTCAGCAATGGACAAGCTGAGGTTGGGATGGAATTGGGGAATGCTGTAGAGGTGGAAAAAGTGATCTTGTGATGTGGATGTGTGGTTAGAAGCTCTTGTCAGATTCCAGACAGCCTTGGATTTGAATCTAACCACCCCGGTCCTTACACCCTGTCCAAATTTTACTCTCCACTGAATATTATGGCAGATAACATAAAATCAGGGCTATACTAATTAATTCTGAAAACCTGCACCAATAGCCAAAAATACTACAGTCACCCAAAAGATCTACAAAGACAAAAGACAGGCCAACGTTTCCCCCGTAACCTTCATCAGAAAAAGGTCTTCAGTTTTGTTAACAAAGGTCAGAACACACTCTCTCTTTGTGAATACTGACTGACCAGAACCAACCTTTTATTTCAGTTGGTGCCATCTCTGCACAGAAAAAGCTTCTGATTTTGAATTCTGAAATTATAGGTTTCAAGTTAATTCGTATTATTATTACTACAAATGGATTCTGAATACTACCTATGTGATCAATGTGGGTGATCTGCAGGATTTTAGTCACATTTCTGCTTTTGTTCTAAAGTGGGCTCTTTTGATATCTGGTTTGAGCCCTGGCGCAATAATGCAGTGACTGTAAACTTTTCACTGTACTTATTTGAATATGTGTGACAATAAAGCTAATACTGTATTATTCTATTCTATGTCAGCTGTGGCTCAATGGCAGCAGTTTCATTTCAGACAACGAACATCTTTGGTTTAAAAATCCCTCACTGTTAT
Source organism: Ginglymostoma cirratum (assembly GCA_024137785.1). Lineage (NCBI taxonomy): Eukaryota > Metazoa > Chordata > Chondrichthyes > Orectolobiformes > Ginglymostomatidae > Ginglymostoma > Ginglymostoma cirratum. The sequence continues at coordinate 11,603,257 of JAHRHZ010000270.1, forward strand.
TTGACTGACTGCTGATGGGCATGCAGTACTGTCGCAGAACAAGGTATTAGACGGAGGCCCTGGATGAAAAATAACCCATCACACTATTTGAAGAGGAACAGATGGTCCAAAGGCAACATTTCATTTTCAACCAACACAAACAAAAGAAAAAAGATCTTATAGTGCTTTGCTGAATATAAATTAACTATTGCATTCGCCTACTTAACAACGGTGACTATATTTCAAAATTAGTATTTTGGGCATGCAATGTTTTGGGATGCCTGAGGAGACAATAAGATACCACAATAAACTTTGTTTTAAACGGTACCTTATGAAGCATTGTCAATAAACTAGCAAAAGTTATATACCTTAAATACTGCAAACTTTACTGTATCATCACAATCATTGTGATGTCTGGGTAGTCAGTTGTGAGTGAGAGTGAGAAGGCTCTCTGCCGGTAAGTTTTATTTAAGGCAAAGTTGCATTATTATTTAAGTGAATTATGCTGTAAATAAAGTATAATAGTGATGTGTATACCCCCTGCATTGTGTTTCTATTACTTACTGTCTTTTTATGTTATGTGGACTTATGGAATATTTGATCAACAGAAGCACTCCTGATCCCGTACGTACCAGTTAATAAAATGTTTGCTATATATAAATACTTGTTATTCTTTGCTTCTTCCCTGTTCTATTGTTGTTAGCCTGGATTCTTTCTACCCCTGCCTATATCAATGTCCAAAGGCACTTCATCAAATAAACCTTATCCATGCCAGGTGCCAGACTGGCCTTCGACACATCGCCTTTGCTCAACACAAGCCTTTTTATCACAGGAGAATGACAGCCATCATCAAACTCCATGCCCAGTGCCACTGAAATAGGGACATCTTTATCTATATCACTTAGGGGTCAAAATGGAGAGACAAAACAACGAAGGACTGTTCCTACTGGTTGGCTAGTTGGTAACAGGAACACATCAAATGAAGATTAAAGGTGGAAAGAGAGATGTTCATCACACAAGACATTATTAGAACAGAGGATGTTTTACCCAAGGACTTAATGAGACAGAGAGTCCAACTTCATTTAAAATGAAATAGGAAATGTGTTTGAAATTGAAGACTAGGAAAGGATATGATGAAAGGACAGTGATATACAACTGAAGGGGGGAATTTCAGTTTAGGAGACATCATTGGAACAGGCATGATGAGTTGAATGGTCTTTTGTGTTAATTTCCAGAGGACCAATTCCACAATCTCAAAATCTCAGCAGGAAGCAAAGTTCTGTGGAAACACAACTGAAAGAATTGGGGTGAGTATCTTACAGCATAGTCTCCAACATGCATTACTCCCTTAGGATGTAGCTCCCTTTTAGGAGTTTGGAATCACAGCTTTAAGCCCTGATCGTGTGCACCATAACCTCATACAGTATGAAACCTTTGCTGAATTAAAAACAATTGAGAACTTGTGCTTTCAGCACAACCTCACTGTGATTATGAGATGATGCCTGTTTCATTCACCTTTCTTTTTAATTGTAATTTTGGGGCTCATCATGTTAAGGGACATGGAGTTACTGCCTTCAGCCTATGTCAGCTCCATACATTCAAGTCTGGTACAGTTTCACTGAAAATCTATAAATTTCCCCAGTCCTGTCCCAGCACATGTTTCTGTTCATGGCCCAGATGACCATCTCTGTCTGACACAAATGAGTACTTTCTATTTCTTGGCCTGGCCATTCTGGGGCCCCACCGAAGGAGATTGCCAAGTTATGCTAATTAGTAGCTGCTATCTGCTCTGGGACCATTAGAAACTGGGTTGACATTGTCCAACACATAGCCAGCAGAGAGGGGAAACCTTCATCTCATCAATCCCAGTTGGATTAGAGCCTAGTTGAAAGACCATTGTTTATCCCACTGGATTGTAACTCCCATTTATCTTTGCGTCTATAATTGAATTGTGGTTACATTTATATTTACAGAAGCTTCCTGATTTCCCTCCGAAGTAACCAGTATTGTATTCAGTTACAAAGCCTAGTGAGTTTAAAATCAAATGTTTAAGGAATTAATCATGATGACCAGTATGATATCTGCAGAGAATTCAAAGATGAGTCACAAGCACACATCATTGTCATAATTTTGGTGAAATAAGATTATTAACATCTTTATGCCAGAACCAGAAACAAAATATAGAACAACAAGTGGGATATTCAGTTACCCCAGGGAGAGGAGATGGGGCAACCCATCGGTGAATTCCAAAGATTCCTTGTGGGATTATGTTGGCAATCTCCCATCCCACATCCTGAATATAGTACAGTCATAGAACACAGCATACATTTTAAAATATCAGGATCATAGATCCACAGGGGCAGAATATGGTTGAAATTAACATAAAGACTGTAGGCAATAGAATCAGTACAAGTGAGTCTGTATGAAACAGATCAAATAAAGAGCAGAGCATCACCACGATACCTAGCAGGATTAAAATCTCAGGAGGAGAAAATAAAATAAACCTCAATTTAATTTAATTTAACTTAATTTCTTATTTTAACAATTTTGCTTTCCATATGAATTAATTAAAACCTGCCTGAATTTATGTTTAAAAAATTTAAAATGGAAAATGCAATAAAAAATTCTAATTTGCTTCAAACAGAATAGATTAGAAACATGAATTAACTGAGTAAGTGAATATATGTATATAGTCCATGTTTTATCATAATAGCAGTGAAAACCATTTTAGTTTAACAGCGTTAACCGTAATTAGTAGCGACAGTTTGTTTTTTTAAAAAGAAAATAAAATGCAGGTCTAAAGAAACAAAATAACACAGATGCATTTGGACCTCGCTTTGCTGCTACGGTCATACTCTCAATTCTAAGTCAAGGAGTTGTAGGTTCAAGCTAGTATCTAGAAACTGAGCCCATAATCTAACCTGATATTTCACTACATTACCAAAGGAACACTGCATCTTGACTGTTCCAGTATTTGACTGTCTGCTCGGGTAAAGGATTCCATGACACTATTTAAAGAAGGGCGCAGGAGTTTTGCTTATGTCCTCGCCAATGTTTATCCTTCAAAAGCACTGCTAAAACAGATTTAGCTGATCATCATCGCATTGCTGCTTGAGCTTTCTGTAGATTGGCTGGAGTGTTTCTCACTTTAAAGGATTAATTATATTTCAAAAGTGCAGTGTGTAATTTGCCGCAAAATACTTTGGATATTCTGATGACATGTAAGGCAGCACATAAATTCAATTATTTCTTTCAGTTAGCTTGTGATATTCCTATCTTTTTCAAATGAATCGGATGGTGAGAGAGATTGAAAGGAGAATCCCATGCACACATATGGAAATCACAAGCCAAGGTAACAAGACAGTATTGGAATCTACATCAGTAATTACACTGTCCTGAAATCATTTACTGATGTACTGCAGCATCTCTGCTAGTTCAAAAACTACAAGATATTCTGAAATACAGTTCTAAACGGGTCAACTCCATTGGTTCACAGTGGGTCCCACAGTTTGACAGTCTTCTGTTACTTTCCAACAATAGAAATAATTTAAGCCCAGGGTCTTGTGCAGCTCCGTGGAACAGAACCCTGTGAGGGGAGTTTGAGGTGGGTATGCATTGCACTCTATTTTCTGAACTAAATTGTTTTTCAGTACTTGGTTGTACTGTATTTTAAAAATGAATAAAATGGTGATTGACCAAATTATTTTCCATTAAAAATCAATTAAGATCACTGATTTTAATCAGTAGCATTGGAAAATAATTGGTTATTTCTTATTGCTGAATCTCTAACTGGAATATTGGGATTCAAGCAAATGAATATTTTTGTGCCACTGTTTAAAGAATAATGAAGGCACGAATATTCATGCAAAACTCCCTGTCGTAACATTTTATGGGCTGTATTATTTTAGGACAATCATCAGGGAGCTCCCTAAATCGTTTCTGCAGCAGGAACCTATAGCTGGATTTAAACAAAATGCCTGCAGTATCTCAGAAAGCTGTACTGAGGTTTGCTGTGCAATTGTACTTTGTGTTAAAATAATATTTCAGTCATGGCTTGTCTTGTGAAAGAACAATACTAGTCACAGGTCTGGTGCAATGGAGACTTGAGTACCTTTTTCTTTATTAAAATGAGTGAATGAGCATTTCAAGTATATATCCCCAGCAGCCTGTGGCATTATGTGGGATTCCTGATAAGCTACTCTGCAAGTTGGGTGAAGGAAGAACTTTTAATTTGGTGTTGGGGGCATCAGTGCTTCAAGAGTTGAACACACACACTCTAGGTGCAACACAGGCCTCTGGGAGTTACAAGATGAAGCTGAACAATTGCCCACAAACATTTGAAATGGTAATTTCTATTTCTTCCATCCATCTAGTGGCAAGTAGCATCGCTGATTAAAATAAAATTTGACTAATCAATCTGCCCTCTCCATATTTATCACAGCAGAAGATCGAATTTAATGCTAGAGCAAACATGTGTTTAATAAACAGGAGAACCCTTGAGAAACATCCCCAAACTCCAAATCAGCTCCACAAACACAGTGTTTGTCATTAACAGTCACATGACATTAATATTCCATAAATGAGTGATGAATCTTGGGTTCAGGTGAGCGTACCTTGCTGTGAAGTAATTGTTCCATTCTTGGCCTGAAGTAGCATCTATGAAAATTTAATGCCCCCACATTTATGAAATATTTCAAATCATAATTGCTAAAATAGAAAATAATTACTCGCTAGAATTTATCACTTCCAGTTTTCAATGAACTGCACGTGTAGGCAGTCAAATTAAATTTCATATAAAGTATAAAGACTCCCATGGGATCAAAATAAAGGAAACAATAAAATCCTTTCCATGTTGTTTTCGGCAATCGCATCGCATTGCTTGTCTGGGTTTAACAGAAGAGGCAAAGAACGACAGCATGAAGCTGAGATCACTTTCTTGTCATTGTACAAATTTCTTGACTTCACATGCATGAAGTCAATTAATTTACAACATCACCTAAACTTGGAGATCACTCTCTGGTATTTCTTCATGACTGAGATCGATAGATTTTTCTTTGGTCAATGTATCAAGGGATATAGAGCATAAACAGGTAAATGGGAACTGAGGTACAGCCATGTTGGAGCCAAACAATGGGTCAGACATGAGGAGGAACTGAACATGCTATCCTTGTTCCAAATGTTCTTTGTATGTAAAGATCTGGATGAGAATTCAGGAGGCATGGTTAGTAAGTTTACGGATGACACCAAAATTTGTGGTATAGTGGACAGTGAAGAAGGTTATCTAAAATTACAAAGGGATCTTAATCAATTGGGACAATGGGCTGAGGAATGCCAGTTTGAGTTTAATTTGGATAAATGCGAGGTATTGCATTTTGGTAAAACAAACAAGGGCAGGACTTAGACAGTTAATGGTAGGGCCCTGGGTTCTGCTGTTGAACAGGGAGACCTACAGGGATTCAGGTACATAGTTTTTTGAAAGTTGCGTCACAGGTAGACACGGTGGTTAAGAAGGCATTTTGTCTTCATTGCTCAGACCATTGGAGTTGGGATGTCATGTCGCTTCTGGTGAGGCCGCTTCTGGTGTACTGTGTACAGTTCTGGTCACCCTGCTGTAGGAAGGATATTATTAAATCAGAGAGGATTCAGAAAAGATTTCTCGGGATGTTGCCAGGACTGGAGGTTTTGAATTATAAAGATAGGCTGGATAGGCTGAGAGTTTTTTCACTGGAGCAATGGAGATTGAGAGGTGACCTTATAGACGTTTATAAAATCATAATGGACATAGATACGGTCAATAGCAAAGGTATTTTCCCTAGAGTGGGGGAGTTCAAGAATAGGGGACATGCTTTTCAGGTAAGAGGAGAAAGATTTAAAAAGGACCTGAGGGGGAACTTTTTCACATAGAGGGTGGTTCGTATGTGGAACAAACTGCCAGAGGAAGTGATAGTTGCAGGTACAGTTACCACATTTAAAAGACTTTGGACAGGTACAGGAATAGGAGACATTTAGAGGGAAAAGGGCCAAATGCAGGCAAGTGGGACTAGTTTAGTTTGGGAAATTTGGTCAGCATGGACGAGTTGGACCGAAGGGTCTGTTTCCATGCTTTATGATTCTATGACTCTATCACTCTAATCCCCAACTCAAACTGGGCCCAAAGTGAACAGAGGAGGTTCATTGAAACACATGCAAAGTTCCACATGAAGTTGCACCCTATGCATTCAAAGTACGACCTGAGATGTATCCCCAATCTCTGAATGGATCCGTTTGCGGAAAAACATAACGGGATAAACAGGACTCCATTCTACACATTGATTTAGGAGATTTCAGCAGAGATAAAGAGTGAATGTCCAATTTACAAGTGAGAAAAGTAAGAAAGCACTGAAGTTAACCAAAACATATCAACAATTTATTTTGTACCGCCAACTGCCAGGATTTAATGTGGTCAGTATACAGTCAACAATGGAAATGGGGATAATTCCATTGCCCAACACAAAGACCTTTCACTCAGGTGAGCACAAACTAATTAGGTACGATTCCAAGCAATTGCTTATAATTTTAAAGGATGTGGTAAAAGTTTGAGATTCATCTGCTCCTTAAAAGCAGCTCAAATTTTGTAGGTTACAGTTTATGGTGCCACTTGAACTCAAAAATGAGAAGTGGGCGGTTTTCAAATCCACAGGTCACCACTGCTGCCTATGATTTATCCATAACACTATAACCTTGGCTATCAATTGGTGTATCCAATCAACACCAATGGTAACACATTGAAAGAGCTAGACCTGAACAATGCAAAAAGCATCACCTTAGTGTAACTCTGTTGCTGACTATTGCCATCTCCACTACATACAGTTTGCTACTGAGTAATAGGTTAGTTCAAGTACTGGCTAGGCTCCTCTGAAACTAAACAATTAGTGCGTATGCAAAAGATCAGTGCATCCCATGAGCTAGATATACAATGACATCCAAACTCAATAACTGGTACCTAGTGATACCACTGCAGCCTCATCAGAAACTCATTATCAGAGTTCACTAGGAGACCTACATCTAGGCTATATTACGTATTTATGTTATAGTCAGCTAACTTAACAGTAGGTATCACATTCAATATGGCCCCTCATTCTGTTCAAATTCACTGTAGACGCTTGGTGTTTAGCAACTAAATCTTATTGTATGTCCATATAAATACTCCCTCACTGTATTGGTTCATAGAACCCTCCCACAGTATAAACAGTCACAATTTTTTCTAATTGCATAACAAATGTGCTGTCTTTTTGTTTACCTAATCACTGTATCCAGTCATTTACAACCCCTACATCACATCTATGTCAACCTGCTTACACTTCCCTTTTCATAAATATCCAACATATTCCTTCATTGTATACCCACTGTACCTTTTCAACATATGCCCATTCACAGTATCCTTTTTGTTTATACATACTGTATTGGGTCACTACATACCCCTTCACTCTACCCTTTCAAAGTATCGTGACTAGATATCAAATATTATTATATAACCACTTCACTGGACCCATTCGATGTATTTGGACCCTTTCCACTCATTTTGTACTCATACACTGTACCCTCACATGTACACTGTACCTTATACAGACACTTCCTGCATCAAAGTATTCTCTCATTGAATATCTGATGCTCATAATATACACTAATATAATACCCATTCATGTATACCCTTCAATCTACACACTTATTTCAGATACATTCTCTGTACCCATTAATTTTCCACCCTGAAGAAGTTATACCAGGCTTGAAATATTAACTGTTTCTCTCTCTAAAGATGCTGCCAGACCTGCTGAGATCCTCCAGCATTCACAGTGTTTGTATGGGACGACTTGTTGTAGTCATACAATCTCTATCTCTGCTGTAAGTGCCTTTGCGTAAGTTTGTAGGAGCCATTAAAAATACATATCTTGTAACTCGGTATCAGCATGATGCAGCTGAGGATGTGTGGACTTTCAGAGTTGTCAAAGAGCCATCTACTGAATGACGTAGCAACATTCATGCCAAGGGAATAAGTTAAGCTACAAGTCCAATCCAATGGGAAGAATAAACATTTATAGTTTCAGATAATAGGCATTAAATAGAATCCACTCATCTCAGCTGAAGTAGGTCTAAAGTTCGGTCCTAGTAAACCTCAATATGCCAGAAGAGATTTGCAATGTTTTGCAGTCAGCTGAGCCATCTTAGAAAATTACAGAGGTATTTTTGCAGGTACTTGTCTAGTTAATATCACCTTGAGGTGGATGTGACTGAGACACCAGATCAGAATTTGCCAAGGAGCATACCAGCTGCCCTCAAATCCAGCTTGGAAAACAAGATAGAGGAGCAGGGAAAGGAAGCAGTAATCTAGAAAGTGATAACTTTTACAGACTGGATTAGCAACATAGCAGCAGTGAAAAAAAACCTAGACAGCAGAGAGTATGCATATATTCAGAGTATTTCAATAATTCTTTGTAGCAATATCATTTCTCCTACCAAATACTGATGACATTTTGTCATAATTTGCCAAGGCAGTTATTTACTACCCTTGATGTGAAGGATGGTTACTGACAAGTGAAGCTAAATGAAAGCTGCGGTTTTCTAACTATATTCTGGACGCCATTCAGGAGATACAGATTATTGTACATGCCAGTTAGCTTTTCCACTGATCTGGAAGAAAATCGATGTAGACAGCACAAGGTAGGCACTGATCTTCCTGGAGTGGAAGCTATGGTTGGTGATCTGCTGGACTATTGTTGTGGAGACACAATGCAAGAAGCCATCACAGGTGACAATCAGAATCTGATTTGGTTGCCGGAGATACTTTACCAGATGAATCTGAAGCTCAGCAAGAAAAAAGCACAATTGAAGATGCCTGAAATGTCTTGAAGGTAAAAGGACTTCACCCGCAGCCTGATAAGGCGAGAGCTATGGCAGAGATGCAACAACCAACTGACACGAAAGCAGTGCAACAATTTGTTGAAATTGTGAACTAATTTAGTGAAGCTCTTGCTTTGTCATCAGAAGATTAGCTTCTATGCAACTGCACTGCTAAGGACATCCAATGGTGTTGGGGAGCAGAAGAAGAGCACTTTCACTGCAAAAAAAAACTAATGTTGACAACACCAGTGCAAAGGTACTACAATGTGAATGAGGGAGTCACCTTACAGAGTGATGCTAAAGACTTGGAACAACCTTATGCAACAAGGACAAACAGTTAGCTTTGTATCCAGGATGTTTACTGCAAACTGCACAATGTTATGTTCACACAGAGAAAGAGGGTCTGGTTATTGTATTTGCTTGAGTGCATTTTAATCAACATCTGTTTAGGAGAGGCGAAGAGACGAGGGAAACCATCCACAAGTCACTTCAAAGCATCTTTCTCTAATCATTCTATCTGCTCCAAAGTGCCTGGAAAGAATTACTTCATTTGCAGAGATAAAATCCCAACATGATATACAAGTAAGGGAAATATTCGACGACATGTTGTGAAGAGCAGTACTCCCCGAAGTAAGTTGAGGATGCTAAGGCAGAGTGTAAGTTGTTCTAGATTTAATGAAGTAATAGTTTGACAGGTTCTGTAAAATTATTGATGCAGCAGAGTTGTTGAATCTGTCCTACTCAAATCAAGCAACAAGATGCATTTCTCCAAGTTGTGGTGAAAGGCTGAAATTTTTGCATCAGAGATGAAGCATGAGCCAAGGATTGCATCTTGTACAAATGAGAGTCATAATCCCCCCAAAAAAGTTGCAAAGAGATGCTGAAGCACTTCCATGAAGCCATCAGGAAATGGAGTCTAGTTTCAGGAAGACGAGAGACGTGCTCGAGTGACCAAATATGAGCAATAAGATTGTGAGAGTCATGCTAACCTGTTCAGTACTTATCACAAACACCAAGCTAGGCATACTAAAGAACAGCTTATGCCACATGACATCACAGTCAGACCATGGATGAATCTTGGAGAAGATCTCTTTAACTCTCACAGGAGCTATTACAATGTCATAGCTGAGTACTATTGGCTATTTCGATGACTATGTGGTCAAGGAGCGTACCCAACCAAAAATTAAGGCATAAAAAGCAGCAAAAGCTACTGGTCATCCAAAAGATTAGGATTCTTTTCAAAGGAACCAGTGAAAGATGACTAAAAAGCTAAACTTTATGAAAGTAAATTAGCAAGAAATATAAAAATGAACAGCAAGTGCTCCTTTGGGTATAAAAAAGACAGTAGCTAAAGTGGTCCTTGAATTAATAATAAGAAACAGGGAAATAGCAGATATATTAAACTGATATTTTGCATTGGGGTTCTCAGTTGAGGACACTCTAGCCATCCCAAACATAATAGATTAGCAAAGTACTAAAAGGAAGAAAGATTATATAACAGTTTCAAATCATGAAGAACAAAGTATTTGACAAAGTAATGGGACTAATGGCAGGCAAGTTGCCAGGACCTGATGGTGTCCATCCAAGGAAATGGCTACAGAGAGATATTAGTCAAAATATTCCAGAACCCAAATTCTGGGAAGGTTCTGACAGGTTGAAAAACTGCTAATGTGACAGCACTGTTCCAGAAGGGAGGGAGACAGCAAGCAGGATACTAAAGGACAGTTAAGGCTAACATCTGTCATTGGGGAAAATTTCAGATTCCATTATAAAGGAAGTAACAATAGGACATTAAGAAACACTTGACACATTAAACCAGAGTGTATATGGTTGTGTGAAAGGGAAATCATGTTTGACAAAATTGCTAGACTTCTTTGAGCAGAGTTGATAAAAAGAACTGGTAGATATGATACATTTAGATTTCTAGAAGGCATTCAGTAAGGTCACATACAAAAGGTTATTGCACAAGAATGGAGCTCACTGTATTTGGGGTTGATCTGTTAGCATAGATTAAGGATTTACTAACACACAGAAGATACAGAGTAGGATTACTAGGTTTTTTTCAGGTTAGAAAGATGTGACTGGTGGAGTGCAGCAAAGTTCAACCCTAAGGCCCCAATTATTTACAATCTATAGTAATGACTAGGAGAAAGAGGCAGAGTTTAATGGATTCAAATTTGTTGACGATATCAAAATAGGTGGGAGGCATATTGCGGCAAAGACATAAGGAATCTGAAATGGATATAGAAAAGCTGAGTGAGTTGCAGATGGGAGTTTAATGTGAGAAGTGTGAGGTCATGCACTTTGGTAGGAAGAATCAAAAGGCAGACTATTATTTAAATGTAGGGGGTGCCTAATAGGTGCAATACAGAGGGATCTGGGTGTTCTTGTTCATGAAATACGAAAGAGTCCTTATTGCACCTGCAAGCTAACTAAGAAGACAAATGGAATTAAGTCTTTATTGCTTTATTGAAAATAAAAATAAAGATTTGTTACAATAGTACAGGGTGTACCTGGAGTACTGCGCATAGTTTTGGTTTCCGTATTTCAGAAAGGGTATGTAAGTATTGGAGGCAATTGAAAAGAAGTTCTAAATTAGAACAAGTGAAAAATTTAGCTATTATGATTGGAAAATTCATCACTAATCATCTGCACACCCTCCCCATCCAAATGGGAAGGCTGAGACAGCAGTGAGAAAAAATCACCAAGAGATCACAAAGAAATCAAACAAATCCAGCACTGACTTGAACAATGCAATCCTCAGTGGAGAAATATAGCTAGTAAAAGCATGGGTGGTAAGCCAGTCCAAAGACTAATGTGGTGTTCATCCACACTGCTCTTTAAAAAGCCCAAAAAACGACTGAAGCCAGAAATAGTAACAGGCATCAGTGACAAAAATCAAGATATGACTGAAAGCCAAATTTCACTTTGTTAAAGCTACTAAGTCATTGCCAGAATTGAGCATTAGCTAACCAGTCATACAGCAAATGTTCAATCTGCTCAACAAACATCAGCTCACATGAAAATTTGTGGACTGTGTACAGCCTTTGTCACCTTGCTTATATACATATTATAACAGATACATTGTCACACTGCAGACACCTACTTAAAAATAGAGAAGCTGTACCTTCACTGCAGGCAGCCAATCCAGGAAGAAGTGCTCCTACAGTGCACAGAGTACAGAACAATATAGAAATCACAGAGGTCCACTGTACCCCAGCAACAGAAATGGATCAGCAACCACAGTTAGCACAGTGACAGCACTCACATGGAAACAGAGAAGAAACATCACCCCAGGAACGAACAGTGGAAAAGCCAACAAAAATGCCAACGTGTGTCATCAGGACGACTGCACAATTTAAAGATTATGCATGTAATGCATGTGCAGAGACTGAGGAAAGAAATGGAACTGACTTGAGTTAATACACTTTTTTGCCAATAAATGATCATTTACTTTGTGGTCATACATATTTTGACTAACTTACATAAGTTGTAACTGTAAATGATGGCTACACTTTTTTTCTCATAATGGCAGAGAAATGTAACTGTATCCTTGGTGTAATCACTGGCTTGCTATGGACATGTGACCACTATCTCTGTTGAATGTGCCTTTGTGTGCAGTCTGTTGAAGCCATTCCTAATTCATTCAGGGTATGTGGGTGTCATTATCTCAGCCAACATTTATTGACCATCCTTGTTGCCTTTAAGGTGTTGGACTAACTTCTTGAACATTACTGTCCTTTTGACATAGGTACACCCTCAATGTTGCAGTTCCAAGTCTTTGATTTAACAAGGGCATTTCCAAGGCAGGATGATCAGTGGTTTGTAGGGGATCTTGCAAGTGGTGGTGTTCCCATTTACTTGCTTGCCTTTCTAGATGATAGTGATCATGGGTTTGGAAGGTATTGTCCAAGGAGCCTGTAGCACATCATGTAAATGGTGCACTACACAGCTCCTGAGTGTCAGTGCTAGAGGGAGTGAATGTTTGTGAATGGGATACCAATCAAATGGGCTGCTCTGTCCTCGATGGTGTCAAGCTTTTTGAGTGTTCTCAGAGCTACAGACACTCCTGATTCATGCCTTGTAGCTGGTGGACTGGTTTTACTCACTGCAGGATTCCTAACCTCTGACCTGCTCTTGCAGCCACTGTATTTATCTGGCAAGTCCAGTTCAGTTTCTGGTCAATGCTGACACATCACTTGTAACCTGGAAAGCCTCACTTCAAGCGCAGTCAGGGCTGAGCAACAAATGCTGGCTTTGCCAGCAATGGCCACATACCGTGGATTATCTTTAAAAACTACAATATTTAGCTTGCATTGGCCGCTTGTTCCTTGACTGTAATCAATGGCTCATCAAAACAGCGAATTCCCAAAATCCACCAGCTTCACTCAGTGCATGTCACAGTGATGGATTACAACTCCCAAACTACACGAGCTTCATTCACTGCATGTCACACTGATGGACTACGACTCCCAAAATACACCACTGTCATTCCATCACGTCACACCGATGGACTACAACGCCCAAAATACACCACTGTCATTCCATCATGTCACACTGATGGACTACAACAAAGTACTGATACCATTGCATGCAGTCTGATGGATTAGATTCCCTAGAATTCAGCTTGAGGCTACAAGGTAACATCACGTCTAATATTAATGCAGAGAAGTAGGCCTTACTTAGTAGAAACTCATGAATTTCCAGTCTTAACATCAATCAGAAAAAAAAATGGTGCTTAAAATTCAGGTCTCTTTTATTTGTTCACGCAGTCATAAACTTCTCCAGACACAGATTATTGATTGTAAATCAGATCCATGAGACAGATTCTGTCTGGATCACCTGCACTAAATTATACTATCCCTGAGCCAAGCTGGCATGTGTTCGAAAATACCACCATTCCGTTCTCTGGTTCAATGACTCACACAAAGACATTAACCAGTCACACATCTTCAACTGGCAGAGAGGGGACTTTAAAGGGGCTTAAACAGAGCTGGGCTGGATGAACTCCCAAAGGTTGGCTGGAGGAACAGTGGCTGAATATTGGGCTACCTTGAAAGAAGGGATGGTTTGAACACAGTCAAGGTATATTCCCCCTAAAGGGAAAGATGGGACAAACAAATCAAGAACTCCTTGTTGATAAAGGAGATAGAAATTGAGTTGAAGAAACTGTGTGCCTAAGACAAGTGTTAGGTGGTAAATATGTAGTTGAGATCCATGTTGAGTACAGAAGGTTTTGAAGTCTAGAGAAAAAGTAAATAATGAAAGTAAGGGAATATGAAAAAAACTGGCAGCTAACATAATGGGAAATCTCAAAGTCTTCTGTAAGCACATCGATAGTAAAAGGCTGGTAAGAGGACAAGTAGGGTCAATTAGTGACTAAGAAGGGGATTTATACATGGAAGCAAGAGGCATGGCTGAAGTCTTAGATGAATATTTTCACCTGTACCTAGAAACCATTGTACCCAAGATGGTGCCATAAGCAACAACTTATACACTTTTCACTGTACTCATTTGAGTACATGTGACATCAAAGTTAATTCTAAACCTAATTCTAATGAAGCAGATGTTATCCAGGCAACAGAGACAGAGGAGGAAACTCAGTCATTAGAAGGGTTTAAAACTGATGAGGAAATGGTATTGGAATAGTTGTGAGTAAAGTTGATAAGGTGCTGGGATGAGATGAGATGCATCCACGGATATTGAAGGAACGAGAATAGAAATTAATGAGATACTGGCCACAATCATTCAATTTTAACTGACGTAGGGCTGGTGCCAGGGGATTGGAGAATTGCAAACATTACGACCCTGTTCAATAACGGTTCTAACGACAGGTCTAGCAATTGCAAACCAGTCAGCTTCACATCAGGTATGGGGTAACTTCTAGAAACAATTATTCAGGGTAAAATGAATAATCACATGGAAAATGCGCATTCATTCAGAAGACTCAGCATGGATTTGTCAAGGCAAAATAATATCACATTTGCTGAGTATTTTGAATAGCTAGGAGAGAGGATAATGAGAACAAGACCATTCAAGTAATTCCAAAAAGCATTCAGTGCCATGCAACAGACCTGTAGATGGAAAGTTGTAGGTCATGGAATAAAAGGGACGTGTCTACAAAACTGGCTGAGGAAGTAACCAAGAAGATTGAGGGCAGAGCAGTAGACATTGTTTACATGGACTTTAGTAAAGTCTTTGACAAGGTTCCACATGGTTGACTACTTAGTAAAGTTAAATCACATGGGATTCAGGGAGAGCTTCCCATTTGAATACAAAATTGGCTCGACAGTAGGAGGTAAAGGGTGGCGATGGAGGATTGTTTTTCAGACTGGAGGCTTGTGACTGGTGGTTTTCCTCAGGGATCAATACTGGGTCCACTTTTGCTTGTCATTTATATCAACAATCTGGATGGGAATTCAGGACATATGGTTAGTAAGTTTGCAGATGACACTGAAATTGGTGGTACAGAGTGAACAGTGAAAAAGGTACCTAAGATTACAAAGAAATCTTGGTCAATTGGTTTGACGTAGTGTGGAACTGAGGAACACAGCAGGTCAGGCAGCATCAGAGGAACAGGAAAGTCAACGTTTTGGGTTGGGACCCTTTATCAGAACTGGTTCTGACTCCAGAATCTACAGTTCCTACCAACTCTGAGTGATTTAAAACCCCACTGCAAAGCCTCTTTGGAGGATGCCCACTTTGAAGAAATTGTTGTCCTCCCTCCGGAATGGCCTCAGTGGATCTCTCTCCCACTGCAACCCGCTGGAGATCTCCACCCTGAAGCTCTTCAACCACATACTGAGACAAACCCATTACTACAGCCAGATCTCCTCTCTCAGTACCGAGTTCTGGTGAAGGGTCTTGAACCAGAATGTCGACTTTCCTGCTCCTCTGATGCTGCCTGACCTGCTGCATTCCTCCAGCTCCACACTGTGTTATCTGTGACTTCAACATGTACAGTTCTTGCTATTTCTCTTGATCAATTGGGTCAATGGGCTGCAGAGAGGCAGATGGAGTTTAATTTGGATAAATGTGACAAATGCATTTTGGTAAAACAAACATTGGCAGGATTTATACAATTAATGGTAGGGTCCTGGGTAGTGTTGTAGAACAGAGAGACCCTAGGTTCAGGTACGTAATTCATTGAAACTTGCATCACATGAAAACAGTGTGGTTAAGAAGGTGTTTAGCACGCTTGCCTTCATTGCTCAGTCCTTTGAATATAAGAGTTGAGATGTCATGTTGAGGTTGTACAGGGCACTGGTGAGGCCTCATCTGGAATACTGTGTACAGTTCTAGTCACACTGCTGTGGAAGGATATTATTAAATTGGAGAGTATTCAGAAAGGATTTACCAGAAGGTTGCCAGAAATGGAAGATTTGAGTTATAAAGATAGGCTGTGATTTTTTCACAGTGGAACATAGAAGGTTGAGGGGTGACTTTATATAGGTATATAAAATCATGAGGGGCATAGATACGGTGAATGGCAAGGATCTTTTCCCCAGTGTAGCAAGTACAAAACTCAGGGGCATATTTTTAAGGTGAGAGGAGAAAAATAAAAAAGGATATGTTGGGCAACTTTTTTATTTTTTACGCAGAGTGATTTGAGTGGGGTATGAACTGCCAGAGGAAGTAGCAGTTGTAGGTTCAGTTACAACATTTAAAAAACATTTAGATAAGTTCTTGAGTGGGAAAGGTTTGGAAGGATATGGTACAAACGCAGGCAAGTGGGAATAGTTTGGTTTGGGGACATGGTCGGCGTTGACTAGTCGGACCACAGAGTCTGTTTCCATGCTGTATGACTCTCTAAGAAACAGACAGTATTGGTCAACGGCATTTATTGGGCTCGAAGAAGGTTTGTAGTGGAGCTTGCCAGGCATCAGTATTGGGATCCTTGCTTTACCTGTTATCTATATTTGTGTGCAGAGGTTAATTTCAAAGTTTGTGAATGACAAAGCTTGGGAGGACAACTTTGAACTTCAAGAAGACATTAACACGTTGGCAGAATGAGCAGATAGGTGGCAGATGCAGTTTAAAGCAGAGCAGTGTGAGGTGACATACTTTGATGCAAAGAACATGGGGAGACAGTATAAAAGGCGCAGTGATAGAGTCCCTACCTCTAGGCTAGGAGGCTTGAGTTTAAGTCCGATCTGCTCAAAAGTTATGTAATAACATCTCTGAACTGGTTGATTAGAAAATATGTAAAGGTACTGCTCTAAAGGTTGTGCAGGAGCAGAGAGGCCATGCTATATATGTACATAAGTCATTAAAAATGGCAGGAGAGATAGAGAGCTGATTTTAAAGCACACAGTATTCTAGGCTTCGCTAATATAGGTACAGAGTATGAGAACAGGGATGTTTTGACAAACTTACAGCTGGCATTGTTTATACCTCGGCTGGAGTATTGTGTATGGTTTGGAGTGCCATTCTATGTGAATGCTTTGGAAAGAGATTTACTATAATGGTTCAAGCGATGTGACATTTTTGTTATGAGAAAATATTGGAGAAGTCAAAACCATTGTCTTTGGAGAGGGAAAGGTCAGGGGAGATTTGAGAGAAGTTTTCAAAATCATGAATGATCCAAACAGAGTGGATAAAGAGAAACTATTTACATTTAGAAATGGATTGTGAACCAGTGGGCATAGTTTTAAGTTTTAAAGTGTCCTCTGATGCTGCTTGGCCTGCTATGTTCATCCAGCTCTACACCTTGTTATCTCAGATTCTCCAGCATCTGCAATTCCTACTATCTCTGACCATAAATGATCTCCAGTTTGTGGATGACTGCAGAGTCTGTACACATGCTGCACAATGATTTCCAAGTGACTCTCAATTCTTTCATCCTGCGCACAAGAAACTTACCTTATCCACGAATGTTGCCAATACAAAACATATTGGCTTATGTCTGGCCAACCACAAATGCAACCTCCAATATGTGTTGTAGGAGGGACTTTTATCTCGAGCACTTCTGACATTTTGTTGCTAACTCTCTTAAAAGGCATCATTATCAAGGAAATCTTGTGAATCTTACTGAATCAATTTGTTTTTGTTTTACAGAGAGCCTAAAGCTTTCATAGTAATTTTCCTGGTTACAGCCAACATATAACTAAATTTATCTGAATGCAGATTCACAGCTGGCTGTTGTGGGACTGCAACACTTTACATCTGTGCTCTTAGTTCAGGTTGCCAGGAGACAATTGCATGTTTGAAAGGGGTCTCAGATCAGAGTAATACTACTGCAGTTATAAATCTTCATCTCTGACCCACATTCCCAACTCACCAGACTGGTAAAGAAAGGCTTAGCCTTTTAGAATACCCTTTATACATAGATACATTTTATCAAAACATCTTACATTTCAACAGTGACTGCGTTTTAAAGTCTTCATTGGCTATGATATAATTTGCATCTGTGCCCACGAAGGGAGTTATTGAAATGTAATTGCTTTATTGGGCAGCACAGTGGCTCAGTGGCTCAGTGGTTAGCACTGCTGCATCACAGATTCAGGGCCCTGGGTTTGATCCCAGCCTTCGGTAATTATGTGGAGTTTGCACATTCTCCCTATGCCTCAGGTTTCTTCCCATAGTTCAAAGATGTGCAGGTTACATGGACTGGCAATGGAAACATGTGTATGGGCTAAGTGGCTTGCTTCCACACTGCAGGGATTCTATAATTCTTTTATAGAATATGCAGGGGACAATTTCCAGTTAACAAAAATAAAACACTGAATACACTTGTAGTAGTTTCAGTCAAATGAAACAGTGAGTGGGCCTACGAACTCTCAAAGTTGACTTCAAGCCCCCTGAAGAGTAGTTCCATCACAAGAATGCACTGGCTGAATTCAACTGGAATTTTCAACAAGGAATTGGTACATACTGGATAGGGAGAAATTTATGAGATTATAAAGAAAAAAGAGGAGTGATGGGAATTAAATAGCGCTTACTAAGAACCAGCACAAACATGGTGGTGTCCTTCTGTACTCTATCATTTAATGATTCTATGATGTGATAACGTCGTGTTACACATAGTTACTGGTTATCCATTGATAACAAGCATGGGGCTGGATGAACACAGCAGGTCAAGCAGCATCATAGGAGAAGGAAAACTTGACGTTTCGGGCCTAAACACTTCATCAGAAATGGGGGAGGGGAACTGGTTGCTATTGTTTCTGAGGTTATTTAGATCCTGCTTTAGTTAATGAAAGTAATGTTTTCCTATGCGACACTGTGGGTAAAATAACTCGACAGAGGCCAGTATCCAGTCACCAAGTCATCTGTTATTTATGTGTGGAGTGTCCTTGACACTGGTACATCTTTCTCAGAGCTTATAATCAAATAGGATCCAGAACAGGTTGGTATCTAGTGAAGCTGTAGGCAGTTTCTTTAAGCCTGCCTTAAAAGTTTGGACTGCTCCTTCTCTTAAACGATTGGATAATGATGCTCCAACTTGTAATTTTACGCACTTAGCATTAGAGCCCAGTGCTGAATTCAGCCTGAAGCTACGGGTGGCACTGCCTTATCTTCTTTAGGTAGACCTAGCAGGGGTTTGTGGTTCATTATTATTACAAATTTATGTCTGTAAAGGTATTGATGGAACTTCCTGACTCCAAATGTGACCACCAAACCTTCATTCTCTATCTGGACATACTTTGCATTATCTTTGCATTAGCCAAAGTCTTGGATGCATATGCTTTTGGGCATTCCTCTCCATTGGGTCACTGATGAGCTAATACAACTCTAATAACATACGGGGAGGCATCACATGTCAATACCAGATCTCACTTGTGATCATAGAATGCCAACACCTTCGAGGATGATAGCTGTTTCTTCATGTCCCTGAAAGTGATGGTTTGTCTACTCCACCATTTTCAAGGCTGACCCTTTTTTAAGAGTTGATGTAAAGGTGCCCAGATGGAGGCCAGGTTATGTATGAACTTTCCATAATAATTCACCAGCCCAAGGAAAGACCTAAGCTCCAGTAAGACATGGGAGCCGGGGCACCTTTGATCGCCCTGACTTTATCTTCCAATGAGCGCAACCCAGTCTTGTCGACTCTGTAGCCCAAGTAGGTCCCTTCGGGGACCTGGCACACACTTTTTCCCCTTTTAAGGTGTACACCTGCTTGGGAGAAACATCTAAGCACTATATCCAAGTTTCCTAAGTGTTCCTTATTGGTCTTCCCTGTTATTAGCACATCATCTAGATAAATGGTGACCTAGGGTAGATCTTGTAAAATGTCCGCTTGATTATTCTTTCTCAACCAATTTCACCCAATCAAGCTTAGGCCTGAGCCTTTTACTACAATCAGTGATAACTGAACCAGCTGCTTCTCATTAGAGACCAGAACCAAAGTTGTACCCTTAATCTGTAAAGATTTCCTGGCATAGGTTCTCAGTCTAGCTGAGGTTTTGTGCAAACTTAAGGGTTGGAGTCCAGAACGAAATAAAGACTGGTTCTACAATCTCTGATACAACCTCGCCAGTATTGACCTCCATTAGGACCAGGTAACTATTTAACCAGACATTTATTTTGGTTGGTTCTGATTTGGATGTTTTTAAGCAATTTAACTGTTCTCAACTGTGTGGACTTTCTAGGGTGTGCAGTCTCCTAGATACCGGCCAATGTGTTCCCTTACTCAACTTAGGTCTAGTGGGACTTTTTGGCTGTGTCAAGTCTGCATACCAGTAACAATGGAAAAAATAACACATACTAGACCCAGATGGCAGGATCGAATAAGTCAAGTTTCTAAAATAACAGCATGATGACAGAAATGCTTACCCCAACTCAAAGACTGTTGCGAGCGAATTTCTTCAGCAGCATGTTTTTCTCTCATCACCACTGAAATAACTCCACAGAGGCCAGTATCTCCAAGTTAGCCTTTATTTACACGTGGAAAGTCCTTGCCACTGATCCAGCTCCCTAAGAGCCAGCTCTCCAAGAGACCAAGATATCTGACGTGTTTATATCTGTCAGCCTGGACCAGGTTAACAGCCCCAGTCAGGGAGCTCATAATCTATGAGGTCCAGCTGGCTGACCTCGTTGTAATCATTACACTGGGAAAGATAGATTCTGCAGATTTCAATAGAAATTACCCAAACAATTAAGTTAAAATTACCCCCAATAACTTTCAAATGCCTAATGTTACATTCTTTGTAGATGTGTGAGATTGCCTTCATGCCCAGGTTAATTTCCAGTGTGTTGTTGCCAGCTGCATCTTCCATCTTTATCAATGTATTTTCCACACTTCAGCTCAGGCCAAGGCTGCTTATACATTATGATTGACCAAGGAATTTTAAATAAAAATGAGAAAATAACCATGAAGTAGTTTCGGACCTCATTTCATCGCAGCAATATTTGTGAATGATGTTGTAGGCAACACCAAAACATATTAGAAATACTTGGCTAAAAATGCCCTGCCTTTTGGAGGTGGGGAGGTGGTAGTCTGATTTGTGACCTGCCCTCATCACTTTCATTGTACACTGGCAATACACAATTGTTTTGTTGCCACATAAATTCAATTAATGTGGCATGTGGCTGA
The DNA here is from genome assembly GCA_024137785.1 of Ginglymostoma cirratum. Classification (NCBI taxonomy): domain Eukaryota; kingdom Metazoa; phylum Chordata; class Chondrichthyes; order Orectolobiformes; family Ginglymostomatidae; genus Ginglymostoma; species Ginglymostoma cirratum. The sequence goes on from JAHRHZ010000270.1 coordinate 11,624,648, forward strand.
GCATTTCCCATGTTGCTGGCACCTCTGCATAGACTGAGCAGCTAATTCAGTTGTATAAGGTGTTTGCTTCTGAAAGTGTTAATGTTGTGGAGTGTTAGCAGGATTTGGAGAGAGATCAGCTCTGGATCTCAAATGAAATAGACTTGCCATCCAGGTCCCCTCATGGTCTTAGTAACACTGTTTATTATACCAAAGTAACTTGTACCCAATCATTATCATGTAATAAACTACATAGCGTTTAAGATAAGAGCCTCTTCTTATGAGACTACCTCATGATTTCCTTTACCACACTAGACTAAGTGGGACCTGTAAATCCAAACCTGAAAGTTGGACGGTGGCAGTAAATCTACCTTATGGGGACCATGAAACTAACTTGCTCATACAACATGGTGAGCAGTGGTGAGGGTTTATCATACAACAGATTCCATACTGAAGGGATCACACAGGCGTTTCTGTGTTTGAGTGTACCTTATGGTATATTTCCTCCTCAGTACAAGAGTAAAGGACATCACAGAGGGGCTGCAGAATATTTCTGCAGGGGGAAGGGAGTAAGGCAGAAATTGAGGTTCACATCAGTCCAGTGGTATAGAGGTGCCTGACATTGAAGTTCTTCAGTCCGAGTTCCAGGAGCTATTAAGGAGGTTAAGAAAAGCAGGACCTTAAGGGTAGTGATCTTTGAATTACTCCTGGTGTCACATACCAGCAAGAATTGAAATAGAAAGATAGGCAGAGTAAATGAGAAATGGAATATAAATTAGGAAAGTTTTAAAGCAGAGGTGCAGAGTATTGGTGACTCCACGTCTGGGGTCCTGCAGTGGTTTTGAAAAAGAAATACTATTACTCAAGAAGCAGTTCAAAAATTCACTTGACTCATTCATGGGATGAAAGGTTTATCTTATCAAGAAAGGAAGAACAAGTTGGACCATTGCCCATTGCAATTTTAAAGAATAAGAGGTGATCTTCCTGAAATATATAATTTCTTGAGGGTGGATCTAGAGGACATTTCCTCGTGTGGAGGAGACTTAAACTAGGGGACATAGAATAAGAGGATTCTCTTTCAAGACGGAGATGAGGAGAGTTTCTTTCTTTCAAAGTGTTTTGTTACAGTGTGGAATTCTCTTCTCCAGAAGGTGATGGAGGCTGGGTGTTTACATTTACTACAGGCTGTGTTAAATAAACTTTTCATAGACAAGGGAATCAAGCTTTATGGAAGTGGAGCTGAGTGTGGTGCACAAGGGAAGGCTTCAGATCCTTGAGGCAGGAGGTACCTATCCAAGGAGGTCAAGTTGCATCCCAGAAGGACTGGGACGATTGTCTTCATGGGGTGGTTTGCTTGTGTTTTGGGAGGGTTTGAACTAAACTGGCAGAAAATGGGCACCAGCTACACAAGTACAAAAGGAATAAGGCATGCAAAGTGAGACTGTCGGGCACTGCTATTGGCGGGAATACTTCCACATCAAACAGGAACAGACCATGAATGACTATCCATTATACAAAGACAGGTTTACCATGCATGTATGTACACACAGAAAAGTGTGATAATAAGATTTATGGGCTACAAGCACAAATAGTCACACAAGAAGACAATGTAGAACTATTACAAAAACAAGGCTTAAAATGATGGATATCTGGTGCCCATTATTCAAGGATAAAAAGTCTTCAGAAAAGATAGACAAGAAGAAAAGGAAGGTGGGGAAGGAATACTGATAAGTGTTGGAAAAGGGATAACCACGGGGGACTAGGAAAGAATCATTTTGGTTAGAGTTGAGAAGTAAAACAGGTGTGATCATGAGTACAATGTAAGGCTTCAAAAAAAAAATGAGAGCTAAGGACCAAATCAGCAGGTAAATCACAGAGATGAGCAAGAACTGTATGATATTGGGAGATTTAATTTCAGGAGATTATCCTTGATCAATATGCTCTCCAACCATCTATAAAAGAAGCATTTCTGGATGTGGTACAGGAAATGAGGTAAAAAAACCTATGGGGAAACACTTGTGTAAAAATTATTGTTCTTTTCATTGGATTTGAAATGGAGAAGAAAGGAAATTACATGCAGTGGAATATCCACATTAGAGGCCAACTAATTTGAATGCAATGAGAAGGGATTCTCTCGGGATAAAATGGAATAAAAAAGTGATCGGTAAGGTGTAACCAAACAATGGGTGATCATAAAAAGGAAGAGGTGCTTCAAAACAATACAAGCAAATTGCACTCCAACAAGGGCAAAGTGAAGGGAACCAAAAACAAGGCTCCTGACATGATAAGAGAAAAAGACATTATGACAGATGAAAAAATGCATATGATGCATGTTTGGTTAACACTTCAGGTGAGGACCATATAAAATACAATAGGTTGAAAAGAAAAGATGACCGGCAAAGAAATAATATGTGAGTAGAATGGCAGTCAATACAAAAGGGGACCCCAATATTATCTTCCGGCATGTAAACAGTAAGCAAGTATAAGAAGTGGAGTGCTTCCCGTTAAGAACAAAAGTGTTATACATTTAGAAGTGTAGGACAAGGCTAGAACATTTAATGACTGCGTTGTGTTGGTGTTTCCTTTGAAAAAAATTAACACAGCCATAGACGGTCTGCTTCACAGAGATTCTGCTTATTGCAGTGCAGCTTTAATAAGTCACTAACCAGTCACCATTTCCAAAACGCCACCTTTGTCAGTCCAGTGATGTTTGGTGAAGAAACTCAAAGATTCTTTCCCCTCAAATCCCCACACTCTAGCCCCTGCCCAGAAGCCATAATATGGTACGAGCTGATGTGACTGATTTATTTGACTCAAACTAACCAAACTATCTTTCATGAAGAGTGCTAAAAATGCCTATTCTGGACATAAATACTTCAGGATGGGAATTCTGACAAGGATTTCAAATGAACCAGGCTAGCAAATGTGAAACTGACAGCTGAACTGTGGAACTGGAATCATTTGCATGCTAATTTTCACATTGCTTAACTTGCCAGCAGACTGTAGCAATGAGCTCTTGCACATTTTGAAAAATGTTGCTTGACTGATCTAGTTCTATTAATGAGTAAACTATAGTAATTCTGTTATTACAAATGCACAGAAATTTCTGAAACAATTTTAATCCTAGTTTGTTGAATACTTACGTTGCACTGATTGTCATAGGTTGTCGTGTTTTTCCCACCTCAAGATGACTTTTTTTTAGAAAAAGAAGAGGTTTCTTTGGTGAAAAGGACGAATCACAGCTAATTGACAGCACACGGCACAAACATTTGGATCAAGTGAAGGTAAAATTGGTCTTAGTAAGGTGAGATGTACTCGCAGCAAATTGAGCACCTTTTTAGCTCAGATTCTGATGTCCTTTTCCAATTGAAATCAACAAATGAGAAAATTGGGCACAATTTTAAATCAGATTGTGAATTCCTGCGAGTAATTTTACCTTCTGCCTCTGTAGCCTCCTGCTTCACTAACGTGCTGTGCAAGTGAGGAATTTCCTTTGCAAGTGCTACCGACTAGGAATTGTGAATGGACTGCCCCTATAACATATTGAAAGTTATGGGCAAAATTAATCATTGAAACATATGAGTGAGACTCCACAGAGGGAGAGTGCATATGTAAGACCTGCCCTTATATAGTACAAGGTAGACAGAGAAATGACTGTGGGATTCAAACAAACAAGTTTTAATGAATAATTTCTGCCTGCCTTTAAGTGGGAGAGAAATGTGAATTTTGCAGAGTGATTTCATCTCAATCCATTATGTTAACACAAACTAATTTCAAGGAAAATTGGGGATGATCAACAAATGCTGGCTAAGCCAATGTTACCCATCTCCCATGAATGAGGAAAACGAAAAGACACACAACTAAAAGCATTATGAAAACAAAAAGCACGATTGCAGCTTGTAAAGCATTAATGATTCGCACTGCACAGCGTATGCACCCCTCTGGGTCAGTGCATTACTCTGGATGAATTTTCAAGATTTGCATTTGTCACAAACTTTTGAGACATTGCTTTTTTTTCTTTCATCATTATTTCCTTTCGCCAATAATTCTAGGTCTGTCAGCACTGAATGTATGAGTGGAAGATAGATAGTCACAGTAGACAGAAACAAACAGGCAGAAAGGAAGGAAAACAAAGAAAAAAATGTAGGGAAAGAGAGAGACACCTGCAGATTGAGATTTACAGAAATACAGATAAAGATAATGTCAGATATGGAACGTAAGTAGAATATATAATACACAAACTAGCGATTCAGCTAATGCCAGTATTTAAGCTCCACTTGCTCCTCCTTCTCCGTTGTTCCTCATCTAACATTTATCAGCATTTCCTTTCCATCTCATATGCCTATCACCACCATACTGGGTTTCATATGGGCAAATACATTTCTCCAGATTTTCCTACTTGATTTGCTGGTGACTATCTTACATTGACAACTGTTAGTTTTGCTCCTCCCCTGCAATGGAAGCGCTCTCTCAGTGTCTAATCTATCAACACCTTTCATAATTGTAAATACCTATAATAGGTCACCAGTCAGCCTTATCGTGAAGAGAAAAGCGATTCAACCAGTTCGTTCTTTTCTGATAGGTATAACTTTACATTTCCAGTGCCATCATTGTTTTAAAAAAAAACCCTTCCCAGCCGTCTGTCTAATACCTTCCTATCCTTTATACAATATGACAACTGAAATGGTGCACAATACCTAAAATGAGATAATCAACGTTTGATACACATTTAACATAACTTCTCTACTTTTCAATTCTATCCTTTTACAAATAAATATGTTCAAACAATTCTGTGATTCATTTTTCATGGTCTTATTAGCTGTGTAATGTGATTTGTGTGTTTGTACTCCCAGATTCCTTTGTTCCTTTAACCCATTTAAGTTCTTATTTTCAAAAATGTGACCTGCTTATTTTCCTGCAGTCACTGGTTTTGCAGTCAGTCAGTAAACTAGTGTCTGGCTTATTATTGTTCATGTAACGCTGAGCTATATCATTAATAAATAGCACTGAAAACTAATTTGTTAAGGGTCATTTAAAAATAAAATGCATGTTTTCATTAAAAACAAATTACCGGTCTTCTTAAAGGACAGCTGGGCTTCTGAGTCCTGTTTAATGACTAGATTTTCTACCCACATCACTATCTTGAACACCAAACCCTTTTCTGTCGCTGAATGTTGAACATCCCAGGAGATTACTAAATCTGACAGTTAAGTGAAAGAAGAAATATTAGAGATGTATCTAAGTGTTTTATCCCTGTGGAGAAGTGTCTAACTGCATAGAGGTTAATGAGACCAGTGTCTTCGTTCCTTCTCCCAGCGCTTTTTCAGCCAGTAACTGCTTCAGATATCCTTTTTCTCTAGTGAAGCATACAGAAACTGAAACATTTCAGAGAGTTCACCTAAGCCCAGTGCCCTGCTCCAAATGCTGAATTTCATACTCACCGGGCACCATTCCTGTCAGTGTTGGGGCTGGATAACTGCCCTGAGCAGCAGGGGGCACATGCGGAGGGTAGCCAGGAAGAGTCGTGCTGGCCAAATCGCGACCTGGAAATCAAAGCAAAATATATGAAGCTTAAACAAGGTCTTAGGAATGTCTGTGACATTAGTGCCTGCAGCTCCTGCTGTGATAAGGTCATCCATACCAACACTGTGAACCTGCCTGTAATGACAACCTCTGGGACAGACATCAGGTGATTATTCCAGGCAGGTGGTCTCTTAGTGCAGGTTCACCCATTGACTTATCATTGAGGCTGACACCAGGTATTCATTGCAGAGAAATGAGTAAGTCTACTAAATGTGTTGCCCTGTTGAGAGGATATATTGAGACCACACACTGAGGGGGCACAGTGAGACTCTATGCAGAGTGGGTATAGTTAGATAATAGTCAGGGATTTACATCATAAATCGATGAGATACAGTAAGACTATAGACAAAGTGGATTTGGTTAGTCTTTAGACAAAGGTAGTACAGAAAGGAATGTCAATTGCTAGAAAGTAATGTATACCTGAACCAGGAGTTTTCATCAAGCTGCACCCATCCAAGACACATGTTGGACGAACAGATTAATTCTCAAGATTTCTTTTGTCATGATGGGATATGGACATGAGAAATCGTTACTATGAATGGATATACAAATGATGTACCTGTTTTGATGAAAGGGTACACACCAAAAATGTCAGAGATATTT
>JAHRHZ010000270.1:11631212-11642111 GCA_024137785.1 Ginglymostoma cirratum
GACGTTTTGGGTCTGGACCCTTCCAGACCCGAAACATCAGCTTTCCTGCTCCTCTGATGCTGCTTGGCCTGCTGTGTTCATCCAGCTCTATACCTTGTTACACCAAAAATGTCAGTTGTTTTCAAAGCATGCACGACAAAGACACTAGATGGTACCTAGGGTTCATAGTCAAAACACCCTTTTATGAAGGGTACACCCCCAAGTGATCTATTGTTATTGAGATGTTTGTAACAAAATGGATGCTTGGTGACATGGGATGCACATCCGAATGTCTGCTGTCGTTAAACAGTTCAAACTCCGTATGTCTGATATTATGAAGGGATTATACACGCAAGAGGTCTATTATCTTTCATTGTGAAGAGGTACCCCTGTAAGACTCCTGTTGCTTTTTTTAATTCACTTGTGAAACATTGGTGTCGCTGGCTGGCCAACATTTATTGCCTGCTCCTACCTGCCTTTGAACTGACTGACTTACTAAGCCATTTCAGAGGGCAGTGAGAGTCAACCACATTTCAGTGGGTCTGGGATCACATGCAGAATAGGCAAGGATACCAAAGAATATGCCCTTCTGATGCCTGTTATTACGAAAAAGCATAAACTTGAGATACTGGTCACTGGTATGATCCAGCTGATCTTATTATTGGCCAAGTCAAGTCCCAGACCAAAACAGAGTTTGTCAGATTATATTTTGATTTGTTTTCATTTTAACAAAGTAGCCTCTCACTGAAATATAAGCATTTCATACAGCAGATTTTGCTTCAACAGTAAATCAAGAGTTTATTAATAAAAGAAATTAGGGTAAAATAGAATAAACCAAACAATTTACTACACAAATCCAAAATTTTTAAGTACACAGTAAAAGTATAATCCCAATAACCCTAACACACTCCTTTATAAATTGAAAAGTAAAGCTTTTATATCATAGTTAACACACACCTCTGGTACAGTACCTAAAAATCTTGTAGAGTACCCAAACACACCACTCCCACTACTCACACCAGAATTCTGGATCTAAAACCTCAATAGGTTTAAAGGTATTTGTGACTTTAACTTATAGACTGGAATGGCAGACAACTTAATTCCAGAGCTATAATAAAATCATATGCAGCTCTTCAGGGTGTTATCACAACATTTTTTTGACTGGGGCTAACCACTAATACTTTAATCAAATTTCACTATATCCTTCCCTTCTTAGCAGCAATGATCTATACAGCCACCTTCATCCAAAAACTTCACAGGACTGCTAACAACTCAAGGCAAATCAAAAACAAACCTCTCTGTCTAAGTTATGGACGTTTTCATTAAATTTCAAACTCTTGGCCTTCTAAACTGGAGCTTGTCTATCCCATTTGGCCATAAAATCCTACCAATGTACGCAAAAATCTATTAATCCCAAAGCTAGGTCTCAAAACTGTTTTAAAAGGAATCACTGTAGCTGCATAAATTCTTACAAGTTAATGATTAATTTCAGATAAACAGCAAAACCCATGTTTCTCCCTAACTCAGAATTCCAGGAACACACTTGCAACAAATAATTTCTTTTTCATCCATTCATGAATATAGATGTCACTGGCTGTGCCAGCATTATTATGCATCCCTAATTTCCCAGAGGCAGTTAAGAGTCAATGATATTGATGTGGATCTGGAGTCACATGCAGGCCAGAACATGAGGATGGCAGATTTCCTTCCTAAAGGACGTTAGTAAATCAGATGGGTTTCTCCCTGACAATTGGCAATGGTTTCACAATCATTGCAGATACTTATTTCCAGATTATAATTGAATCCAAACTCCACCATCTGCGATGGCAGGATTCAAACCCAGGTCCCCAGCACATTACCTGGATCTCTGAATTTATAGCCCAGCAAAAGTACCACTTGGATATCATCTAATAAACATCACACAGTTTACACTGCGTTACAAAGGGGTGAACCTTTGACATACTCGCTGTTACAAAGAGACGTATACTCAAAATGCCACTTTCTATGAAGAAGTATAATCGAAATTTCACTGGCTGTATTTTCTCTGCAGATTCTCCCTGTTTCCAACCTTTACCATTTGTTTCCTTTTCATTTCAGAAAAACCTAACGTGGACTGGTGATCCTGGGAACAATTGTGACTCTGGCCTTAGCGAGATCTATCTTTATATAACATGAGTTTCCGGCTGTGCCGGTACTGTGTGATGGGCTCTCAGAGCTGTGCTTGGCTTTGCCTTGAATCACCAGTTACCTGTCTACATTACCAGTATCAGTATGACACAGTACAACAAACAATGCACTTGCCAAGTTAATAGGATGGCAAGTGAAGCAATTACTAATGTGATGACTAGTAATGATTGCCTGGGCTGCTGGAAGCTTTGCTGAGGCTTATTGATGATGTGCTTGCTGGGACAATATATGCATGATGACTAAATTGCTAATATACCATGGGCACTTTTTCCTGCTTAGTCTTTCACACAGCTATTAGAAGAATCCAAACTCTGGATTCTTGTATGACCTACAGGCACAAAAGCCAATAATCACTGGATCCACTTAATAACAGCTTTAGAAAAGCTGATTCTTTAGCTGCATATTAATATGTATCTGATGCCCGAACTAATGCTGCTTTTGTTCTTTTCATCCCACTCCTTGAATTAAAATTTCATATTCCTGGCAGAAATTTGAGCTCCATCTTTTGGTTTTCAGTGCAATTTTTTTTTTAGCCTTCTCCAATAAAATAAAAGTGATTCTATTAGAATTACATCACAATTACCCTTAAATCAGTAACACTTCAGAATAATTAACCTCCCAGACGTAACAGAATGGAGGAAAGTAATGATTTTCTTTTCTTCTTTCATGGAATGTGGAATTGATGTAAGTTAGGATGTTGCCCACTCTCAATGCCCTTGAGAAGATGGTGACAATGCTCCTTCCTGAACTGCTGCAATCCATTCAAATATCTGATTAGTGTCACTTCGAGTTTGATCACTGGTTTTATTTGCCTATTGTTACATTGTGAAACATTTCTATGTTCTGCCTGTGCAGAAAGCTTAACGGATGTTTTTTTATGACCCTAGGATTCAGTTTTATACTCTTTTGGCAGCTTAATCAAGGATTTTCCACAAAGCCCTCAGAGGATTTTGTATAGCAGAAATTCACAGGAGACAGTTTAAGAGTGGCACAGACAAATTGGAACGGACACTGACAATCGGCACAAGGAAATATGCTTCTGCAGACTTAAATTTCAAATGTCATTTAATGATTCCACCCGATTAACTCATTGGGCTAAAAACAAGCAAAAGAGCATCTAGGGAACAGAAAGCTCTACATATCTACAGAAATCCATAGAAAACTCTGTCAAACTATATACATGGCTGCTTATGGGCCAGAAGGACAGTGATGTGGACACACATACACATGTACTCACAAGGAGACTGGCAACGGTTGGTGTCCATTATGACATTAGCAAAGCCTCAGTAAATAGATATGACTAACCTTTCACTCAGTTTGACCATTAAAGCCTCATAACATCTGAGCAGAAGCGAAACAACTAGAATTATCTCACTTTTCCAGTGCTGGTGATTAATATCTCTTCTGGGTTTGCTGACATAAAATACAACAGCAGTTGGTTCCATTGGCATTTTCGCCTCTCTCTCCTGAAGAAAATCAGGGATACATTTATCCAAATTGCTTCTCATCAAGTTGCCCACTTTACTTACCTTGGATTGGTCAACAAATAACCTGCATCATGCATGGTGATACTGATCCATACTAATCCCAGTTTCAATATCTGAACTTAGGGGTCTTGTGTGCAGTGGTAGCGTCTCTATGTCTAAGCCAGGTGGTCTGGGTTCAAGTTCCACCTGCTCCACAGGTGTGTCATAACATTTCTGAATAGTTTGATTAAAAATATCTACCCCTGAACTGTAACCAGTTGATAGAATTTTATGTTCTGGTACGTATAATGTATGCATTATCTACTGATGCATTACAATAGTTCCTACATTACAACAGTGACTCATTTCAAATGAACGACATTGATCGTAAATGTTTTGAGATGTCTTGAAATCATACAAAACATCATATAAATACAAGAATTTGTTTCCCCCCTTTGTAACAAGGAGCAGATTTTACATACAATATACCTTGGAAAGTTGCTGGCATCTAGATCACAATGTTTGACAGGATAAATAATAAATAGCTTATGCTGGTACGTGGGTCAGTAACCTGAAAACAGAGATTTGAGATAATTGACAAAAGAACCAGTGGCTAATGAGGAGAATCTCCCTATGTGGCATGTTGTTGCAATGTGAAATATACTATCTAAATGGGTTGCAGTAAATACAGATTCAAACAATTTTGAAAGAAAGTTGAATAAACACATGAAAATGAAAATTTTATAGGACAATGGGGAAAAGGTCTAGGATTGACTGCAAGATCTTTCAAAGAGGCAGCATTGTCATGATGGGCCAAATGATCCTTTTTGCAATGCAACTATTCTATTCCACAGAGCACAGGAAGAGGTCATTTGGCTCTAGAGAAAGCAGCTCAGCTAGTCCCACACTCCTCCAAACTCAAACATGTTTCCCATTGGGTTATTTCTCCAATTTCCTTTGACAACTGAATCTGTCTTTCACATACCTTCAGGCAGCGCAAACCAAATCACCCATTAAACAAACAAAGCTTTCCCTTAATTTATCTTTTGTTCTTTTACCAGTCACTTTGGATCTGTTCTGATCCTTCTCCCAATGGGAATGGTTCCGTCTACATACTATGCCTATATGCATCATAACTTTGAACACCTCTATCATATTTCCTCTTAATCTTCTCATCTCAATGTAGAGTAGCTCCAGCCCCTCCAACATATCCACGTAATTGAGTTCCTTGTCCCTGGATCCATTTTTATAAGTCTTTTCTGCCTCTATCTAAAATCTTCATATCCTTCCTAAAATGTTATGGCCAGAATTGGACACAATATTCCAATTGAAACTGCATTGGTATTTTATCAAGATTCATCATAATTCCTTAATTTTCATATTCCAAGCCTCTACTTACAAAACCTAGCATCCTGAGTGCCTTTACAACTACTTTTTCAGTCTGTCCTAGCACCTTTAGAAGATTTATACACCTAGGTCTCTCCTTCTTCCTGCAACCTCTTTAGAATTATACCATTCAGTACATATTTTACGCTTTTCATCATTTTTACAAAATTGTAAAATTTCTGCTTTAAGTTTCATCTGTCACGTTTGCCCATTCCACCAGCCTATGTCCTTTTCTATGCCTTTCTGTTCATTCATTTTAATACATGGTCCCTGTGCCTGAAAATTCCCAGAATGCACTCACTGGGAACAGCGGATCATTGACACACTGTTATAATTGACTTCAGGGTGGCTGGCTTGTCATTTAATATGGTCAATGCATGGAAATGCAGGTAAGAAATAGCCAATTGTGGTGCTCCTCACGGTTGAATAGCTTAAATAGTCTGGTCCTCTGTGTGAGTGAGGTAACATTGTCAGCTATCACCTTTAAAGAAAGCGCAAGGGAAATTCTTGGACAGAGTGGGCCTAATTAAGATATCAGTCAGCCAGAATTTGTTTGGTTAACATTGTGCCAGCTTCCTGATGACTAGAAAATCTTTATTTCAATAAATGTGAATAAAGAACAATGGAACAATATCAGAATCCCTTTTTATGGGTGGGGTGGACTATTCAAACTCCTGTCCAATGGAAATGGAGTGACAACATCCTCATCACATTTAGCTGGGCCTCCTGCTGACCTCCTCCCAGGAACTTTGAGTCAGGATAATGACCTGCCTGCTTAACAGAACCTTTGTTAGAGCAAAATAACTAGAGCTCAATCGGTTGGATCCATAAACAGTAGGAGGAAGGTGTCACCTTCTCTGCTGCAAGCAGGGAAAAAGACAACTGCAGAAAGTCCTGAAAAATCTAACATGATGGAAGATGGCATCAATAAAGTCTTCAGCAAGGCTTTCCATCAGTGTATGGAAGCTCGGTTGCTCAGCAGCTCTGCTGCTGTTTCTACATTTTCAGTGTTCATGTTGAGTTCCTCCACACATTATCTCATTAGTGTTGGATAAAACAACATTAACATACATTCAACTGGACTGCTTTCGATGGTTAGATTATTCTTTCTGACAAGAGGTCTGCACTTTACCTACACAGGATGGCACTACAGGTACTAAATGAAATCAGTATTGAGAACAGTGCCGACCCAAGGACTGAGAGGGCAAACCTAATACCTCTGTACTTTAAATGTTGATAATGTAGTCACAATTATCGATCACATTACTAGTTGCCTGGAATTATCAGCTGAAGATGGGGGAGAAGCTAACATTAACTATGAGCATTACAGTGGTGGTGTTATGACCGGGACAGAAGGTATGTAATAATGAGTATTCCAGCAGACTGCTGTCATTGCACAGACCAGTACAACAAATGAAAAGAAGCCATTTAGTATGAATCAATCATGTCCAGCACAGTGAATGAAAACCAAAGAAAGGCTTCCTTAAAACAATAAGCTGTGCAGTTAATGACAAATATGATAATATGTTGCAAACCATGCAATGATAAATCAGCTCAAAATATTTAACCAATTCCATTCCATTGTCTTCATTCATGTTCTTGCCCTCTAATTGGCTTTCTGCATTTAACGTTATCAGCCTCACGCTAATGCCGTGAGTTATCTTGGAGTGTTACAAAACCCGCTCAACCTTGGAACATTTCCTACTCCAGGATGTAACTAAGTAAATGGTCCAGGGCCATTATTCAATGCAGGTTAAATAACACTCACCTCTTCTTTTCCCAGCTCCACAACCTTCCCTCCAATTTTCTCCCTGACCCCATTTTTCTAAAGAAGGCCAATTCATGAATCAGACCAACTTTCTAAGACTTTCAAAAGAGACCATTCATCATGTGTGTGTTTTAATGGAATATATTCCAATAGAGTGGGTGATTGCTTTGCAATTCCATTTGTAATCATGGTCCTGAGCTTCCAGTTGCCAGTCAATTTAATTTTCTACCTTGCTTACAAGTCTAAGTTCCCAGTCATTAGCCTCCAATAAATGTTCCCATGAAATTCAATACAGGCTGGAGGAACAGCAACTCATGTTTCAACGAGGCACTTACTAAAATCTTCTGGCCTGAAATCTCAAGAACAATAGTTTCACATTGTAACTTATGCTTCTTCGTTTGTTTTTCTCTTCTGTTTTCCTTCTATGTATTTTTGCTTTTCTACAGCTACACATGATCCTGTGATTTACACATCCTCTAGACACACCATTTATTTCTTTATTTGTTACTACTCCCCCTGGCCTTGCACCATGAAATTTTAAATTTTTTTCTCCCCTCCACACAATCAGGGATATTTTTATTTTTTTCATAACAAACTTTTCAGTTGCTCAAAATTTATTACATTCCAGACATTTCCCCATTCTAAAAAGGTCACAATCTCTGCTTCTCTCTCTGAACAGAGCTGCTGAGTACGTCCAGCACTTTTTATTTTGATTGTCACAGCAACAGCCTTGTTGGGCTGCAGCAATCAGAGGAGGTGTTAAGAATTAGGAGTCACTAAGTTTCATTAAACTGGTTCATCTACCTCTCTGGCCTCAATCACATTTTGGTTCATTTCTTAGCAGGTCTGGTTGCATGTTTGGAGAAGTTCTGAAGAAGTGTCACTGGACTCGAAACATTAACTCTGTTGTCTCTACCCACAGATGCTACCAGACCTGCTGAGTTTCCCCAGCAACTTCTGTCTTTGTTTGTTTCAGATCTCCAGCATCCACAGTTCTTTGTTTTATTTTAGTTCTTATTCTGATTGATGACAATTCATCCACAGAATGGAAGCTTATAATTGATTTCCTTTATCCTTGAATCTTGCAAGCTTATGCAGAAATATGTTCCATTTTTAAACTTAAACATTTGTGACATCATGTTGAGATATTACTAATGAGAAATCAGACATTAATTCACATCAGGCGCCAGCATCAAAGTACCCTTTCCTTTAATACATTTGCTTCAGAATTGTACTCCTATTGTACTCGGCAGAACTTTGAATAACCAAGCCAAGCCACCTTCATGGCAACTCTGACTGAATCCAGCAACTTTGCGCAAGTTGGTACCAATATGTTGTTGTAACTAGGCATTAAAATCGTTATAGTTGTAAAGTACACATAGAACTGGATTAGATAGGCAAGCTCATTTCTACAAGATGTAGAAAGGTTAAAAACCCATAAACACACATACTAATATTTGGCTTTTCTGTTCTGGTGGATAGAAGTCTGAACTCTGAAACCGTGGGTTCCTCCTTTAAACAAGAACAAATTATCTCATCCATTGTCTCAAGTGCTGGTTTTGAAACCTTAATAAAATACAGTGGTTTATTCACAAACGTTTTTGGTTTGTGGACAATAATATTTATTGCAAATATAACTACATTTAGGGCACGAAAAGTAAACCAGGTAGTGCGGAAGTGGAATCAGATGTAGATGAGTTAGGGGAGGCCTGACAGGTGAGGAATATTTGTGAATCTGCTGTGTTTTCTTTTAATGTTAAATCAAGATTTTCCGCAGTCATTTTCTGCAGGTAATCCACATATTCAGGTTTATTAGATTCAGTTTCACAACTTGCCATGGTGGGATTTCATGTGTTTGAAAAGTAATTCACGATCTACTCTGATATGTGCAATGTTCAGGCACGTTGAAAATTCCTTTTTATTGCACATTTCCCTCTTTACCCTCTATATATAAATAGATAGAGCAACCACAAAGATATGTGTTCTTTTCCTTCAGTTGAAATGGGAATTATTTCACAATCAGTAATCAACAAAACCAATCTGCATATTTGTCTTTTCAAATATACATCAAAAATTGTTTGGTTTTCATAACGCCAACTTGCATTTAAATAGCGTCTTTAACATAGCAAAATATCTCAAGCAACTTCGACTTACTGGCACCTCCAAAGGTGTAGCACACCCTCAATACTGTACTGAAGTGATAGCATTGGTTACAACGTTGGACGTATTGACTTTTAAAAGAGCAGCTAACCGTTATTCATTTGCTGAGGAAAACGGTCACTTTGAGCCAATTTTCCATCATTGATTGTGAGATGCAATTCATTTTGTGTATTCCTGAGAAATTTGATGAAGATTGTAGCCTTCCAGCTCAGAATATTGTGACTGCTGATCACATTTGATTCTGCTTAGTGATAAGGGCAGGACATGACAGGAGTGTTTTAATGGGGCACTCAACACAGTTCAAAAGTCACTGAACAGCATTTGAAGAGTCAGTTTGAGTCTATCGGAAGTCTCAATGCAACTAGAGAGAGTTGCTGTTAACTGGCTGTATAGCTCATGCTCAGAAAAAGTACCAAGAGCTGCTGTTATTGGGCTGTGCTGTTGGGGCTCAGGAGAAATTCTAGCAGCTTTTTCTTGGCTGTGCTGTCTTAAAAAAAATCCATGGGAACCTTTGATAGCTCAGTGCAGCAGAGAGTGGGAAAAGGGAGTCCACTAGCAGTATTTGTTTGTTCCATCTGAGAAAGACTGGAGCTCACAGATATTGAGGGACAGTGTCACAGAATCACAGAGACGTACAGCACGGAAACAGACCCTTCGGTCCAACTCATCCATGCCGATCAGATGTCCTAAATTAATTTTCCAGCATTTGGCCCATATCCCTCTAAATCTTTCCTATTCATAAACCCATCCGGATTCCTTTTAAATGTTGTAATTGTACCAGCCTCCACTTCCTCCTCTGGCAGCTCATTCATTATATGCACCAACCTCTGTGTGAAAAAGTTGCCCCTTTAGGTCCCTTTTAAATCTTTTCTCCTCTCACCTTAAACCTATGCCCTCTAGTTTTGGACTCCCCTACCCTGGGGAAAAATACCTTGGCTATTCACCCTATCCATGCCCCTCATGATTTTATAAACTTGTATGGGGTCACCCCTCAGCCTCCAAGGTTCCCGGAAAAGGGTCTCACTATTTGGTAAAAAATTGAAATTGTGCCAATAATTAGGTAGTTGAAAGCAGTTTCAGGAATCATAGGGAATGCAGTCATGGGAGGAGAGATTGAATGACCATAATGTAAGAAGTCATGGTAGAGTAGCTCTGAGGCAGTTCCATGGCTGTATCTTCGAGAGTGAATAATTGGAATCTGTAATGAAGGAGGCAAAGTTCTATGGGATTTGATGTCCAACAGTATCCCTAAAATGGGGATAGATTGCTATGAAATTCATAGGATCTCTCTTGAATGCATTTCCTATCTGATTTTCTCTAAAGGCTGTTCAACCATGGTTTATCTGTTTATCCAGTTTATCTCATTGTCAGTGCTGAGAGCTAGACTAAAAGACATACATACAAGTAGACTTGATTTTTCTAATCTTCTAGTCTAGTAAAGCTTATTTTGTTTGTTTAAAAAATGTGGAATTTTGCAGCTTTATTATCTTAGTCAGTGCCTGAGATTTCAAATCCCATTCTCCTTTAAACAGAAAGGTTACTGTTCCCTAGTCAGACCAGAGGTCTGGTCTGGGATCATAACATAAATTAAAAGTCTCATCTGCCAATCTAATTTTTTAAAAATACCTGTCCTGGAAACCATAAATTGGTAGGGTTTTGCTCATTATCTTAGGTATTAACAGGAGTTACACTGAACAGATTAATTAGAAATGAGCATAAGTATTAATGTGCCTGAGTAAAATGACTCTCTTTGGGCTAGTGAGATTTTCACATCTCTGTGGAGCCCTGCGAGCCTTTCAAACCATTCAGTAGATGGAGGACTGGAGATCAGGCTAATGAAACGCCTTAGAGTTCTTTAATCTATAACGGCAATGTCACTGGAAATCAGAATCCAATACTAACTGAAGACTTTAGCAATTCAGACAACTGTAATTTTGAGAGATAGTAGGAACC
>JAHRHZ010000270.1:11642511-11715787 GCA_024137785.1 Ginglymostoma cirratum
TTTTCTGAAGAAGGGTCTAGGCCTGAAACGTCAGCCTTCCTGCTCCTCTGATGCTGCTTGGCCTGCGGTGTTCATCCAACTCTACACCTTCTTATCTCTGTGATTTTGAGAATACTCTCACAACTATTAATACTGGCTTAAAACTGACCTCACTTGGATTTTACCATGTAAATTTAGCACACAAAGTAGATAAAAGTCTAGAATTGACATTAATTGACCACTTAAGTGCCTCATTGGCCCCTGCTGCTATTTTACCCACAGCAAGGGAAGATTCACATCAAACAGGTAGCCTAGAAATTTTTCTCCTGGGTGGGCTGCTGTTGGATGAGAGGAAAGTCTCCTTTGGGAAACCCTGTGCCTGATGGAGTCACTACTTCCTCAAAGTCATGCCCCACCTCTTTGCCCTCTCAAACACTACCCTCCAAACCCCTCATTGGAGCCTTGCAACCAGTTTCTGCCTCTACCCTGAACCCACCTTCCCACCACAGCCTCCAAAACCCTATTCTTAATCAGGGACCAGCAGCGGACCATTGCTCAAACTTGGCGCGGCTGGGATAGCTGAGCTGCTGGGCAATCTGATTGGTTAGCAATGCTCAAAAATAGCACTTTCTCCCTACATGGGGCAGAAGTCTCAGTATGAGCCAACATCACTCTGAATGGAAAATGGCTGTGGGGCAGTATGTTTTTCATAGGTGTGTCTCCTGTCCAACCCTTTAGTTGAGGAGGCAGAGAATACAATAGCCTGTAAAATCCAGCTCAAAGTCTAAGCTAATTGCTATATTACTGTGTACAAATTGGTTCTGCATTTGTCCACAACATATTCCTTGGCTGCAAGGCATTTTGAGATGCCCTGAGGTCTCTTTAAAAGATGCCTCATTGCTCCCTGCTGAGAATGTAAAAATGTCATTTGCACAAAAATTGCGCTAATTAATAATAAAATTCTAATGAAGAAGATTCTCATTCAAAAACTACAGTTGGATACTTTCTATGCCATTTATTGACCTTCAATTAGAAAGCAGATACAATAAATGTACAGATTAATTTTGCAGTTTTTCACTCTCTCCTATTCATTCATATGCTTTTTATTTTAATAGTCTGCTATGACAAAGCATATTTGAACATAAACCTGTACACAAAGACAATTCTACTTGATACATTCTGAAACTGAATGTTGTACAGTTGCAGACAAAAAAAAAATTCCATGGTTTGAAAAAAAAAGTCGTGAATTGTTTTCATATTAGAGGGGGAAAATGATTACTTCTGTCTATGCATGATAAATGACCTTATTTACAAAAGACATCAGTCATACAGGCACACACACACAGAGGCAGGCTATGGTCATTAATTCCACTCAAAACTGTAATTAAATGCATATCACAAGTCTTCCCACTTGTTAGGCAGAATTAGATTTAGCAAGCACAAGTGCTCAGCTGAGGTTCTCGTATGGAGTAGTGTTTTTGACAAGCGAGGGGCCAAGGCCAAGCATCACCTTCAATGTATACTGCAACATTAATAGATAAAGACCAAAAGCACTTAGGACTGTTATGTTTACTTTACTGATCTCTAAAACAAGAGGGTACACAAGAAACAACACTGGACAGTGAGGAGAATATTAGAACATTTCCTGATCCCTAGGGCAACTAATGAAGGGATTTGGGTTTATCTATCTGCCCCCTGTCCTATTGGGGCTAGATTGGGGAACTTATATTGGACAAATTGCTGGAGATTCTGTCACGTGAACTCCCACCCTAAAAGGCTTTCCTGCTCAAACACCTTTTCCTCTCATAGTTTATTACCAACAATGAAAGTGTTCAAAGAAAACAAAATCAGAGATAGTAGGAACTGCCGATGCTGGAGAATCTGAGTTAACAAGGGGTAGAGCTTCTCTGATGCTGCTTGGCTTGCTGTGTTCATCCAGCTCTACACTTTATCAAAGAAAACAAAAAATGTTTTTCAAATCATTCATAGGCTGTCAATGTCACCAGCTAGGCCAGCATTTATTACCCATCTCTAATTGTTCACTGGGCTATTAAGACTTAAACACATTGATGTGGATCTAGAGAGTAAGGGCAGCCCAGTAAAAGACAACAAATTGTGTTTTGTAATGTGCATTAGTGAACCAGGTGGATTTTTAATGACAATTGATGTTGGCATAGCCACTTATTCCATATTTTTAGTTGCATTTAAATTTCATCATCTGCCATGGTGGGATTTGAACCCATTTCCCCAGAACATTAACTGGGGTTCTAGATGACTAGCTCAGTGACATTACCACTATGCTATTACCTCCCCATTACCCCTATTGTTCTGAGGAAGGGTCACCAGACCCAAAATGTTAACTCTATTTTTTCCGTCACAGATGCTGCCAGACCTGCTGAGCTTTTCCAGCAACTTCTGTTTTTGCCCCTTATTGTTTTCTGTGCTGGTGTTTTAATTAAGTCTGTTAATGGGATTAAACCGAGTCACCTAGCAACTCATTGTACTGCATTTCCAATCTTGAAAATTCAAGACAACCAAAAGGACCCTTCGGAATCAACTCCGAAAAATGTTGGCAGAAATTATTTACACTGTTTGGTTTCCAAAGCCATACACTGTAACCCAAGAAGGACAAAAAGGAATGAAGATGAATTCTACATTTTTAACCCATATACTCTGCAATACATTACCCTTTAGATTTAAAAAGTCTCAGGATGTGGGGGCGGTAACATGCCAGATTTATTGCCACTGCTGAGGATTTAGATTAATACTTAAATTCTGGAACTCCAGGACAATGACGGAGGGTCAATAATTTAAATAGGGCTCATAGGGAGGCGCAGATCCTGTCTCTGCTGCTACAAATTGCTGAATTCCATTCATAAACTAGGCCAAAGGAACAGTATCTATTTAGACAGCAGAATTCTATGATCAAGACAATGTTGTGCTACAGCGGAGAAATCATAAAACAACGATCTTTTCTTAAAATTCATTCAAACCTAGAACAGCATTTATTGCCCACCCCTGGTTGCTCAGAGGGCAATTAAGAGTCAACTACAATGACTCAACTGGAGTCACATGTGGGCCATGCCAGGTAAGAGCCATAACTTTCTTCCGTAAAAGGATATTAATGAACCAGATGGGTTTTTCCCTCAATAATTCATGATCAATCATTCCAGACTTTTATTGAATTCAAATTCTACCTTCTCCATGGATCCTCAGAACATTACCTAGGTCTTTAGATTAATAGCCCAGCAATAATAGCATGAGGCCATTGCCTCCTCCTAATTAAAAAGAATAAAGAGTGCCAGGAATAGTCAAAAGATCTGACAAAATCTGGAGAAAGAGAAGATCAGTTAACATTACAGATTGGTGTCCTGACGGAAGATCATTGCTCTGATACATCAACTCTATCTCACTCTACAAATGCTGTCAGACCCACTGAATATTTTCAGCATTTTGTTTATTTCTAAAAATTCCAGCATCAGTATCATTTGGCATTCAGACTGGATAAATAGGATATCTTAAGCCTGGATGGGGCCATGCAATGTAGACTGGGTCCTATTGCTGGTTACACACAAGAACAGAGGAACTGAAGTTGGTCATTCAGCAAATGTTCTCTCTGACATGCCTTTGTTGCACACAGCCTGTGTGTTGAATTGCATAGTCCTGTTCAGATTGCAGTGGAGTCACTCATCTTAAAGGGAACTTATGCTGTTTTTGCCCATTTGCACTGTGTGATATATTCCAGCTTCTCTGGCATTTTCAAGGAAACTTTTCATTCAGCCTCTGAAGCTGAATTATCTTTCTATAGGATCATAGCGTCACTAGACCGGAGTCAACAAAGTTTTCCTATTTCCCATAGGTTGCCCCCATTCCTGAAATCTATATCCGTTGGATACCAATCTTTCCCCTCTCCAGACAGGAGTTAAGTAAATTCACTCCCACTGGATCTTGAGCAGGCTATACCTTTTGGAAACAGTTTCGATTTTTATGAATGTCACTCTCGCTATGCCACCGAACTAGCACAATTAATATTAACACAGAGTCATTAAGGAGAATAAAAAGCCTGAAATTCACAAAGAAATAGACATTCCAATTTTAATTTGTTTATCTTCAGCAATCTAATCCGTGACTTTCCTGTTAGACTCTTCATTTGGTCTTTCATCTGTACAGTAACAATATTCTTCAATTTCTCTGATTCTGCCTTCTAACACAATGCCTTTCCTGTTGACAAGGCTGTAAGGACTTAACTCAATTTCCTAATTGGCACATACATACTCTCTTCTGAAACTAACAATGGGGATAATTCAGACATCATCTGTAATAATATATAATACCCGACAATAATCTACATACTGAGAACCACCAGAAGCTAATCACACCCTGTCAGTGCCAGTACTTAGAACATGTACAAACCATTCTGAACATGCCCAGCAATTCACTAATGAGAGCATGTTCCAGAAGACTGACTGAAAAACACTCACTCCTCATCAGCTATCACAGTCAGTTCCATTGTGTGCCTAGGGTCCGCATTGTCAGAAGACTAAAGGGAAGCTAAGATGATGAGTAGACTATTCTTGTCATCAAAAGAAGGACTCAGGGAAAATCCATTTTGCTGCTGAAAATATTTGAAGTTGCACATTCCCTTAACTCTTGGATTATTTATTGCAATCTTTGTGCTTAACATTGCACCATTTCAAAGCCTTCATGACTATGCCTTTCCCTACCCCTGTCATATTGCTCAGCTCAAAATTCAGGAGGTCAGGAGGAACTTCCTCACCCAAAGAGTTGTGAATCTGTGGAATTCCCTGCCCAGTGAAGTGGTTGAAGCTACCTCGCTGAATGTTTTTAAGGCAAGGCTAGATAAATTTTTGAACAGTAAAGGAATTAAGGGTTATGGTGAGTGGGCGGGTAAGTGGAGCTGAGTCTCAAAAAGATCAGCCATGATCTTATTAAATGGCGGGGCAGGCTCGAGGGGCCGGATGGCCTACTCCTGCTCTTAGTTCTTAAGTTCTTATGTTCTTATGTTATGAGTCCAAAAACCCTGCTTCAGGATGAATTGTTTTTAATTAGGTCTGTTATTGTGATTAAACCTACTCACCTAAAAACTCATTGTACTGCATTCCCAACCTAGGAAATTCAAGGGACCAAAAGTGCCCCTTTGGGATCAAATCTGAAAACTCACCACGAATGATAGTGTCATTAAATCTCCTTGTTGTTTTTCCCCCACAGATACAACATCAAATGATGGCTGCCAATAGCCCCAAAGGACCAACCATCACATTCTCGATCATCAACCACCAGCAGCAGCACAGATATATGGGGTTGCATGACCTGGCTATGAGAGGGAATCAATCTGGTGAGAACATATCTGAGTGACATCATAGGCTGTTGGAGACTGAGATGGAAAAGACTTCTGGCAGTCAGTCAGAGGAGTAGTGATAGGAACCTAAATGCCAATTCCCAGTCTGATGATGACCTTTAATGTTGTCTGTGCGATGGGAGATGCTGGATATCCAATGCATGGTTCATGGAGATATGGCAGTGATACAA
The DNA here is from genome assembly GCA_024137785.1 of Ginglymostoma cirratum. Lineage (NCBI taxonomy): Eukaryota > Metazoa > Chordata > Chondrichthyes > Orectolobiformes > Ginglymostomatidae > Ginglymostoma > Ginglymostoma cirratum. The sequence continues at coordinate 11,648,041 of JAHRHZ010000270.1, forward strand.
GAGGGGTTACACACACTGGTATAGACAGTAGCCCTCTGCGTTTGAGTATTCCATAGGTTAACAATCATTTGTGTAAAGGAATTTCTAATCTCATGCCTAAGTGGCACCCCTTATTTTTAAATTGTGTCCCCTGGTTCTGGATTCACAGCTAGGAGAAACATCTTATCTGCATCTACCCTGTCTAGTATTTTGTAAGTTTCAATGGGATTGTCTCTCATTTTTCAAAACTCTAGAAAACACAGGCCCAGTTTGCCCAATCTCTCTTCCTAGAACAGTCCCATCATGTGGGAACTAGTCTGGTGAATCTTTTTAAAAAGACAAATAGAATCCCTACAGTGTGGAAACAGGCCCTTTGGCCCAACAGGTTCACACCAAATCTCAGAGCTTCACACCCAGTCCCATCACCCTGTAATCCACCCAAGCAACACATCCAGGAACACAGTGGCCAATCCACCTAGCCTGCACATCTTTAGACTGTGGGAGGAAACTGGAGCACCCGGAGGAAACCCACACAGACACAAGGAGAACATGCAAACTCCACACAGACAGTCACCTGAGGGTGGAACCGAACCCAGGTCCCTAGCACTGTGAGGCAGCAGTGCTAACCACTGAGCCACTGTGCCACCCCTAAAAAGATATTAATAGACTCAGATGGGATTTTACAACAATCGACAATGGTTCCACGGTCATCAATATATATTTGTTGCACTCAATCCATGGCAGGGATCTCTTCCATGTGATGAGGGAATAAAACTGTATACACTACTCCAGGTGTAATCTAAACAAGTTCCTACACAATTGAAGCAAGACTTCACTACTTCTACACACAAATCTTCTTGCAATAAAAGGCAAAAATTCTATTTGGTTTCTTAATAACTTGCTGCATCTGCATGTTAGCATTCTTATCGACAATGACACCTAGTTCCCTTTGTGCATCTACACTTTCCAACCTCTTACATTTCAGAAATACTCGGCATATCTGTTTCATTTTTCTGCAAGAGTGGAAGACCTTGCATTTTTCCAAATTATATTCCATCTGCCATGTTCATATCCATTCAGTAAACCTGTCTAAATCCTCCTGAAGCCATTTTACAACTTCCTCACAACACAATACCCACTTAGTTTTGTATCATAATATTTGTAAATATTACCTTTGATACCCACCTCCAAATCGTTTCTATATGTTGTGAACAGCTGGGGCTCAAGTACTGATACTTGCAGAACCCCAATAGTCACAATCTGGGAATGACGTGGGAATGACCCATTCATTTCAACACTGTTTTCTGTCCATTAGCCAATCATTAATCCATGTGCTCCTATCCCATGTGTTTTATTTTTTCAACACCAGTTTCTTGAGGAACTTCATCAAGAGCCTTCTGAAAATCTAAGTATACAATGTTCATCGGCTCTCTTTTATCAATTTTGTTCATAACATCTTCAAAAATCGTTCAAACAAGTTTATCAATATGATTTGCCATTTGCAAGTCCATGTTGACCATATCCAACCAGATCATTATCAGCCAGGTGTATATTTATCCCATCCTTTATAATAGGTTCTAACAGTTTCCATGCTACTGATGAAATGAGAACAGGTTTGTAGTTCCCAGATTTCTCATTCCCTTCTTAAGTAAAAGGGTGATATTTGCTACCTTCCAGTCTACAGGAATCATTCCAGAGTCTGCAAAATTTTGGAAGATAATCACCAATACATCAACCATCCCTATAGGCACTGCCTTCAACACTCTGGGATGTAAAAATAACAGGTCCTGGGTTTTATGAACTTCCAACCCCATTAATTTTCCAGTACAATCATCCTACTAATCTTAATTTCCTACAACTCACATTCTCGCTAGCTACTTGGATCTCTAGTTTTGGGAGCCAAATTCATTTTAGCTAGATATTTTCTTCTACATACATACAGAAGCTTTTAACTCGTCATCGTGGGATTTTGAACCAAGAATACAAGACTATTGCATCCAAGTAGCTACAATGCCCCAGAAATAAGATGCCTTCAATAATAGGCACACTGCTGTAATACATTACTAAGCCCTCTCCCTTCTGTACTGTGTTATTCATGTGGGTCCTCCCCAAGATCCACTTTGCATTCTTTATCTCAAATACCCCTCACATGGCAATGCTCAGGGTCTTTGTCCTCAGTAAGCTTATACCTCCTGTACAAGGGGAGGTGTACAGCACACACCTCTGGCAACTTTTATTAGTAAGGGGTTTGTACAATTGCAATGGAATTTTAACGTGTTTTCACTCTCTATATCTCCTGACTTGCTGTCATTCTCCACTGAAGGTGGGCAGATGATTTCTCCCTGAGATAGTTAGTAATGTTCTCTGGTTCATTAATTTTCTTGAAATGCTACAGAAATAATCAACAATGAAGCCTGTAGAGAATTCTTTTTTTTTAATGACTGAAACCAAAAGTAATCACTTTGTTTCCTGCTTTTATACAGTTTTAACATAACTTTTTTGCTCTCATATTCTATGCGTCAGCTAATAATGTGAAGCATTCGATATGCCTTTTTAAGAACCTGATGTATCTGTTCTGCCGTCTTTGAGGATGCATGGATATGCACTCGGTTAACTCAGTTGGCTTGATGGCACTTTATGATGCAGATTGAAGCCAACAGCACAAATTCAATTTCTGCACTAGCTATGATCTCTTTGAAATCTTCTCAACCTTGCCTTCAAGTTAAGCTCGCCTCTCTAATGAGACAGCAGCCTATACTCCTCTAGGACTATGGCAACTTTCACTTCATGGATATGTATTCCAAGATTCCTAAATTTCATTTACCATTTATCTGTTTTAGTTGCTCTCCCAAAATGCAGCTCACCATTACCTTCTTAAGATCAATTAAGGATGGACAATAAATGTTGGCCCAGCCAGTAAAACCTGCATTCCACTCCAGAATTAAATACAGCCATCACACTCTTCTGAATTGAATTTCTTTTGTCACTTTTCTGCCCAGCTGACCAGTTCACTGGTAGCCTCCCATAATACACAATCTTTCTTCCTAAAATCGACATGGCTAATTTTTACAACATCTGTAAACTTCTTAATCGTGCCCCCTACATTTAAGTCTAAATCATTGACACCCATTATGAAAACATCACGCTGCAGAACCCACCATAAACAAAACCATCATGGAATCCCTATAGTGTGGAAACAGGCCATTCGGCCTATCGAGTCTGCACCAACCCTCCAGAGAACATCCCACCCTGACCCACACCCCCACCCTTTCCCTGCAATCCCACCATTGACCAGCTGTCCGTTCACAAAAATATCTGTTCATCATTACCTTTATTTATCTCGCCAGTGAGCCCTGCATGAGTTGCCACTTTCACATCACTATGAGATTTTAATTTTCTGGCCTGGAGGCAATGGAGAAAAATAAGAGTCTAACCCTGGCTAGAGAGCTGATGGAGATTTTGTGGTATTTGTTTTATGGATTAAGACCTACCCATGCACTAAACTTCATGACGATGGGCCTTCCGCAGGGACAAGGATGCTGAGGTGAAGATGTTATGCCCATACAAGACTGCCACCAACTCTCAGTTTATCAGTTCTATCGAATGGTCGAGACATTGGGGAGGTGGAGGTTACTGCTAGTTCATCATCCACTGACAATTTGCGCAAGACCAAGCCCAAGACCCAACGATGTTGAATGTTCCAAGGCCACTGTACAGTGGTGGCAGGAAGAGAGACAATTCATGTGGAAGCGCCCTTTGAGACACTGGCTCGCACAATCAGGTACTGAGTGCTTTTGTATGAAGGAAGCCCAACCAACCTCCCTCCATCTCCTACAACACCTGCCCGCACAAGCCACGGTATCCGCTATGGTTAAAACCGGCGATATGGATCGGAGCCTTTGAATAACCATTAGTTGACCTTCCAAAGGTGTCAATTGGCAGTGGGGAAGGAAGGCCATCTATGCTGCAAGCTTAAATTGGGCTGGAGGTGGGAAGGTCATGGGCCCTGGTTTCTGTCTATGGAGGGAGATGAGCAAATGCCATGTACTGAGGTGTCCGGGTTGGTTGGATCAGTAAAGAACTGTTGTACCAGTAGCCAATGCAGTACATAACTGGACAGACCTGAAAATCTACATTTCGTCCCCTGGTCTGAACTGAATTGGTTTATGCCAAGTAGGGCTGCAATAGATTTCAGTGGTCCAAGGAGTCAAATATCAGCTAGAATTTCTGCTAACCTGCTAATTCTGGAAAATATACTTGCTTGAAAACAGGGCTGGGCTCCAATAATAAATGGCTAAACAGGCTGACACAAAAACAAGATACTACTAGGCTGGGTCCACACAATCTTCAATTTACTGATTACCACCAACAACCCTACAACATTAGTCATTAACTCAGCTGTTTACGAGATCTTGCTCTGCACAAATTGTCAGTTGTGATTCCCACATTACAACAGCAGCTACACTTCAGCAAATGTTTCAGTGGCTATAAAGCACTCAGACATGCTGGAACAAGAGAAACTGATCTTGTGATGATCCCTTCTGGTTTCTTCAATGTTCGCGTTTTCTTTATTCATTTTTCACAGGTACATTCAAGCATATGGATAACTGTACATGGACTAACTGGAAAGACAGAAACAATGAACCTTTCCATATATCTCCTGGCATGGCCCTCCTCTGTGATTGTTTGTATCAAAACAATTAGCATCTACGGTTTCTCTGTCCTTTCCAACCAATACGTTTTGCCTCCTTGTTTTCCCTCAGAAAAATCAAATACAGTGTCATCTATCTTTGTGACACTGCTATCATTTTCATTGTGGACATTACATGTAGTAACCTATTCAAATTATCACATGCACCGATGTTACTAGTCCATTGTCCACACTTCTAATTCTCCAGTTGACCAGTGGTAATGAGGTAAGGAGGGGAATCTCTGAGATGTCGCTAGTGATTCCCATAGAAATCATGTAAGTTAAAAACGTAATGAAATAATCATCACAAAATAGAATATTTGGAAGGCAGATTTTTTTTAAAATGCCCCACGCACAACATTCCTTTTTCTGAAATATATACATTTTTAAAAAGGCACAATATAAAATCTCTCCAATTTTCTCATTAAAAGCATAAAAACGAGTGAAAATGAAAACTTTCTAATGAAGCTCAAAAGGACGTTGGAGGAACAGAGCAAAGGGCCAGTGGGAATAACAGACAGAGTTCATTGGATGAAACATGTCGAAGGAGAAATGGGTCAAAAGGTAGGTCATCAGAGGAGTTACTGCTTCAAGATAAATGGTCTCATTGCAACCATGTTGGCACGGATCCCAGATGCAAAGCCAGCTCTAAGCACAGTAACTTTGTGAGCATAATTACATTTTTATCTGGTTTTAACTTTCCACGGGTTAGTAAAAGGGATTTTTGTTACTTTTTTTTTAAAAAATAGGAAATTTTTTTAAAAATGTGACATTTTCCAGAAGGTGACTTTGAATCAAGGCATGGTTAGTGAAAATATACAGCGACGGGCAGTTAGTTTGAGAAAATATCTTTCTGTTTTGTTAATTAAATATTGAAGGTCAAGCTTTTAATCAAAGTGCAGTAGAGGTTACTGCTGAAAGCACATCGCAGAATTGGAATTTATTGCTACCGCATTAAGAAGCAACTGGTAATGAAGACGATTCAAAAGTTCGTCTGCTTTGTCATTTCTGTTATCAGGTTACAATGATGTGCAACACCCCATGCAAAGTAGCTACTTAATACTGCTCTCTTATAAACATTATGGCTGCTAGTGTTGACTATAGTTAGTTAATAAATATGTCTTTTTTTATATTTAAGGTGATGCTTGAGGTATTTCAGAAACTTGCTCTACGGTGCCAGCTAGTGGTCAAGTCCTATAACTATACAGTGATAGTTGACATATCAGAATCGATACAGCGGTTTTGTTTTTGCTGGGTCTGTCAGGACAATGAGGAGCAAGGCTTGTGGGAACAAATTTCAACATTTGTAGATTTGCACAATACAGAAGGCTGTATGGGGTAAGAGAAACCCATGAAGTTGTCCACTGTTCTTGAAGACACATGTTTTAACAATATGGCACACAGCTTCCAGGGGATCAGCAATTTGATTGGGGAAGTCAGTAGGCTCAACAGGATGGAGTCCATGAGTTAACAGAATGGCCTGTGCAGCCAGCTGGACTCAGACCCTGAATTGTCATTATACAACCCCAGTGTGCAAGGCTATATGTATTTTTAGCCTTTCATGGGAGTGGGTATTGCTGGTAGGCCAACATATTGCCCATTCCAAGTGGCATTTGAAAAGGTGGCTGAAATAACTGCACAGAGGCTGGTATGCCACCATCAAGTCACCCTTTATTTACATGTACACAGTACATGGGCTCTGACCAGCCAGCTCAGAGCCAGTCCATAGAATGAGGAGACTCTCTGAATCTCCTGTTTGTGTTTTTCAGCCAGGGCTCCCTGATTGGGGTTGTTAACCTGGTAAGCTATTTGATGATAGAGATCATCACCGGCAGGTCCAAAGCTGCCCTTAACCAATGGGTCAGTCAAGGATCTCTCAGTTAATGAGATCCACCTGGGTTAAAAGGGCTGAGTTTGTCATCTGAGATAACAAGGTGTAGAGCTGGATGAACACAGCAGGCCAAGCAGCATCAGAGGAGCAGGAACGCTGACGTTTCAGGCCTAGACCCTTCTTCAGAAATGGGGGAGGGGAAGGGGGTTCTGAGATAAATAGGGAGAGAGGGGGAGGCGGATTGAAGATGAATAGAGGAGAAGATAGGTGGAGAGGAGACAGACAGGTCAAAGACGCGGAGATGGAGCATGTAAAGGTGAGAGTAGGTGGGGAGTTAGGGAGGGGATAGGTCAGTCCAGGGAGGACGGACAGGTCAAGGGGGCAGGATGAGGTTAGTAGGTAGGAGATGGGGGTGGGGCTTGAGGTGGGAAGAGGGGATAGGTGGGAGGAAGGACAGGTTAGGGAGGCAGAGACAAGCTGGGCTGGTTTTGGGATGCAGTAGGGGGAGGGGAGATTTTGAAGCTTGTGAAGTCCACATTGATGGGAGGGGAGTGTGAAGCGGACAAGGGAGTCACGGAGAGAGTGGTCCCTCCAGAAACCAGATAAGGGTGGGGAGGGAAAAATGTCTTTGGTGGTGGGGTCAGATTGCAGATGACGGAAGTGTCGTAGGATAATGCGTTGGATCCGGAGGTTGGTGGGGTGGTACGTGAGGACGCCACTCTCTCCGGGACTCCCTTGTCCACTCCACACTCCCCTCCAGCCCCACCACACCTGGCACTTTTCCCTGCAACCGCAGAAAGTGCTACACCTGCCCCTACACCTCCCCCCTCACCCCCATCCCAGGCCCCAACAAGACTTTCCGCATCAAGCAGATGTTCACCTGCACATCTGCTAAGGTGGTATACTGCATCCGCTGCTCCCGTTGTGGCCTCCTCTACATCGGGGAAACCAAGCGAAGGCTTGGGGACTGCTTTGCAGAACACCTACGCTTGGTTCGCACTAAACAACTGCACCTCCCAGTCGCGAACCATTTCAACTCCCCTTCCCATTCCTCAGACGACATGTCCATCCTGGGCCTCCTGCAGTGCCACAACAATGCCACCCGAAGGTTGCAGGAACAGCATCTCATATTCCGCTTGGGAATCCCGCAGCCCAATGGTATCAATGTAGACTTCACAAGCTTCAAAATCTCCCCTCCCCCAACTGCATCCCAAAACCAGCCCAGCTTGTCCCCGCCTCCCTAACTTGTCCTTCCTCCCACCTATCCCCTCTTCCCACCTCAAGCCCCACCCCCATCTCCTACCTACTAGCCTCATCCTGCCCCCTTGACCTGTCCGTCCTCCCTGAACTGACCTATTCCCTCCCTAACTCCCCACCTACACTCACCTTTACTGGCTCCATCCCCTCTCCTTGACCTGTCTGTCTCCTCTCCACCTATCTTCTCCTCTATCCATCTTCTATCTGCCTCCCCCTCTCTCCCTATTTATTTCAGAACCCTCTTCCCCTCCCCCATTTCTGATGAAGGGTCTAGGCCCAAAACGTCAAGCTTTCCTGCTCCTCTGATGCTGCTTGGCCTGCTGTGTTCATCCAGCTCTACACCTTGTTATCTCAGATTCTCCAGCATCTGCAGTTCCTACTATCTCTGAGTTTGTCTTTTGTCGTTTCAGATGCCTTCATTGATACCAGAAGTAGAATTTGAATTATTCTGGTCTACCCAGTTTCCTTCCTTCCTTTTTTGAGACTTGTTAGCAGTTGATATACTGAGTGTCTTGTCAGACCATTTCAGAGGGCAATAAATGATTGGAATCATATGGAGGCCAGACCAAGTAAAGACAGCAAGCTTTCTTCCATAAAAAGATGAGTTTTTAAGGTAATTGCCAATGGTCAGCTTTAGAATTCAAATTCCAGATCTTTGCTCAATTTAAGTCTCATCATCCTCCATGATGGATTCAAACCCACAACATAACCAGAGTCTGTGGATTAATATTCCAGTGACATTACCACAATGCCATTGTCACCCAGTGTCCTCAAAGAATCCTGTTAAACATTTCCACCAACTCATGGAAGACCCTGGTTTGTGACCAATGAAAATAGAGAAAGCTCATTTAGGAAGGCACCAACCAAACTGACACACTTTGTCACGAACATCAAAAGTTTTGGAGTGACTGCATAAGATACCAAATAAACTATTTACCGAATATATTAAACACCACCTGCCCAAATATGGCAGAGTCTGTCAATCAGGCATTAGACTTACCAACCATTTCAGACTGGCGTGGGAACAAGGCACCCTCAGATCATAGATCCCCTGTAGTGTGGAAACAAGTCCTTCAGCCCCACACCAAACCTCAGAGCATCCTAACCAGACCCATTCCCCTGTAACCCACCTAATCCACACATCCCTAAACACTATGGGCAATTTAGCACAGCCAATTCACACTAGCCTGCACATCTTTGGACTGTGGGAGGAAACCAGAGCACCCAGAGGAAACCCAAGCAGACTTGGGAAGAACATGCAAACTCCACACAGACAGTCACCTGAGGGTGGAATTGAACCCAGATCCCTGGCACTATGGGGCAGCAGCGCTAGCCACTGAGCCACTGTGCCACCCTCTTGAGGGCTTTCCCAAAAAGGACAGATGATTGCCAAGAGCTTCCATACTTAACAGGCATTATGATTGGCCTGATTGAAGGATCCGTCTTCACTGCAAGTTTTCAGCCAATGAAATCCCTTCTGACCATAAGACCATAAGACAAACAAGTAGCAGTAGGCCATTCGTTCCATTGAGTCTGCTTCGCCATTCAATGAGATCATTGCTGATCTGATAATCCTCAACTTCACTTCTCTGCCTTTTCCCCATAACCCTTGATAAACTTATTCAGGAGCAACTGAGTCACACTGACAAAGTAGGTCCTGGGACACAGCCTCAGTGTTTGCTGCACTTACTGGGTCTATACTAGAAGCTGTACAACTGACCTCAGCATCCTGGGTTAAGGAAGGAAACATCAGCTTCAGAACTATTTCTGTCCCAGTCGGTAATTGCACTATCATTGGTTAAGGGCAGCTTTGGACCTGCCGGTGATGATCTTTATCATCAAATACCTTACCAGAACTCACTGTTACACATAAATATCAGACACTCAAATAAATGTGCGGGACCTGCGGAATAATACCCAGTAAAAGAAACAAAAGGAGCAGCAACTATTCTAGAAGCGGCACTACCGTACATTATATACAACAGTGATCTTTACTGCACCTGGGGATGTTCTCCCAAGAAAAGATTGATTTCAGCCTTATACTGGGGCATTTTCCAATATTTTGGAGCATACATTCTATTAAATAAATATGTTCATGTTTACACTACCACATAATAGCAAGACAGAATGATGATAATGCCATTAAATTTCAAGATGAGACAATTAAATTCTCTTTTTGGAGATAGCCATTACCTGATACCTGAAATGGCGAGGATGATCTTAGAGACTCAACAGGCTAAGCTTGGATGTTGTTCAGGTCATGCTGTGTATGGACAATGTACCTTTAAAATATTTTTACAGTGCACCTTCAAAACGTTTCACTTTCTGTTCACCTTCTTCCCAGGAACTGACATTTTATTTTTCAATCGCTTTACGTTACTTAACAAAAACATATCCAATTGAACAGAACTGAAAACTATTAGCATCCATTAACTATGTACTAACATTCACTTTAAGAAGGAAGTACATCTTTTCAGTTTGGTGCCTTCTCAGGGAGATGGGCATTAAGTGCCAATGATGGGCACATTCTGAGAGCAATGAATGTCAAGTGACAGTGAACATAGAAATGTCTTTTGGTAACACTAGGGACTGCATTTTACCAAACCTCCAGAGATGGGCTGGGAGGAGGGAAAGCTTGTAAAACTACAGCCAAAGGAAAACCATCATCCTAACACAGGAAATGTCTGGAAGTGCAAGAGTAGCAGTGTGGCTGTCCAATGGTCATAAGTGGCAGAAAATTAATTCAGTTCAGTGGCAAGTTAATGGCCAGTTGTGGTCTCTACCAGCATTTTAATCAATACTGGGATGGTCCCCCACTTCATTGAGAAATGGTCAAGTAAACTGTGGCTCATAGTGGGCTCTACAGCTATATCACCCCCACTGCCTCAATGTTGATGGGAGGGTTTACCCCAGCAGTGGACCTAGGAGAGGAATAACCTACTCCGCCAATGGACATCCTTTTGTCTGTTATTTTGTATGTATGATAGGTCGATGTTAAAAATAAATAATGGGACTACATTCTGGGGAAATGTAGGCATAATTAAGATTTCGGCAATGGTCTGAGACTTATTTGATTTGATACACCCACCATTGTACCTCTCAAATTAAAAAGTTGGTATAATCCATATAGGATGGCATCTTGTTGAGAAAGGAGGTCTTGCCAGCTGGAGAGCTGGCAAGGTACCTGTGTTACCTCTTCCAGGGATAGCCCACTGGCTCTAACAACAATCAGGCTTGGATGAGACCACCAGCAGATGCTCACCAGGAATTATGACCTATGGGACCATTAGATTCTGCCCATACTCCCTGCTTCAGCTTTCCCAGCTATAAAAGACTTTATTCTATGGATCCTAGAATACTGCCCAAGAAATAAGCAGATGGCAGCAATTGTCTCCATTATACACACGAGCCTCCCTCAACAAAACCTTGGGGAAAAATGGTGGCCAGGAAATTGGTGAGGATAAAGGGTGGAGAAAACTGTGCTTCAGAATGGCATGAGCAACATGTCATACAAAACACAAGGATTATTCTGCTGTAAAGGTGGGCGTGCGTGCAACCAAACGATGACCTTAAGACCATGGATGTTTAACAATTGGAACCTGCTTTTAACACAGCCGAACAATGTTATCAGACAAAATGTGGCACCAAACCAAAGAAGGCATTAAGAAAGGTGACTCAGAGCCTTGTTGAAGATGTAGACAAGTGGCATTTTGAAAGAGAAGATAATGCATGATGATGGAAAAAATGGAGGAAATGCACATATCAAGCTGAGATAACTAAAGAAACATAGACATGAGCATATCTTCAAGTCTGTACAATGGTAAAAGCTCTCTGTATATTGGCAGCTGCTTATAAAATCCTAACTTACAAACTAAGCCAGGAATATATCAATTGATAACTCTCTTTCCTCTTTTTAAATACTTCAGGCAGTTAAAAACATAATATCCTGAAGCGTCAATTGCATAGGAGCTAAAACACAGGAACAGGGCATTCAGCCCAACTGGGATAGGTCAATGTTTACATTTCATATTTGCCTCCTGGTCTAACTACCTCGTCCACTCTATCTGACTATCCTTTCACCTTTGCATATTCATCAGCCCACTCTCCACTGTTCCGTCCCTTAAACAAGTCCTTTTGAGATGGGCTGGCCACTCCAAGTGGCAACAAGTTCCAAATTGTCAGCACTGTACACATAAAAACACAATCCCCATGTGAATTAATGATCTATCAACAAATCTGTACTGCTATGGTGAATAACCAACTGGAAACTTCACTGATGGCGGAGTGTGTGGAGCAAGGATCAGTGATAGCATTCCCACATCTGAGCAAAAGAATGAATGCTTCAAGCCATACACTAAACAGTCCTAGAAAGTGGAGACTGGAACATGATCTCTAAATATCAGATTGACATCAGTGGGACACGCACATCCAGATGGAGCAACTACTGCTGCAGGGGTCTAGACTCAATGAGTCAAAAGAATTGGGTTTGGGCCCTGTTCCAGCCAACTGCAGCAGTTAGGGTGTTGGCTCTGTAAATCAGGTTGATGTCCAGCTGAGGTAATTGCCTCTATTAGTAGCTCACCTCCTGGCTCCTCAAAGCCTGTCCATCATCTACAAAGCACAAGTCAGGAGTGCGATGGAATACTCCCCACTTTCCTGGATGGGTGCAGCTCCAACAACACCCAAGAAGCTTTGTACCATCCAGGACAAAGCAGCTCACTTGATTGGCGCCACATCCACAAACATCCATTCTCTCCATCACTGATGTTCAGTAACTGCAGTGTGTACTATCTACAAGATACACTGCAGAAATTCACCAAAGATCCTCAGACAGCACCTTCCAAACCCACAACCTCTTCAATTAGAAGGACAACAGCAACCAATACAAGGGAACATCACCACCTGCAGTTTCCTCTCCAATCCACTCACTATCCTCACTTGGAAATATAATTACCATTCCTTCGCTATTGCTGGGTCAAAAGCCTGGTATACCTCTTCTTCCACACTACACCTGAGGAGGGAGCAGAGCTCTGAAAGCTAATATTTTCAAATAAACCTGATGGACTATAACCTGGTGATATGTGATTTTTGACCTTGTCCAACCCAGTCAAACACTGGCACCTCCACACCATGGAATTCCCTCCATAAGGGCACTGTGGGTCAACCGACAGCAGGTGGACTGCAGTGATTCAAGAAGAGAGCTCACCACCACCTTCTCATGGGCAACAAATGCTGGCCCAGCCAGCAATACCCACGTCCCATGAATGAAAAAAAAAGGGTCACCTGTACCTCTATAGTAAAGGGTGAGACTCATAATCCTGAGTAGTAACCCACCTATTGAAATGTATTATGATGAGAAAAAAAATCAGAAAAACAATTGCAAAGCATTTCAAGTATTCTTCACTAGTAGGTGGCACATGAATCTGAGATGTCAGACTTTTGTTAGGACTGGATTAACAGGCAGAACACAACGCAACGGATAAATTATTCCCCGTCACAATTTCATAGAGACAACTAATAAAGTTTTGCTTAAATTTTATCCTCCAAATTGATGCGTAAGAATACTAACAGATGGAAGTATAGTTCGATAGTAGGTACATGATGCCAACCATCTATGTTGCAAGTTAATAGTGGCCAATAAACAAGGTTTGGGGACCAGTTTCTTTCTTTTACACCCAAGCCATTTGTTGTAAACATGAGCTAAAACACTAGAACATTTTTTTCTGAAGAAGGGTCCAGACCTGAAACGTCAACATTCCTGCTCCTCTGATGCTGCCTGGCCTGCTGTGTTCCTCCAGCTCCACACTGTGTTATCTCCAACTCCAGCATCTGCAGTTCTTACTACCTCTAAAACACTAAAAGGTGAGTTTATTCACCATAAAAATGTTCAAATGAAATCGCTGGTGTAAGTGTACTCTATTAAATATTATTCCATTGCACAGCTATTAAAGGTTCCAAAAATTGTACTATAAACTAAACTGATGTCTAGGTGATGCCCATATATTGTGTTGGTGTTAGCAGTGCTGTGGTGCAGGTGAATTCTGAATTCCCAGCCAACACTGAATGTTTCACTCGGTAGGTCAATGAAAATAGTTCAGAAGATCGAACAACTATCAACAAGCTATGCCACTATTTTCAAACCATAAAGCTCTTATGTCAGATTTCACTAAGCTCAGAAGTTTATTCTGTGCCTCTTTGAGCAGCCAGTTGACACTTTGATCTAGTTGGCCCCTGGTTCTTAATGCAAACTGACTCCTGAGCCAGTTAAACTCCAAGCTGGCTGTGGGGTTGTCAATTTCCCCAGCACTGTATTGGAGAACACTGCTGAAGTGTCAATTTCATTGTCACTTTGTCCTTTCAAACTGACGGGACGAAGCTGAAGTCAGCACGCTGAGCTAGGGAACTGTATCTGGCAGTAATTAGCAACAATCAAGAGGCTAGGAGAGTGCTGACTGCGGCATTTACACAGCCTGCAGGTGTCATTGGCTTGCAAATGGAACTAAAGCTTATGAATGCAGCAGGAGCTAAGAATTGTTCTGATTTCAACTGATTGTTCTTTATTTTTATGCATAGGCATTAGCGTAAATTGAGACATTTGGTCATTTATGGAGGGAACACTTGAAGCTAATAATGTAACATTACTCTGTTTAAGATTTTTCCTCTTGTACAAAAGTACGGTCAAAGTCAAAATTTACAAGCCAAATATTAACAATTTTCGTAACCTTCATACTGACTCTGCCCTTGAGCTTAGAGTTTATCTGCACTCCTGTGCACACTTTTTAGTTACCACACTTCATATATTTGAGCATTGCTTTGTTTACAATAATACAACTTGATATCATGACATTTTGGAGTTGATGTTAGCATGCTGTAATTGGCATCAAGAGAATGGCACCATCCTCAAATGAATCAGTATTCCAGGGTGAAATTGACAATAATTGGGTCAGGATCTATAATGCATTGCATCTGAGATAGCAAGAACTGCACATGCTGGAGTCAGAGATAACAAAGTGTGGAGCTGGAGGAACACAGCAGGCCAGGCAATGTCAGAGGAGCAGGAAAGCTGATGTTTTGGGTCAGGACCCTTCTTCAGAAATCTCTGAAATTTCTGAAGAAGGATCCTGTCCCAAAATGTCAGCTGTAGGAATGCTGTAGCCCACAGTCTGCATCCGCGACCACATCTGACCCTGCGACAGTATTGATGATTTGTTTGCAATGACAATTGGATTATTGTTTTCAGAGGTTGTATTTAGTGGCATTTCTGTACAACTAAGTGATGAATCACAACTGCTGCTTGTGTGAATGCCGCCCGGAAATGGTCCTCCACTTCTCCACATTTGCAAATGCTGGAAGGTAGATGCTGTAGACACCCATCCATCTATGTGGGCCGAGAACATGGGACATTGAGAAACTGCCAATTCCTAGCCTGAGGCCTGTTAATGAATGCTGAACCCAAATTTTACTGCATGTTGCAGTTTGGTAACAACCCCCTCAGATGTATGCTCATGTCATTTATCAGGGATGCCCTACAAAATTCCTCAGCTAAAATTCACGCGTGCTGCCAAGATTTTAAGGCAGAGATTGGAGGCAATAGTTCATCTATCCTCAAGCTCCCCAAGAGTGAACCTGGTGTTAAACAGGTTTATTGGAAATTCACCTCAGTAAGTAAATCTCCCAATAGTTCGGGAGGTCCCATGTACCAGATACTCCCTAATCTATAACGATCACTTCAACAAAAAATGGGAACAGCATCTGTGGAGAGAAAATAGAGTTAACGTTTCAGATCTAGTAACCCTTCACTTGCATTCAGTGGCTCACACAGATTTCCTGTTCACTATGCTATCTCCTGCTGCGTGTGTATTTATGTTTTAGGTGGTTGGTGATCATTTAGAACTGTTCTGGATGTGCGCTGTATTTAACAAGGCAGTTCCTAATTCTATGCCATAAGAGCACTTTAGATACCAAGGGCTAAAGTTTCAACAAATCAGGATGGCTCAGAAGCTATTTTTTAAAAATGACAGGTACACCCCAATTTCAAGATTCCCAATCCCTTTTCCGGGATTCTAATTCTGACCAGGAACTTTAAAAGGGTGTGGGCTGATTCGGGTCCCACGTGTCACCCAGCACTCCCTTGCTGGCTAGTTCTATTGTAGTAATAGGCATGACTTACTCCCCCACAATTCTGATATAGTCAGCCCAGATCTATAAAAGGGTCACGATGAACAGCATCTCAAAGGTGTTGTGAAATATAATCTGCAAGAGGAAACGTTCTGAATGGTAGACTCATGTTGCCCTCCTGACGCCAAATCACAAGGGCAAGCTTCCTCCACTGCCCATTCAACTCCAATGGCCCCTCAAAACCTTGTGCCAGGCAATGACATTCTGCCCACTCTCCACAGCCCATTCTGCCAGGCTACGGCAAATCAGTTCATGCATTGTACACTATATAAAGGCAACAAACCTGAGAGTTACATCGGAGTGTGTTCAACAAAATATTTAAATACTGTAAATATTTATTAGGTGATAACTTTCCACTCGTTTAAAAAAAATTCACATCAGCCAATAAAAATATCTATTACCAGGCTCTTTAAAGTTTCCATAACTGAAACTACAAACACTTGAAACTTCTCAACCTTGTGAAAATAAACAATGTGAAATTGATAGCAGAGATCAGATAGCAAGAGCTATCAAACAAGCAGGCGTTTAGCTGTTTCAGTGGAATAATGGATACCTAAGCTTTCAGCCTAGCCCTTTTGCACGTTCTTGGCTAAGAAGTGGCATGGGTGGTGCATGGAGAGTGTACGGGGAGTAAGGGATGTGAAGTTGAAGACTGGAAGTTTGTGTCGTTCTTGTTACAATTGGAACAAAGTCCCATTGTCCACTTCCACATGCAGCAGCCCAACGGCTATGACTCCAAACATTTGCTGGGGCCATCTGCACTACATCTCCTACCCACATCCTTGCTGGCATTTTCTCTTTTGGAAGGTAAGCCAAGCTAGGGAATTATCCAATTCCTGCTACCTACCTTGAGGATAGAAATCCAGCCTCACAAGTGCATAAGGACCCTTATTCATTTGTGTACTGTAAATAAATAATGCACTTTATGTACATTTATACATGGACACATTAATAAGATGTAAGCAAATCCGAAAACAGAACCTGGTATCAGTTTACACAGCCATGAATTTTTAGGATTGTCATAAGAGCTCAGGAAAGGAGGCCTACCTTCCTTATTTGGTCTAACCTTGATAAAACTGTAATCCCATGACAGGGTTGGCACTGAAATGTTCTGGAAAACCATTCAGTTACTCTATATTGAATCATTACAAAACTGCCCACTCCTCTCAAACGGCAACTAAAGATTAGCAATTAATGTTAACCTTTCCAATACACACCACGACATCCCAAGAGAATTCTTTTTAAAGAATTATCCAGTCTTTCACTGTAACTCAGAGTCCTGACACTACAGATCAATCTTTTGGTTCTTTGTTCCTCTGTATCCTAGTGTCTTAATGCTTCCCATGTGTCTTGATGACAAAAACCAAACCAGTGCTCAACGTGAAGCCTGACCAGAGTAGAATACAGTTTGGTATTACCTTTTCTAATTTTAATTTTACTGTATGTAACTCAATATCCTTAGCAAAGGAAATCAGAGCAGGAGCAGGATATTCAGTCTGTTTAATTTGTCACAACATTCATTCTGATGATGGCCTGAATTCCACTTTCCTGTACATGCCTTCCCTATTGGTCAGAAATCTGTATAATTTAGCTCTGAATAATAACCCAGGCTGCACAGCTCTTGGCAGAAGAGAATTTTAGAGATTAACGAGAAAAAACTTCCTCATCATTCTCACCTTGTAAGGGAGACCCTTTGCTTCTAAACTGTAACCTCTAAATTCTAGATTCCCCCGCAAAGGCAATCATCATCTCAGCATCTACCCTGACAAACCTCCTCAGAATATTATAGGTTTCAATAGAATTACCTTTTGGCATAAGAGGTCCTCGGAATATTGGGCCAACCTGCTCAAACATTCTTCATAAGACAACCCCTTCATCCCAGGATTCAACCAAGTGAATCTTTTCTGAACTGCGCCCAATGTAGAGATATCTCTTCTTAAATAAAGAGATTAAAAAACTGCATGCAATACCCCAGGTAATCCAGTCAGTTGTAGCATTGAGATAACAAGCGTGGGGCTGGATGAACACAGCAGGTCAAGCAGCATCATAGGAGCAGGAAAACTTGACGTTTCGGGCCTAAACCCTTCATCAGAAATGGGGGAGGGGAAGAGGGTTCTGAAATAAATAGGGAGAGAGGGGGAGGTGGATAGAGGATGGATAGAGGAGAGGATAGATGGAGAGGAGACAGACAAGTCGAAGAGGCGGGGATGGCAAGGCCAAAGAGGTTATGAGAGAGTTGCAGTGGGAGAGAGATTCCCTGAGGTTTGTCCGGAGGGAGGAGGGCAACTTCTTCAGGGTAGGCATCCTTGGAAGAGGCTTCGCAGTGGGGTTAAAATTGAATCAGTTGTAGCATTGAGTCTGTCAACCTCTAGGTTTCATCCAACTTCATCATACCATGGACTACACATTACTTATTTCCCTTCCTGTGTCCATACTTTGCAGTTTTCTATATTACATGTTATCTCCAATTGTTCTGATCACTTGAATATGTTATCCAACTCACACTGTAATGGAAAATCATTATAGCTCAGAGCTGAAGTCATAGTCTACATTGCTGTGACACTTCCAATATCTCTACAAACACATTTGATTTTGGCACATCACCTTCCAAATAATTCAACAACTCCCTCCTCATATCAAGTGAGTGTTTCTACTCATGACTAATATTGTGCCACTATTTAAAAAAGGTGATCAGGAAAAGCCAGGTAATCATAGACTGGTGAGCCTAACATCAGTGGTGGGCATGTTGTTGCAAGGAATCCTAAGGGATGGGAGTTACATGTATTTGGAAAGGCAAGGACTGATTAGAGATAGTCAATATGGCTTTGTACATGGGAGATTGTGCCTCACTAACTTGACTGAGTCTTTTGAAGAAGTAATGAAGACGATCGATGATGGCAAAACAATGGATGTGATCTATATGGGCTTCAGTAAGGTGTTTGACAAGGTTCCTCTTGGTTGACTGGTTGGCAAAGTTAGATCACGCAGAGTACAGGGAGAACTAGCTATTTGGATACAGAACTGGCTCAAAGGTAGGAGACAGAGCGTGGTGGTGGAGGGTTGCTTTGCAAAATGGAAGCCTGTGACTCGCGGTGTGCCACAAGGATTGGTGCTGGGTCCACTGCTTTTTGCCATTTATATAAATGATTTGGATATGAACCTAGGAGGTAAGTTTGCAGACGACACTAAAATTGGAGGTATAGTGGACAGTGAACAAGGTTATCTCAGAGTATAATGGGGATCTTGATCAGATGAGCCAATGGGCTGAGGAGTGGCATATGGAATTTAATTTAGATAAATGTGAAGTGCTGCATTTTGGAAAGGCAAATCAGGGCAGGACTTATAGACTTAATGGTAAGGTCCTGGGGAGCATTGCTGAACAAAGAGACCTTGGAGTACAGGTTCATAGATCCTTGAAAGTGGAGTTGCAGGTGGATAGGATAGTGAAGGTGGTGTTTGGTATGCTTGGCTTTATTAGTCAGTGCATTGAGTATAGGATTGGGAGGTCATGTTGCAGCTCTACACAACATTGGTTCGGCTACTTTTGGAGCATTGCATGCAATTCTGGTCTCCCTGCTATAGTAAGGATGTTGTGAAACTTGAAAGGGTTCAGAAAAGATTTACAAGAATGTTGCGAGGGTTGGAGGTTTTGAGCTATAGGGAGGGACTGAATACGCTGGGGCTATTTTCCCTGGAGCGTCGGAGGCTGAGGGGTGATCTTATAAAGGTTTACAAGATCATAACAGGCATGGATAGGGTAAATAGGTAAGGTGTTTTTCCTAGGATAGCGGAGTCCAAAACTAGAGGCATAGGTTTGAGGTGAGAGGGGAAAGATATAAATGGGACCTATGAAACAACTTTTTCACGGAGAGGGTGGTGCATGTATGGAATGAACCGCCAGAGGAAGTGGTGGATGCTGGTACAATTACAACATTTAAAAGGCATCTGGATGGGTATACGAATATGAAGGGTTTAATAGGGATATGGGCCAAATGCTGGCAAATGGAACTAGATTTATTTAGGATATCTGGTCGGCATGGACAAGTTGGACTGAAGGTTTCCCTGCTGTATATCTCTACCACTCTATGGCTGTGCATCACTAGCATCTGCTTCTCATTATCCATCCAGTTTACCTTTAAACATAGCAGCTGTGGATATAGAAACATAGAAATTCCTTCATACAATACGTTTTCTTCCCTATTACAATATACTTAAATTGCTACCAGCTTAATTGGTCCAAGATTGCTAACATTTGTCTGTGCATTCATGAAACGTTGTTGATCCACACTTCTGGCAACCATGAATTTCTTTGATCACAGTTCAGGTCCTCTGCTGCTATTCCATATTCCTGGCTTGTTACTGTCCTATTTAGGTATTTCCTAATCAACCTGTTCAGAGATGCTAGTATACCTCTTCTGAAACAGGTTACATGACTTCTTGCAAACTTCTGCCAGGTCCTCCTGATCATGAACAATTATCTCACTCTTTCTGTAGCAAGGTGACATTCCGGTCATTTCTTTTACGTATTTTGGGGACTCTCCTTATCCACCAAGAATCAGTAGTGATGTCATGTTACAGGGCCTGCTCTCTCAATCAGTTTTTGCACCTACTTCATTATCTTATGATTCTCCATAACTGGTTAATGAACTTTGACTCACATGCTGCTTAAAGGTTTCAATAGCTGCTTGGAGGGCATTAAGAAAGTTCACTGTTCGAAGTGAGTCACAATTGCTGCTATTTTTCATTTCCACTGCATTTGTACAAGTCCTTTGTTTCCGAACTCCTCATTCATGTCACCTCAATGTCATCATTCACAAAGAAAATTAAACATTTCTCATTCTTTTCTTCAAATCATATCAGGTATATCCCAGCACATTGGCAAATGAGTTTTTATAAATTCGTCTTTAAGCCACATTCCCTGAAGGGAATGAGGTTCTCAATGCAATACAGATAACTCCACAAGTTGCATTTTCTGTGCATTTTTACCTATTGCATTAGTGATTCTTAACAGACTGTCAGTGTGAAATCTATGACAACAGGCCTGCCATTCTAGCAGTCCACAATCATTATAACTAGCCAGACAAACAGCAGGGTACAACCATTTCTTAATCTTCTGCAAATAGATTATGGTTTTTCCCAGAAACGCTAAAGGAACTAAAGACACAGCCTTACATTCATCTTAGGATTGGAATCAAAAGGGAATGCAGAATGCCTGGACATCCCCAAGAGCCTCACAGTGGAGTAATCAGATAAAAATCAACAGCAGGTCAAAGGAAATATTAGGAGAGTTGGTCAAAGCTTCGCCTAAGACATAGTTTTATTAAACAACATAACAGAGATGCAAGGCAAGAATTTCAGATCCTAAAACCTAGACATTCATAGGCACAATTTTGAGGCAAGGAGTATGGATTGTACAGATGCCTCAAATGAAAAAACAAAGTTCCAAGCACATCTGCCACTGAGAGAGTACAGCACAGAGACTCGAACTAATACCAGTACATTCTGATTGGCCTGTCCCTTCTCTGAGTAAGGTAAAAGTGCAAAATCCTGAAACGTACGTAAAACCCAACAGTTCTATCATTACTTAGCATTCTGTCATATACTGAACCTGCTGTACATCCAAACTTTTGATCAGTAGTAAACATTGTGAACATACTGAATCACTGCAGTGCACTTTTTCAAGGTGAATTTATGGACTGTCTCTTTATTACAGAAACATATACATTCGCCCTGTTCCAATCAATCTTTATCTGACTCCAAGTAGCATACAACAACGCATATTATTCCCATGAGCCATTGCCACTTGGTCTATTCAAAGTTTTATTGAGATTTGATTATGACGTAATTCCAGATTCTGTAAGGCTAACTATACTAGTGTAAGATAATCTCACCATTCACAAGCTCAGATATAGGTGAGACTACCCACCAACTCTTCATCTCGTTTGCAGAATTTGTTTTTTAGCCTTTGAGCAAAGATTGGGGGCTGGATTTTCACTGAGGCTGACAGAAGTCAGTATTACAGAAGTGAAAACCTTTACCACCACCCTTCCACACACTCCCAACATTCCCACAAGTGTTTTGGAGCTGAGCCCATTCCATAAATGTACGTGGTCCATGGCACCACAGAGGGTTTGTAAACCATAAGGGAAAACCCATCACAAGTAGCAAAAAAAACCCTTGATCCTGACAGGTTTTGGAACACAACATAAATTCCATTCTTAGTATTTATTAGTTTATTGCTGAACTATATGTTAGATGTGATTTCACTGCAATGATTGATTATAGAGCTCAACTTCGCAATAATAAGTTGACACAGAGTTGAATTACAGTCGAGTACTCTTCCTTATTATGCATTCTACATTGAGGAAAATGTTGCTTTAAAGCTCTCTTGTCATTATCTGAAGCAAGTCAAATGTCCAAAGGTATTTACATTCAATTTCAAAAGACTAGTAGGCAGCTGTAGGAAAGAAAAAGCGTCTGCTCATGGACTGCTTTGATTGACAGGATTGACAAGTCCAGTTTATCAGAAAATTAAAGCACAACCATTTGTATTGCAATATATTGTTTCAATTTGAAGGGCTTGTTTTCACTGCTCAGATCCTTATGAATGTCAGGCTAACTGGGGAAGCATGTTGACTCAGTGGTTAGCACTGCTGCCTCACAGTGCCAGGGTCCTGGGTTTGATTCCACCCTCCAGTGACAATCTGTATGCAGTTTGCACATTCCCCCCGCGTCTGCATTGGTTTCTGCCAGGTGATCCAATTCCTCCCACAGTCCAAAGATGTTCAGGTTAGGTGGATTAGCCATATTAAATTGCCCCATTGTGACCAGGGATATGCAGGCTGGGTAAATCTGGGGTTATGGGGATAGGAAGGGATAATCTTTGGAGGGTTAGTAGTGACTTGATGGGCTGAATGGGCTCTTTCTGCACTGTAGGGATTCTATAATTTTAAGTATCAAAGGTTTCACCAGCACTGGTGAAATGCATGAGGGAGCAATGCAGAAAATTTAATTAATCGTTTTAAGAAATTATGAAAGGATAATGAATTACCTTCTTTTGATTTGGTTGCTGAATAGATGTTTGCAACAGATTGACCATTTGAGGGGCATTGAGCTTTTTTGGAATAGCTTCTTCGAGGGTTGTTTATCAGCATGAAGAATGTTTGCGTGAGAGCTCTAAAAAATAAACTTCTAACCATCTAATAATGTCTATTTCAGACATGGCTTCTGATACTAGAGAAGTGGCTATGGAAGATACATGAAAGGTATAGAGTAGTCACTGAGCGCATGGAGGATCCATTTTGGCTTGAAGGGTCTAGGACAGGTGTGCAAGGTCTTGAAGGCGTGGGAACATGTGGAAGGCTCTAAGGGTTTGAGGATCTGGGATTTGTCACTGCAATTGGGTTGATGTTCCAGTAAACAAAGGAGTGGATTCTAGCCTGCCTACCTACCTCTTTTGTCACTTTGGGTTTGTCTTGACATTCCTGCCTTCTCCATGAAAAGCTAGCCTTGTGTGTGTGTCTGTCTGCCAGTGTATCTAAACATGAACAAGTTCCTGTGCCCCCTGCCTGAGTGTGCATGTATGGGTTTGTCTGGGTGAAGTTATAAGGGTGTGTATGTATGCTTGTACGATTGTGTCTAACTTCGTATGAATATATTTTTCTCTGGCTTGTCATATGGCTGTGTGTGGCGGCAACGTCTATATTTGCATCTATCTACCCTGTGTGCCTTTGCACAAATGTGTCCTTCTGCATCTGTGTGCATAAGTGTGTGTGTGTGTGTGTGTGTGTGTGTGTGAGTGATTGTGAGAGTGTGTGTGTATCTATGAGTGTGTGTCTACATGTGAGAGTGAATGTCTGTATGTGTGTGAGAGAGAGAATGTGTGTGCACGTGTGAGTGAGAGAGTGTGTGTGTGTATGCGTGAGAGTGCGTGTGTGTGTGAGAGAGAGGGAGTGCGTATGTGTGGGAGAGAGAGAGTGCAGGCATGTGTGTGGGAGCGAGAGCGTGCGTGCATGTGTGTGTGTGTGAAAGAGAGAGAGAGAAGGTTTCCAACTCTGGTTGTGCATAACCTTAGAAATTCCATCAGATGCCCAGCCCATTCAAATATCCTATTTCCCATATCCAATATTTTTATAACCAAGTAAACTAAACTGTTCAAAGAAAATTTAAGAACACAATTTATGTCTAAATAATTTTCTCGTAGATTGATTTTTAATTCCAAGTGATGATTCTTGGACAAGTCTGGAATTTGGACCATCTGAGAGGGCGTGCATTTGTCTTTGTTCCTGTGCTTACCAAATCCATTTCCAAGAAAATGATAAGATCACTGCTTTATAAATTTTAAGTTTTAAATGTGAAAACTTCTCATAAAATCATAAGAAATAGCAGAAGAAATAGACCATTGAGCCTGCTCCACTATTCAATAACATCGTGACTGATCTGATTATCTCAATTTTTCTGTATTTCCCCTAAAGTGCTGCACTGACTTGTAGATCAAAAATCTATCTCCTTCAACCCTGAATCCATTCAATGACCCAACCTCCACTGAGGCCTGTGAAATAGAATTTTCAATATCAACCACCATCTGTGAGAAGAAAATTCTCCTATTTCTGGAAAATTCGTTATTTTTATGCTCCCTGGTTCTAGATCACCCCCAGGAGGTAGAATATCCCAATTTCTCATCCCCCTTGTCATGACCTTGTCATGAAAGAACAGCAGAATATCCAGGATTAATAATTGATCACAAATTGTCCACCAATGTGAGAATTTTCATGATGGTGCTATTGCATTTAAATATTCAAATGAAGAAGTGTTATACTTTGGAGCAGACAATGGTAGATGAGATCTGTCTGTACCTGTACACAGCTCAGTGCACACAGATGGAGAACACATTTGAGGTGTGCGTGGGTGGGCAGTAGATAGAAGACAAACAAGGCTATAATACTTTTTCTGAAATAGTTCTATCAAAATAAAGGAATGTTTCCAAATGTTTGCAGTGGACACAGATTAGTATCTGCCTTAGATTGTCTATTGCTGCACAGTTATCTAGAAACAAAGACAAGCTTCATACCAAGGCCAAACCCTCTTACCTGTTATAATGGGGTAAGACTGAGGTCCAGGAACACTGGTCCCTATGTCAGCTGAATTTGTTAGACTCGACTTCATATCTTCCAGTCCCCCAGCCAGTGACGCCATGGTGGAATAATCTGCACTCTGGAAATACAAAGACAACTTATCAGGTAAGTATTTGCTTCTTCAATACAATCCCAGTAACACTACGCGTAGTGTTTAGTTGTTCAAGAGAGTCCGCCAATATTGGCTATAATAAACAAGGAACCTGTGAAACAGGAGTGTAAAATTGCAAAACATGAGAAAAAGAAATAGCTGTAGGTGTTGGCTAGTGTCAACAAACTCAGCATAGAACAGGGGAACCTAAAGTTTCCCAGTACTATAAGTCTTGATACCATACTGGGGGAGGTGTGAATATCCAGGCATGTATACAATTTTTAATAAACACACTGGTGTCATGGTGCAGCACATTATCTCATAGCTATGAGCACCAAGGAAAATGAAAAATATGTATTTACGTAACACCCTTCATGGCTTCTGGGCATCCCAAAGTGCTTCACAGCCAACAAAGTACGTTTGAAGCCATCATTTTCGTAGTGCAAAAAATAAAATAACTCCTCAGAGGCTGGTATCCCATCACCAAGTCACCCTTTATTTACAGGCGGAGAGTTCTTGACACTGATCCAGCTTCCTCAGAGCCAGCTCTCAGAATGAACAGGATGTCTGACACTCCTGTTTATATCTGTCAGCCAGGGCTCCCTGATGGGACCAGATTAACAGTCCCAGTCAGTGAACTCATATTCTTTGAGGTCCACCTGACTGACCTCATTATAATCACTACAGGAAATGAGGCAGCCAAATTGCACGGAGCAAACCCACAGAAACAGCAAGCTGATAATGACCAGCTCACATGTTTTCGCAATGTTAATTAGGAATAAATATTGTCAAAGATGTCACGGATCATTCTCTTGCTTTGCTTCAAAATAATGCCCTGGGATCTTTTACATTCAACTGAGAGCGCAATCATGGTCTCAACTTTAGCGTCTCAGCCAAAAGACAACACAACATACAGTGCAGTACTGGACTGTTGGCCTTGACGCTCAAAAGCTGAAGTGGGCCTTGAACTTTCAATCTTCAGGCTCTCAAGTAAGTGCATTACCAGCTGAGCCACAATAACGAAATCAAGCTTTAAAACAAATATAACTGCCAATGACGTAGGTCATTGCTGATTCATCTGACCATGGGCATATACGAAATGGAAGTCCATCCAAGTGACCATGTGTGTTTGTAATTAGTTGGTAGGCCTCAAAAAAATGATCGAAGCCCAAGGTAAACTGGCCTCGTCACAAGATTGGAGCAAATTGCAGACCTGGGCCCATGACAAGAGACAGCCAGAGATCAAACTGTAGAAAAATAGTAACATGATCTCTGCATAAAAGTTAATGAGTAATTTAGTAATTTAACTGATTTGTTATGGTTTAAACCTTCTGTATAAAGTTGTTGATTGTTGATTGGGAAACTAATGAAAAGAAGTCAGCAATTCGTATTGTTGGTTTAAGTGACTGCTTTCTTTTCTTTCCTACTAATCTTATTTTGAATGACTTGACTGATTAAATGCCGGCCAATCAGCACTATCAACTTCATAAATGGCAACTATTTCAACCAGTGACAGTATGTTGTCCTTGGATACATGGCATCTGAGAGGCAAGACCCTACAGAGATACATTAATTTAGAGTAAAGGGTTAATTATGACTTTGTTCTGAGAATCATATGGAACCGGAGCTGGAATCTGTAAAATTTCAGCAGCACATCCTCTCTTATCATGCTTTGTAGGTAGTTATGCTGAATACAGCCTGTTCATGTTAACTCACAAAAATATTAACATCATGTTTCTATAACTAGATACAAACTTTTCAAAGTATTGAAAGACAAGGGCCACTTGCTGTTTTTCTCCCAGTCTAAGAGCTAAGCCCATGTGCTAGCAGCCATGCCTTGTTTATATAAAGGGAATACACCAGAGTAACATGCCATACTGCCAGAATAGGAAGTGAAATAACTGCACAGAGGCTGGTATCCCATCATCAAGTACACAGTACATAGGCTCTGATCAGCCAGCTCAGAGCCAGTCCCTAGAATGAGGAGACTCTCTAAATCTCCTGTTTATGTTGTTGGCCAGGGATCCCTGATTGGTCCAGATTAACACCCACAATCAAGGATCTCATAGTCAATGAGACCTACCTGGTCCTCATTAGAATCACGACAGAATGTGTGGGGATATCTTGCATCACTGAAATCACCTTTAAAAGGGGAAAATGCTGACAAAGTCCAAAGAGAAAATGAGATTTCTTTCATCAGATAATCACAGAATCTTAGAGAATGGAAAAAGGCCATTTGACCTATCATGGCTATTCCAGCTCTACACAAGAGTAGTCCAATTCCCTTCAACCAAAAATCAATTGCTTTTTAAAGATTCAAATCAGAATCAATCATCCTTTCAGGTAATTTGTTTAAGATCATAATTACCCATTTTATGAAGAATTTTCACTTCGTTCCACCCAGTTCTTTTAAGTGAGACTTCAATTTTTATTTCAGGTGGCAGGATGTTGGGATTGGGAACTAGGATTCTTATTCTATGGGAAAAAACCAGGAAATACTCCAGCAAATAGATCAGCTGTGGTCAAGTGGATTCTTGTTGGAAGAAATTTAATGTTCCTGACTTGGGGCAATGAGGTACAGGACATAAAGGATGCTTATATGCAGGAGAAAAATCAAAGTGAAGGATAAGTCTCATTCCACTGCCACGTTACTCTTTTTTTTGGCATTATTTGGAAGCAGGTCAGGAAAATCAACCCCTGGTCTCTAAATCGCTTAATTGTGAATTACTTGGTAAGTAATTGATAGGAACAAACTCCAAGGATCATTTTCATTTTCCCCCAGATTGTAATTCAGGCAGAGCCACATTTTATAGAACCCATGCAATGATCACAAAGGAACCAAAATCAGGCAAGTTCTACAATGTTTAGGAAATCCTACATTGCTCTTTGTCACCCAGCATCAAAGTTAAAAATGACCTCATCCCAATCCCCAACAATCAAAATGTGCACTTAAAAATAGTTCTCACGTTTGTACTTTGGGGATTAAACCTAGTAGCTTTTGACTTGCTTAGATGTACTCACTGTCCTGTTACTGTTTTATGAGTGATGTCACTTCAAGTAATTCAACTTGTACTTTAGCTTGTACATATTCTATGCTGCGGCTGCTACAATGTGGAGTAGCTTTAGCCTCTGAACACATGGATGGTTTCAAGATACAGTCTGAACCATGTGAGACAACACAGTGTGGAGCTGGAGGAGCATAGCAGACCAGGCAGCATCAGAGGAGCAGGAAAGTTGATGTTGCGGGTCGGGACTCTTCTTTAGAATTTCTGAAGAAGGGTCCCAACCCAAAATGTCAACTTTCCTGCTCCCCTGATGCTGCCTGGTCTGCTATGTTCCTCCCGCTCCACACTGTGTTGACTCTGGCTCCAGCATCTGCAGTTTTGCAATCTCTCAGTCTGAACCATATGTGTAGATTCTTAAAGGGGCATCACTCAGAGATTGATACTTTAATTTTGCCACTTGATTAAAATCATAGAATTTTACAGTACAAAAGGAGGCCATTCAGCCACCATGTATGTACTGGTGTGACAATACTACGGCTTTAAGAGGTCTATTTTATCCTGGCTCTTTTTATCTGAAGAATGGTTGAGACAGAGGTTATGAGTAGTCTGCTCCAAAGCCAATAAAGCAAACAGTTTGTGAAGCTTTTTTTTTAAATTGGAACAATAGAAACAGCCTGAATGGGTGGGGTCAAGCTCCTACAAGACCAGAACTTTTAGTTTTAGCTTTCTGCAGTTGCCGGGGTCTTGAAACTGGATGTGGAAGCTCTTATTCCTCCCTGTTACAGCTAAAAGCTGAGGTTCTCTTCCTGCTGCTAGAATTGCATGTGAGACAATCTGTTTTACTGAATTTGCATTTGCTAAGGGTGTGTTTATGGGCTGTTACGTTTTTGGAACAGTCAATTATTGATATTTAATATATATTATTTTGTTAAGCATTTCAATAGAGTTACAGTTAAGTCAATTGTTTTATTTTGTCTGTATTTTGATTTAGTGTACGAATAAAGTATGTCTTATTTCAAGCCTGGTAGTTTGACCAATCAAATTGCATCCAGAACACAACACCTTACACTTAACTTTAAGATAAGAAAAAATTATGATCTAGACTATCTTCTTAATATAGTTTGAGGGGGTTTGGTCTGGACCATAACACTGGCTCCTGAAAGAGCTACACAGGGAGAGCTACACAGGTAGTCCCATTCTCCAGCCCTATTTCTGTAGCCCTCTAAATTCATCATTTTCAAATATATATCCCACTCACTTTTGGAACCACCTATCGAAACCACCTCCACCACTCTCCCAAGCAATGCATTCCAAATTTTAACATATCTCTGAGTAAAGAAGTTTCTCTTCATCTCATTCCTAGAACTCTTGCTGACAAACTTGAAATTGTAACTCCTAGTTACATTAAGGCAACCTCTGCACTAAGAAGAATAAGCCCAATACTTCTATTGTTTCCCTGTATCTAAAATCCCGTTCTAGTAAATCTCTTTTGCTCTTTCTCCAGGGCTTTAACATCCTTCCTTAAACAGGGTGCCCAGAACTCAACACAATACTCCGAATGTGGTTTGGCCAATGACTTGTGGAGGTGTAACATCACTTCGTTGTTTTTATACCTTATGTCTCTATTTATAAACTCAAGGATCCTTTAAGCCTCCTTAACAACTTTTCAACTTGCCTGGCCACTTTCATGGAATTATGCACTGGAACTCCAAGGTCCCTCTACTCCTGTAATCCCCTCAGAGTTGTAACATGGAGCCTGTGTTGTCGCTGCATGTTAATTAGTTGAATTTTGATGCAAAGGTGAAGAAACATACATTCTTATTAATTGTTGTTGATAACTACTTTTAACTAAATTAGCTGGCAAACAGAAAATCTGCCCCAATAAATATCTTGGTAATGGTTTGACATAGCAATCATGCCTGCTCTGTAATGAATATAGTGAGTCTTGGTTAATGGAAATCTTTCATGAATTGCAATCTGCCACTGTTTAATAAAGACAGCCCCTTTGGTGTCTGTCCCTTTAAGGTAGGTCTCAAAATTAACCTACGAGATGAGCTGAAGAATAACTCCTGCTCAAGTCAGACTTAAAAAAAAACTCTGCAATACATTTTTCCCCCTGTAAATATTTCTGCCACTTCCCAGAATACCAGCTCTTGCTGATAGCTCACAGTGGAAGGGCCCCTGAGAGCAAAACCTAGATTTTCATGTCAAACATCTTCACATTGAAGCATCACTTCAAGGAGCTGTTGTCAAACGATGATCGGCCTGAGGCACATAGCTAATCACCCTCACAGCATCATCAGATTCACTTTTAAATGCCATTGAAATGTTCACTCAAACTTTTCTCTGCAAGATTATTTTATCTGTGATGTCCTTGAATATTTAAATCAATCAGGAACAAAGAGGGAAAGGGAATTGAAATTCTGGAACTACTGTTCCCACTGTAAATTTCTGGACACTTTTGTGTGACCAACATACCCTCTAGTTTATTTTGTTGTGCTCTGATTCGTTTAAGTCAATGCATCCTTTAAACTATCTTTCACAGAGTGGCATGTGCAGCAACTTAGAGGGGGCAACTTTGTACACAGCACAGGAACCTTCAGTTCCTCAACTTAGAGAAAACATTGCTCCTGAAACTAAAGGACAACTGTCCCATCTCAAAGGTCAACACTGGACTAATTCAGATAACAGGAACAATAATCCCATGCCCACAGAAATTCCAAATTGTCAGAATAGCACTTAAATATCTGGAACATTTTAATAAACATTGAACAGGGGGTAGGAATTTTAGCACAGTGAAATAACTGATCACCTGGGACTAAAAGCCTTCCCATTGACATCTGGGGCCTCTTTAAGGCTGAGTTCAGAACCTACTTGGTCTCTGAGCAAACAATGTTCCCCTCATTATTAACCCAAGTGTGTGTGTGGCCCAGCAATATCTCAGAATACACTCCCAGATATTGTCAAGGAAATAGATCAGAGAAGAGTGACAGAAGCATCGATCTTCAGACCAGAGAGTAAATGGGGCGAAATTTTAAATGATCTGGGTTCCAGCCCAAATGTCTGCAACCTCCCTGTCCAGTCCTAAGACACTGGCCAGTTAGAATTAATAGGTATTTTTTCTCAATATGAAAGACAACACTGAAGAGCAAATGTCGGATGCGTTTACTGTAAGATTGCCCAGCTTTACAGCTTTCTTTGTCTTTAACATCAGCTTCACTGGGTAGAAGCCACCAGCTAATGAGGAATGGCTCAGTTAGAAGGCAGTGTAATGTACAGCCTCTCCAGCACTGTTCAAACCATATATCCCATATCTTTTGTTTCCTTTTATTGACAAGCTAGAGCTTGGGAATGGGCATTGATATGACAGTAAGCTACTGTACCCCCAGCCATTTCTTCTAGGGTAGAAGGAACAAGGCTAGCAGAGGAAAAGTGTGAACTGAGTCACTGATAGGAGGGGTGGTGGAGTTGATGGATACCCTAATGCCATTTTTTTGTTTACATTATGAGCCGTGGGCGGGGGGTGGGGTTGGTGTTGGAGTTCTGGGGTGTTGCAGAATAGCAGGACCCGCTTTCCTTCTGTTCTATGGAGAAGCCTGGGCTGGTATCATTCCACTGACTGATTAATCAAACTCGTTAGCGCAGATTACAGGCGTGTGCTCCTGTGTCAGGGCAGAGGTTTTTTTGCCGCAGGGTGGCCTAGCTCGATCAGCAGCCAGCTTCGAGCGAACCAAACTCATCACACAGGTGACTGCAGGCTGACCCTGGCCTGTGCAATTTATACCAATCTCTGCTCCCTGATGTGTGAGCAGAGTGATTTACTGCCACACTGTCCCACTGCATGGTACACTCTCCGCAAGGTATGTCTATATAACCCTTATGTCAAGATCACAGTATAATAATCTCCGATATATATCTGCAGCAACCAATAGAGAAATCGTTTGAAACTAAAGGACACACAACAATATATTCTTCTGCTTAAGAGCAATGGAGCAGAAAAAAAGTATTTTTCTGTCTCTCTCCCTGGCTTCTAAGCTCAAATATAGTATGTTATTTTTCTCCTTTATTCCCTGCCACATAAACAGCTTTTTTTTTCCTGCAGCCCTCTTCCTTTCTTTTTTCATTTCCATCTCTCTGTAATGCCGACATGTAAATGTCTGAAAATAGCAGCAGTAATTGAAGATTATGAAGTATGACCAGGTTTTGACAGGCCACTAAGGAAGATGGATTATCCTCATTTTTCTGTAAATTCTGTCAATTTTGGAATTCATAAGCTATCAACATTGATACAAATGTGACTCTCCAGCTGCGTAAAGAATGACGTGCAACGTATCCTAGAGTCTATTGGCCTCCAATCCCCTTTTGATAGTATCTGAAATCTTGCCAATTTATTTCTGATAAGATTGAGCTAATTTCAAGCAAACTGATTCAAATAGGTCTCTGCGAGAGAATATATTTTCTTTTATTTACCTCTCGCTGCTGTACAAGATGGCTATCTGCACCTCTAAGATAAATTTCCACAGGACAATCACAGTCTAGTTGCAGCAATTGTTTTTGCCTTTTCCTTTCCCATTTTCCTATTACTGGGAGTAAATACTGCTGGGACTGTTTAATAGCCCACTGCAGCCCATACCGATAACAGATGAGGTTTAATCGTCCAATACAAAAATTATTTAGCCTCAGTAAGGACATTCAATGTCATTTGCATAATGACATTTCCATCTCACACACCAAACATGGTTGCACATAAACAAGTCGTGGGACCATAAATAATAATAAATCGCAATGTCTGTTCTCTTCTCAGTAATAGGAGTTGTTCTTGTAGAAATTATTTCATTGGGCCTATAACTCTGAAGACATGCCCCCAGTTTATTCCACTGGACTCAATTCTACAATTCAAGTGTATTATAACATTCAAAAGTTGATCATAAAATAATAATATGAAAATTAAATAAAATTTTATATGCAGTAACATAATACAAAAAAAACTCAACTCTTGTTTCAAAATAAACACAACTATGTTTTAATATGATCATTGTTATATTCAGAAAAGAGGTTAACACGTAACTCTGGGTGCACTTTCAACTAAAGATACGCAGTGAAAAGCTTTTTGTGCTTCCTATACCTCAGTTCCAGTGTACTTCGGTGGTTGCAGCTCGGAGTCTTGAGGAGGTCAGCGTTGGGCTGCAATCATATGCGTGATGAGTCTGTCAGTTCCTCGATAATTGCTTTTTGAGAGGGAACCTTTCTGTGATAAACTAACATCCCTATCCTCCTGACAGGGGGAAATCTCCTTCTCCCCACCATTCATCAACATCCTCTTTATTTTAATTCCAGGCTTCGAGGAGGTCTACCATCCACTTGAAAATATGTTGCCCACCACAGATACCAGGGTAGGCAGTGTGTGTTTTGTTGATTAGCTACTAACGGATGTATATTCCAAACAGGAATGCTACTGACTACCCTGCAGTTCTGAAGCTTTTGTATGTGAGTGTGTGCAGAATCTTTGAAAATGGATGTACTTAATTTCTGCACAGACCGTAAATAAATGCTTTTGAACAATTTTGTTTTTCAGTGTCATGAAAAGTTTTATATCATTTACAATGCAAAACTGCAAGAACAGGATGGATCTTGACAAAGTTGAGTTTCTGACAATAAGCTTGAGAGAAATTATTGCTGTTGCTGAAATCTCTATAATCAACGAGATAAATAGTTGCAGTGCCCCCATCCCAACTGTAATTTTGGGGGAAAAAAACGATTTAAGTGTCTTTAACTTTGAAAAAATTGCCTTTCCAACTAAAATAAATTTTGAAATGGTGAAGTAGATTTGATTTCTGTAAGGATGTAATGAAATGCAATTCTTTAAGGAAGACAGTTCCTATTGAGGGTAACTTTTCTCTTGAATGACCTTCTGTGAGGTTAACACTCTCACACGCCCTCTGAACCCTGAGAATGGACACAGTAAATAGCAACTGTTCTTATCACTCTACCAGAGCTACCTTTAGCCAGTCCTCGCTCTGGATTTCTAGGCATTTTCATTTTGCTTTGGTATTGATCTTTTGGCAGCAATGGGCTGGGTAATTAGCCAGAAATTAGGGTTTCTATTACCCAGGGATGACTGGCCCAGCTGATTTATCACCTGAATAATTTACTGTGATTGAAAGGAAATTAAAATGAACTCTATTTGACAACTGTGTGATTTTATGGGTTTTAGTGAACAGTCAGAATCCAAATTAATAGCCTCATGTTGTTTAATAGTCTGCTGAAGGTAAATATGGGGCAGGCTTCTCCTGCTGGAAGCCATTCTGCATGCTCCGGTGCTTGGTTTAGATATTACCTCACTTAATAAATCTGTCGCAAATCAAACGAGATTCAAGGATAGTATCAGACAGTGGATAAAGTCCAAGTCACACAATAACAAATCCTCATATCTTAAAATTAATCTGGGGAAATATGGACAGATGAGACAGAGAGATATAGCTGATATATAAACAGGCACAGCATTCAGATAAATCCAATAAATAGGAAGATTATACGCAAAAAGGTAATAAATGACTGAAACTTATAATCAGCTGGATATTTTAAATGGATGAAATGGTCAAAGAAATATTTTAGCATTTGTTACAGACAGATAATAATCGTAAAAGATCAGAACATGAAATACGTTTAATCCCCATAAGCATGGTAATTGTGATGTAAAAAGTATATACAAGATGTATAGTATGTAGGAATCTACCGAATGGATGGGAGACATGATAGTATAGGGCATTGACGGATTAGAAACAGAGGGGGGTGGAGAGATAATAGAAAATTGCATGTAGTAGCCAGACATACAGGTATATATGTGGAGACAGAAGCTAAAAGGTAGACACAGAAAATAGCTAGAAAATAGAATAAAACAAACAAAAATAGAAAACTAAAAGAGGAAACAAAAAATTTATAAATGGAATTTGTAGTAGATAGTAAGAATAGCTGAAGGAATAGGCTAGCTTTAAAAAGATCTTGGGTTCTCTCAATAAGTAAATAAATAGGTCAATTAAAATATTAAGAAAGGGGGCAGTACAGGAGAAAAGGTGAACAGATGGAGATAGTGTGGTAGAAAACATATAAACTGGGTGGGATAGAAAGCTGTGGTAGACAGACAGGCAAACAGACATATTGGCAGATAAACCTGTACGGATTAAAATAACAATATCAACTTGGTTTTTCAATTAAATTGCTCAATTACTGTCTCTTAACTAAGCATTTGTCTCATGTTACAGCTGAGGAGGAGGAGCTGAATTAACCCTCTTGCTGGCAAACAGCTTTGCACTTAAATGAAAGTGAAGTCAGTGTCCATGGTTGATATCAGACAAACACAAAATATGCATATACATTCCTGCCCAATAAATGACCTTTGCTGTAACTTCACTGATTGTCCTGGTAGCATTTAGCCTTTAGTACCACCTTCGGAATGAGAGCCAGTCTTTTTCAAAGCTGCATCAGTATGGTTACCTGCTATTCTATACTATTTGTTTTGGGATATTTCAGAAAGGAATGGAAGAAACTCAGCCTCCGAAATTGATGATTTCTGAAGAGTGAGCGGCATGGAGCCAGTTATATTTTACATTCTTTAAGCTGAAGGTTCATTAAAATGGCAATGAGTTTGGATTTTAACTATCCACCAAGGGCAAAAGTGGGCAGCAGAGGATTAGAAGCAGAGATAAGACCCAAAGAAAGATTCCAAAACTTGCAGTCAATGTGCCACTGCCAAAAATCAATGTCCAATTACTAGGTAATGGCTACCTGCACTGGTCAGCACCCCCATGGAGATAACAATTCTGTTCCAGATGCACTCATACGGGTATATTCACTGATACCATATTCCAAGTGAAGAGCATTTTTCAAAGTACATTGATCAGACATGTTTTTTTTTTCTAGCCAATGCTCTGTGTGTGTTGCATTGTACTGGAAGTTTGACATCAGTGAATTTCCTGTATATATTGCTGGCAGATTTGTCCTATTTGATTTCCATGAAGCTAGAGGCTCAGACAGAGGTTGCTGTTCCCAGAGTTCTTGCCATCTCATTGATATCTTGATCAGCCAGCAGTAGGAGGAACAATAGAACAGGGATTGCTACCCGAGGATATTACAAAAGATAGGCTTAGTCAGGAGGAAAATAATTTAACACGATAGATCTCCACTGAAGTGGCCTATTTGGTCTGGGGAATCCTTCAGATTTCAACGGTGGCTCAACTGGTAGCACTCTTGCCCCTGAATCAGGAGATTCCAGATTTGAATCCCATTGTAGGGCCTGAGCATCAAAACAAAAGGGCAGTACTGAGAGAGACTGCCTTTCAAGTGAGGTGTTAAGCCAAGGCCCTAACTGCTTCTTTGTATGGATGTTAAAAAATCTCATGGCACTATTTTGAAAAGGAGTGTGGGAGTTGACCTAATGTTCTGAGCAATATTTATCCCCTAAATGAGCATCACAAAATAATAGAAAATCTGCTGATTACCAAGTTGTGGGAGTTTTCTGTGTGCAAATTGGCTGCTATGTTTCTAACATTGTTATAGCAAAATCATTAGCTGTTTGAGATTTTCGATATCTGCAGATTGTGAAAAACATTACATACTGTAAATGCAAATCTTTCTTTCAAATATGTTCCTTCCGGTACTGATGGTGGGGTCACAGGGTCCACAGAAAGGCTTTTGCACTTCCACTATCTGTCCCCACCCATGAGTGGGTCTTTTTCTTTAAGCAAAATTTAATCTAAGAATCTACAATCAAATGTTGAACTACAGTCTTCAGATTCTAATATGGTCCATTTCTTAGTTTTGAGTTTGTTAACAGGAGTGCAAGCCTCTTATTGTTAAATGGCATAAGCTGGGGAATGCCTGGGATATTATTGTGTGAGTATTTAGATTCATTATATCTTTCAATTGGTTTTCTTAAATAGGAGTCATTGACCTATTTATTTAAATGCATTAACTGTTCATGTAAAAATATAACTAATCCCTAATTCTTGACAATTTGTCTCTTAATTTAATTGATTGAACGCACTCCAAAATATTTAATCTTTGACCCGAACAGGCAGTAAGTATTAAGTGCTTCAGCAAATCTACCTTGCCTTTCAGGGAAAATGCTTTAAATACTTACAATTGTTGTGTGGCTCCTAAAATGACATTTTTCCTCAGTTTGCTAATATTGAGCATAAAATGGGAAGAGGGAGAGAATGAATTTTTTACACTCCCAGCCACCAGCTGTTAACGTTGGTTAGGTGAGAAAGCTATGTCTCAGCGTTGCACATTCAAAATTCAATACAAAAGGAAGCAGTTGTCACTCAAGTGTCAGAACTTAGAAGTGAAAGGGGAAGGAAGTTAGTGATTGGAACAATGTCAGCCAGGTGGATCTCATAGAATATGAGTTCCCTGATTGGGGCTGTTAACCTGGTCCAAATCAGGGAGTCCTGGCTCTCAAATATAAACAGGAGTGCTAGGGGTCCTGCTCACTCTAGGGGCTGGGTTCTGTGCTAGCTGGGTCACTGTCACCTACTATGCATGGGAAATAAAGGGTGACTTGGTGCTGGGATACCAGCCTCTGTGGAACTATTTCCGAAACTATTATAGCTCCTCCATAAAGCCTGAACAGTCAGAGAGTAGAGTACAGAGGGGAAAACATGTTAAGCTCAGACAGGCCCATAATATTCACTGCAAACTAAAGTGTTCTACTTGACACCAACGGGAAATCATGTTTGAGCTGCAACCTACCACTGACTTAACTGGAAGTCAATCAACACGGTTACCCAAATCAAAACATAAATTAACAGTTCTTGGTAATAAGAGCAATATTTTTGACCTCAATGCTTTAGTTTTAATTTCTCCTAAATCTGGCCTAATTTTTAAACCTATGTCCCATAGCATACCAGACTTTGTCATTACAAAACTAACTGCATAATTTACCAGTTTAGTTCTTATCAAGCTATATTGGGTTCAACCTAAAGTTTATCAAAGAACATAGAATAAGCTGTATTTCCCTCAGATTTTTGTTTCTTGTTTTACAGGACCATGGCTTTCAGAAAGATGTGAGCAAAAATGGTATGGAAATCAATTGGTGAAGACAGATAATCAAGGGTGAAGGATGAAGCCAAGCCCACTGATAATGGACATTTCAGTTATTATCAATTACGAAATAAAATAATAGAAATGTATCAACTCCCACCCGAACCAATCCAGTAAATCTTTCAGTTTTGCAGTTTTTTTAATCTTACTGTACAATCACTATCACCTGATAGTACAAGCTACAGCACACTGTACATTCATTCACATCTCTCAGAATAAACACTCAGAATTTATTGTACAACCCGCACCAGTTCACTGTATAATCCCCTCCATCTCACTAAACAACTGCATACAACTTAGACATTTTGGCCCACTCTATAAAACTGTTCCCTAATTCTGCATATCTCCCTCTAACTACTGTTTCAAGCTGAAATCATTGACCCACACTTTGATGTTGTTTTTGAATAAGAGATGCACTTTCAGCTCCATTTTCTCCCCCATCACGAAGACAACCTATTTCACCTCTGCTTCTGCCTTGCCTCAGCTCACCCCTTTTGCTCTCCCTGACTTAAATATTCCAATGCACTCCTGGACATCCTCGCACTCTAAACATGCACATATCTAGAACTCAGCTGCCTGGTGACCTAACTTGCATTAAGTGCTGTTCATTCATCACCCACTTTATATTGGCTCACAGACTGGCTGCACTTTGAGGGATTTGAACACAACTTTAAAAACAAAAGCCTTACTGCTGTCTCCAACCTAGAAACATCCTCCAGCACATCTACGTTTGTCAAGTTCTGATTACATATCTATCCCTGCCTTTCAATGTTCCACCATCATACAGTAAGGCACAACTACCAATCATCTAAAGCATTGTACTTAGACAATCACTGTGACCTTCCTAAAATGCAGCCACCATCATCTTACTGCACAATTATCTGACATTCTAATCAAATATACTGATATCTTGGTGTTTAATCATGTACAGAATTTTAACTGTAAAATCCCTCAACTTCAACACTGATATTATTCTGTGCAACGTATTTCAAAATATTTTGCTGCACACGCATCTAATTCTAAAATTAGCACCAATTTACAAGATTATCCACACTCTATACACATTTTACTGTTCAAACATGCAAGTGCTGTTGTAAATTACACTGTGCAGTACACAGGTCCTACAGTGAAATCATTTTGTTATATAATTGCCTACAACTTTCTTTATAATTACTGCTATTATCTTGTGTACTGTGACCATCTTACAATACAAACATTCCCATTTTACTCTACAATCATTAATATTAACTTCCCGTATGGTGTCCATTGATTTTCTGCATTCATTTAACTGCGCTAGCAACTAGATCCCACTATAGGGCCACTCATATTCTAATATTTTGTTTTGTAATGCTCCTTGTGAAGGTTGATGGGGACTTTTATTAAATTAGAAAGCCTCTAGAGGAATATAAATTGTTGCTGTCCTATACACTCACTACCACTCCACTTTACATGTTGCTTACATCCCTCCACACGATCACCATCACCTTCAATTATTTTCATTGTGGCACATTGACTGGACTTAAATACAGCAAGAATTAAATCCTGATGTTGGGATGAAATATTTGATGGGTAGCAGGAGCCCCAGAGGCTATTTTGCCAGCAATGGTCAAATAAATGTTCACCACTGAAATTGCCATTCTATTTAGAATTGGCCTGTTCCTTCCTAATGTCACATCCTCCTTGGGGACCCTGCAACCTTCAGGACTCAATATTGACTTCAATAATTTTAGGGCCTGAGCACCTCTTCCATGTCCTTCCGACACGCTCACACACCAGGCCTCGTCGTCACATGGGCTGATTTCATCATTGCCAACCCATTTCCACTCATTAATAGTCCCCCCTTAGCAACTTTCCTTTCTTCCGCACTCATCATTATCCACTCCTTTGTCTGCTTCACTGTTGTGCTCTTTCACAGGGCTCCATCTTCACCCATCATCTACTCCTTCCACCCTCCCGCACCTCCCAGCTTCAACACATATACACAACCTTTTCCTAACTACAGCCAGTAACTGGATCCAAAACACTGATTCTACTTTCCCTGCACAGTTGGTGTCAGACCTGCTGAGTTTCTCCAGCCTTTTCTGTTTTTGTTTCCATCCTCCTGCTTGATTAGTTTAAACACTTCCAATAGCACCATCAAAACATCCTGTTAAGTTATTGATCCCAGCGCTGTCGAAGTACAAGACATAACACAGTGTGGAGCTGGAGGAACACAGCAGGCCAGGCAGCATTAGAGGAGCAGGAAAGCTGACGTTTCGGGGTCGCGGCTTCTTCAGAGTCTTCTGAAGAAGGATCCCCACCTGAAATGTCAGCTTTCCTGCTCCTCTGATGCTGCCTGACCTGCTGTGTTCCTCCAGCTCCACACTGCGTTATCTCTGATTCCAGCATTGGCAGATCTTACTATCACTGTTGAAGTATAAGCTGTCCAGGGCGCACCTACCATAGAAACCAGTCCCAATGTCAGAGGAATCTAAACCTAGCCTAGCAAGAGGGCTGGAGGTTCTGAATGTTTGTAAACCTTTTGCACAATTTGGAGATCCCTGCACAAGTACTAGCATTTAATTTGCTGAATTATATTCAGACATCTCAAATAAACAAGCTGCTCATTCTAACTTGTGTTCAAGTTGTGATCCTGTTAGCTTAGAGGTCTGCTTGCTTAAAAGAATTCTTGGAGAAAAGTACATTTCCTTTATGGATGCACATATAAAATATTCTACAATGATGCAAAGAAAGAAGTCATAATGGCTGTCAGATTTCAAAACACTCCGGGGGACTGGACACTGGGCCAATATAATGGAAGGATTAAAGCATCTCTTCCCCATTTGGATATTACAGCAAAAAACAAAATTTAAACTGTAACATTAGGCAAATTGATCCCATAAATGCCCAAGGAGCAATCAATAGATGTTTTCATGTGTCAAGGGGCGGCACGGTGGCTCAGTGGTTAGCACTGCTGCGTCACAGCACCAGGGACCCAGGTTTCATTCCACCCTCGGGTGACTGTCTGTGTGGAGTTTGCACATTCTCCCCATGTCTGCGTGGGTTTCCTCCGGGGGCTACGGTTTCCTCCCACAGTCCAAAAATGTGCAGCGTAGATAGATCGGCCATGCTAAATTGCCCATAGTATTCAGGGATGTTTAAGTTAGGTGGGGTAGACATGGGAAATGCAGGGGTAGGGGAATAGGTCTGGGTGAGATGCTCTTCGGAGGGGCAGTGTGGACTTGTTGAGCCAAATGGCCTGTTTCCACGTGATTCTATGAATCAGATAAAGAAGTACTCAAAGCAAAATGACACACAATGAGGAAGACAATGAAGGTAACAGTAAATCTAAACAAATTATACTGGTCACAAAAAGTTTTTGTCCTGTGTTCGTTGCAGATTCCTTTGATAATGCAAGATTAGGTAGTGATTCCACTTCTACAAATGCAAAACAGGTTGGCTGAAATTGTGTCTAGCCTTTCAACATTATTACATGGTAAAGTCAAGAGGATTATTATCGTCAAAAGCCTGTAGAAATGAATAGGGGCTGGATTTGGAACTCTTGCAATGTTGGATGGCAATTTGCCAGTGACAGTTTCAGAGGAAGTCATGAAAACATGAACATCGTGATCATGAAAATTGCCATGAAAGGCCTTTTGACAATGTACTTTGTGGGGTATCATAATGACTGATGAAGTGTTGAATGAAATTTTGACTGATCAACCAGACAAGTTGACAGCCACCCTGAAATGGGTGGGTAGTTCATGCTCAGACTTCACTCCAAATGTTGCATGATAATGATCCTAATAACATTATCTCTGGCTCTAAACACAGTATAGAAGTAAACAAGGCATCTCAGATGCTCATGCGCTTTGGGATGAAGATTCAGAGGTGAAGACTGAGTTGCATCGACTGGATGATTACAAGTGGGTAATCATGACACAAAGGGTGGAGTTATTCCACCCACAAGCCAGGGTATGCACTCGGATTGTACGTACTCCAGAGGGCTGTAATAATTGAAGGGATGCAACAATTGTAGGCCACTTAGGAAAAGCTGCTCACAAGTTTAAATATTGGTCAAATCATCAAGAGATGAACAGCATGAACTAGTAAAATGGGGTAAAAGTGTGGAAAATAAGAAAGTGCATTTCAAATACGAATAATTCAGAAATGACTGCTGCATCAAAAAAATGATTACATCTGGAGAAAGAGCCACCAAATACTGAGAGAGGAAGAGCCCACAATAGCAGTCCGAGCAGACATAAAAGTAGAAGATGCTGTTGTGAAGAATAGAATAGACAATAACATTGAGGCTGCAGAACAATCTTGAAATAAAACTAGGAACATATGTCTTCATAATTTTGATCTTTTGCTGACTGACAGTAAACCAAAGTATGAACTAATAAGAGAGAAAAAAAAACAAAAGGAGGTAGATAGTTGGACAGAGTTTTCGGAGTTTATGCTAAGATACCAGATAAGAAACAATGAGTGTTGTCACATAGATGGGTACATAGTTGCTAAATGTTTTGAAGATTTTGTGACTTCTCTCACGGCTGGAAAATTAATGTTGGAAACCTTTTTAACTCTTATGGCCACAAAATCATGGAAGTGTAGATCAATTTGTGGAAATGAAAGTTTTTAGAGAGACATGTTTCTGAAATTGCCTGAAAAGACAACAGATGCACGAAGGTGCATCCAGCCCCATGCTTGTTATCTCGGATTCTCCAGCATCTGCAGTACCTTTTATCTCAGATGCACGAAGTAAACTATGTAAACTAAACAAATGCTTGAATAATATGTCCAGTGGAGATATTTTTCAGTGAGATCAAAATTAGGTCATGTCATCTAAAGGCAGATCTTACAAAGTTTTATTGGTACCATCAAGGAAAAGTTTCTAGCTTCCTCCTGGTGCATGTTGATGACTGCTTGTTCCTATGCTCCCGGTCTTCTAACATACTATCACTAATATCTTACTGTAAAATCACAAGGAATCCTACACATAATCACCTGCATCACCCTACTTTGGCTACATCATTGTAAAGTCAACAGTATGCTACTCCAAATTAAGTACCTTTACAGTAAAATCACAAGCATTTTCCTGTTCGATGAGCACGTTTCCTCCAGTACAATTATCATCTGACTGCAAAATCAACATTCTGATGCTACATTCAATACAAAATACTATAAAATCACCAGCTTCTTACTGTACAGAACCATATAATCACCATCCTATAGTCAACTTGCTGCCCTACTGTACAATTTGCAATAACTTTCTATTCCATAAGCAACATCTCACTATACACTCTATAGAATCTGACTATATAATCAATATAATGTTATCACAAAATCAGCACCATTCTACTCTACAGCATCTTACAGAAAGAAATCACGAGAATCATACTGCATAATCAGTATTATATCATGAACACTTTATACTGTATTCATCACTATCGTGCTGTATACTCACACTATTGTTTTCTGTACTATCACCAGGATTTTAACACCAACACAGTTAATGGTAGGGCCCTGGCGGGTGTTGTCAAACAGAGAGACCTAGAGATGGAGGTACATAGTTACTTGAAAGTGGTATCACAGGCAGACAGGGTAGTGAAAAAGGCATTTGACATAGGAGGCTGAGGGGTGACTTATAGAGGTTTAAAAAAATGAGGGTCATAGATAGGGTTAATGGTAGTTGTCTTTTCCCAAAGATGGGGTTTTCAAGACTAGGGGGCACATTTTAAGGTGAGAGGAAGAGATTTAAAAAAGACATGAAGGGCAAATTATTTACACAGAGGGTGGTTTGCATGTGAAATGAACTTCCTGAAGAAGTGGTGGATGTGGGTACAATTACAACATTTAAAAGATGTTTGGATCAGTACATGAATAGGAAAGGTTGAGGGATATGGGCTAGGAGCAGACAGGTGGGACTAGTTTAGTTTGGGATTATGTTCGGTGTAGACTGGTTGGACCAACGGGTCTTTTTTTTAATGCTGTAGG
Organism: Ginglymostoma cirratum; assembly: GCA_024137785.1. NCBI lineage: Eukaryota > Metazoa > Chordata > Chondrichthyes > Orectolobiformes > Ginglymostomatidae > Ginglymostoma > Ginglymostoma cirratum. The sequence goes on from JAHRHZ010000270.1 coordinate 11,692,283, forward strand.
AATCTGTGATTCTATGAGGGGGATACATCAGGTGAATAGTCAAAGACTTTTCCGCAGGGTAGAGAAGTCTGAAACTAAAGAGCATAGGTTTAAGGTGAGAGGGGGAAGATTGAAAAGGATCCTGAGGGGCAACTTTTTCACAGAGATGGTGGTACATGCATAGAGATAGCTGTCTGAGGAAGTGGTAGAGGTGGGTACAGTCACAACATTTAAAAGACTTTTGAACAGATACATGGATAGGAAAGGTTTAGCGGGATATGAGCCTAATGCAGGTAAATGGGATGATTTTAGTTTGGGAAACTTGGTTGGCACAGGCAAGCTGGGCCGAAGGGCCTGTTTCTATGCCATATGACTCTATGATTCTACAATGTAATATCTCAAGAATCATAGTTTAAAAACTATCATAATCTACAAATACCAACATCCTACAGTGCAATTAGCATCTCAGTATAATCTTCACTTCCACACAGTTATAAGATACAAGCATGAGTAGGTAATTCAGCCCCTTCAAGCTGACTCTGCCATGATGGCTAATCTACTACTAACCTCAAAGCTACATTCCCACCTACCTCTGAGAAGATATCACCTCCTTGCTTCACAACAATCTATCAACCTGTGCTGTAAGAATATGCAAGGACTTTGCTTCCACCACCTATTCAGGAAGAAAGTCTCAAAGAATCACAACCCTTCGAAAAAAATCACCTAATCTCAGTTTTAAATAGGTGACCCCTGATTTTTGAAACAGTGACCCCTAGTTCTGGATTCTCCTATAAAATGAGATATCATCTCCACATCTACCTTTTCAAGATCATTTAGGATTTTATATGCTTCAATCCAGTTACGTTTTACCCTTCTAAACTCCAGCAAAAACAAGCTAGCCTGTCCAATCTTTCATCATAAAGCAACATGCTTATTCCAGCTAATGGTCTGGTAAACCAGACTCTGCCTCCAATGGATTTACACCCTTCCTTAAATAAGGTGCTCAGTACTATGCACGGCATTCCAGATGTAGTCGCATCCCGTGCACTGTGTAAATGAAGCATAACCTCCTTCCTTTTGTATTAAGTTCCCCTCACAATAAAGGGTAACATCCTATTGGCTTTTCCAATTATGTGCTGTAACTGCAGACTAATCTTTTGTGATTCATGCACAAGGGCACCCAGATTCCTATGTATCTCATAGATCTGAGTTTCTCACCATTTATATGAGATGCTTCCTTTTTATTGTCTTTCTGTCAGATAGATTGTTTTACTTTTTCCCATATTAGACTCTATTAGTCACATCTTTACCCACTCACTTAAAATTTCAATATTTTTATAACCTCCTTGTGTCCCCTACACAACTTACTTTCCTACCTATCTTTGCATTGTTAGCAAATTTTTCAATCATACTTTCTTGCCCCTTCATCCGAGTCATTTATATAAACACATGAAATTCCAATACTCTTCCCTGTGACATACCATTTATTGCATCTCACCAAACAGAAAAACACTTATTTAACCTACTGTCTGCTTTCTGTGAGCTCGCCAATTTTCTACCCAAGACAATGTGCTCCCAATTACACCATTGCTTTGTTTATATATACTGTCCAATCTTTTGACCTGCCACCCATCTTTGTACAATTATACGCTTTCTCTTTACTTTTTCTCAACATTTCCAGTCAACCACAAATGGTGGGTCTGCACCTATGAATTTTTCCTACCCACTGGCAAATATTTGTTCCATATATTCTGAAGTACCCTGTTATGCATCTTTATTGATCTATGCTTTAAATTAATTTGCCAATTCACTTCAGTCAGCTCTACTGTGATCCCTTCAGTTTTCCTTTTTTTTAAAAGAATAGCTTTAAAGCTATTCTTCTTTCCCTCAAGCTAAACTTTAAACGTAATCATATTATTGTCTTTGCTACCTAGCAGCATCTTCATTATGAGATCATTAATTAACCCCGTCTCATTGCAAATATGAGGTCTAGTTTACCCTGCTTTCTGGCCAGTTCCAGAACATGCTGTTCTAAGAACTTATCTTGAAAATATTCCATGGACTGTTCATTTAGGCTTCCTTTGCCTATCTGACTTTACCTGTCGTTGGAAAGGGCAATATAACTATCCTTCTATCTGACTTTAAACTGGAAAATGGACATTGGAAACTGCTATATAGATGAAAGATACCAGCAGTGTGTTTTTGTTTGCAACTTGAAGATCAAGTGAGACTGTGTAGTATATACTTTAGGTGTACACAATTGTTACTTTTCAGAGTAGTGGGTGGATGCTATGAGACAGAGCGATACCAAGAGCTTGAGTCGTGAATGGCAATCCATCACGCAAATCAAACACTTTGGAGGTTTAATTGGGTAGTTTTACATTTGTGATGCCTTGTGGAACTGTGGGATTTTATTATCAACGCATTCTTCCCAATTTGATTCATGAAAAAAGTTTGAATGCACAAAGTCGGGATCATTTGAACAAGAACAACACAACATTGGGTGTGGAGTAAGGGTAATTGGCAAAGGATAGGAGGGCAGATACCTGGTTTCTCACACTATACAACAAGATGGCATTGGTAACAGCTAAAATCACCCTACAGTTGAAAAAGGTATCCCTGATGGATTTATAAGACTTTACAAAAGCCAACCTGATAGAATTGGCAAATAGGTTAAAAGTGGAATCTCCTGTCAGAGTGAAGAAAACAGAGTTAACTAAAATATTGGCAAAGCAAAGCATCAGAGAATGGTAGAAATACAAGAGGAACTAGATACATCAAATGGTGAATCACTTGAGTTAACAAAAATTCTGTAGTTAAAACAGCTTTAACATGAGAAAGAACTCAAGCAGCCTGAAATGGAAAGAGAAATGGAAATTAAAAGACTTGAACATCAGAGAGAGGAAAAATATAATGAGAAAGCATTCGTGAGGCTGGAAAAAGGATGAAGGAGAGAGCAAAGGGTAAAGAAACGGAACTGATAAAAGAGTATTAAATTAGGAAGATGGAGGTTTAAAAAAATGCTTCGGCTGCAAAAGGAAGCAATAATGAGGACAATCTTAGTTATAACCTGAAGTCCAGTATGAAATATTTAAATTTGTAGTGGACTACCAAAAAGGAGCAAAATGGGGTGGAGGTACATTAATGATATTTGAGAAAATGGTGAAAAACTGGAATAATTGAAGGAAAACTGGATAATGCCTATGAAGAGCAAGTTGACAGGTACAGTACATGAAGCTTACGCATCAGTGTTGGAGGAGGTTTCTATGTATTATGCTATTGCTTAACTAAATTAGTTAGTTCTGGAAGCATAAAGGCAAAAGTAAGAGGGGGTTGGTTGGCTCAGTTGGCTGGACAACTGAGATGTAGAGTGTTTGTGATGCAGAGTGATGCCAACAGCACGGGTTAAACTCCCACACCAGCTGATGTTACAATGAAAGGTTCTCCAAATGGCAGCTGAGTCAGATTCTTCAGCCAGAGCTCGTCTACTTCTTCTGTTTCTTTTCTTTCTCTCTCTTTTTTTCCCTCTTTTGTGTTCTTTTTACCTTCTTTCTTCACAGCGATGTCCTGAACCCCTACCCCCAGCGGGGGACCCAAACTCTGGCATGGCAGTCTCCCGGGCCGGCATGGCTTCAGCATGGACTTCCAGCCATGAGATGATTCCAGAGTGGTCTCCCAACCTCAAGAACCTTGAGGTGACGCCTGGCACAGCCTGGAGTCAAGACCCATCATGGACAAGAGACTAGGTGGCAGCATGGACTGGGTTGAAAGGACTGTTATTCTGAACTTTGTACTTCTTTATTTTCTAATTTATTCCTATGATCTATAATGCTAGACTTTTCATTCCTTTATTTTTCTATTTTCTTTTCCCCCTTAGAACTTCAATTTAAGAATCTGCACCCAGGTATCTTTGTTCCTACAATAGTGCCATAAGTGGTGACTTGTAAACTTTTCACTGTACTCATTTGAGTACATATGACAGCAAAGCTAATTCCAGTTCTAATTCTTCCCTCGCCTAAGGCATGGCGACCCTTGGGTTAAACCACCACCAGTCATCTTTCTCTCTCTCTCTCATGAGAGATCAGCCCTATAGTCTGGTAGGACTGTGACTACTTTACTTTTCTGTACATTCACATTCTATAGTCAGTTAAAACAATTTTATATAACACCTTTCATGTAATAAAATGTTCGAAGGCATTTCAAAAGAACATCAAACAAAACAGCACCAGGGTCCAGTTCCCTGAATGGTTGCAGCTCCAACGACATTCATGAAGCTCTACGCCATCTGGGACATTGACAGGCACTCCATCCACCACTTTCAACATTCACTCCCTTTATCACCAACGTACAGCACAGCAGTGTATACCATCCACAAGACGCATTGTAGCAACTCACCAAGATTCCTTCGATGGCACCTTCTAAACCCATGACCTCTACAACCTAGAAGGACAAGGGCAGTAGATGTATGAGAATACCATAACCTGCAAGTTCCCCTCCAAGATACACACCATCCTTATTTGGAACTGTATTATTGTTCATTCACTGTCCCTGGGTCACCATCTTGGAATGCCCTCCCTGACAGAACTGTGTATACCTTAAAAGAGGTAAGAGGGAGATAGAGAGGCAGAGAGGTCTTGGTAAGAAATTCCAGAGATTAGCACCTCAGCAGTCCAAGGTATTGAAGGTTGTCAAAGATGGGACAGTGAAAGTCAGAGCGCGCAGGAAGCCAGAATTGGCAGAGCCCAGATATCTCAGAGGGCCATAAAGGAATTAACAAACATAAAAAGGATTGAGCCATAGAGGGATTTAAATACAGATACAATACAGATTCCCAATACAGATGGGAATTTTAAAACAGGTGCTGCTAGGATGGAAGCCAAATTTTGGTATAGACAACATTGTCTTACATTGTAACCATCCTGTATAACCTAAGTATATGCTTACTGTGCAACCTTTACATCATCCTAACTGCGCAATCACTAATTTATCACAATCAAACATCATACTGTACAAATCACTTGCAGCACATTGCCACACCACCATCTTACTGGAAAATCCCCGCATTTGATTACATAACTATCTAGCAATAAAATAATACTGTAAAAAACAATCACTTCATTTTCTTGCAGTATATTTGCACTACCTTGCAGAACAATAACTAACCAACTCTTATAGCACACAATTCCACCTGTTTACTATACAATGACCACCAACCTACAGTGCAATATTGTACATTTTGTCGCAATACCATTTTGCAGTACTTGCTTGAGCTCAATGTATAATCACCAACCATTGTGACCTAACTTCCACCTAGTCCTCTTCATGCAAGCCCCTCTGTTTGTGGAGCTACATCAGTTCCTGCTCCAGCAGTGCCTTGGCTTTTGAATTCCCATCCTTTTTTTCATTCTTGTCTTCACCCCTTCCATATATTTGCAATCACCTTGAGCTCTAAACCCTCAAAGCTCTGTGCCCCTCTAATACTGGCTACTTGAGCATCCCCAACGTTAATTATTTCAGTGTTGGTGGTCGTGCCTCCAACTTCTAAGCTCTGGCATTCCCAGTTTATCTCTCCCTCCTTCAAAATCCTCCTTAAAACCTACTTCTTTGACAACGCATCCAAATGCTGCCCCAAAATGGGCCAACTTTAAAATTCATTGGATAGTCATTCCTGTGAAGCACCTCCTGACGTGTTATCTTATTGTTACAACTTTCTGATATACTCACTTGTTTCATCTCATTCTCCAAATTACTAGCATCATCTTGCTTTGAAAACACACTATCATCTTTTTGCAAAAACAACATAATTTACAGGGTATTTAGCGTTATCTTCCCATACAATCACCTTTCTCTCATTACACAATAACACACTACATAATAAATGTTACTTCATATGTCCAATCACGATCACTTTCCAGTACAATTACTGACATCATATTTATGTACAATTGCTATCAAAAGCTTACTTGACAATTACCATCTCTTGGTATGATCACTTGCATCATTCTATTCCACAATCACAATCTGACTAATACCATGACAATCTTGCAATAGACTTACCTAAATCTTACTAAATAGTTATTGCTCCACAAACATCACTTAATCATTGTCACATTGCTTTTTGTGGAACCTTGCTCTGCATAAATGGGCTGCCACACTTTCAGTTGGACCACTTCAAAACCGTATCTATTAAAAATTGCTTTGGGTCTCAGTACGAAAGACAAGTTTTTTTTCTTTCCATCCTGTCTCTATCTTCCTAAGTAACAATCAATATATCAATACTTGCATTGATGTAGCACCTCATGATCTCATGCCTTCAGTTATTTAAAATTTTTTGAAAGGTGGTTGTTGTTGTAATGAGAAAAAGGCAACTAATTTGCATTTGCAAGCAAATAGTGACCAGATAATCTGATATTTTCTGAAAAGAAGGGTCACAGAATAGAATCCCTACAGTGTGGAAACAGGCCATTCAGCCCAACAATGACACTCCAAAGAAAATTCCTCCTGGACTCAAACGCCTACCTATCCCTGTATTTCCCATGTCTAATGCACCTAACCTACACATCTTTGGACTGTGGGAGGAAACCTGAGCACCTAGAGGAAACCTACACAGACACGGGAAGAATGTGCAAACTCCACACAGACGGTCACCCAAGGCTGGGATTGAGGCCAGGTCCCTGGTGCTGTGAGGTAGTAGTGCTAACCACTGAGCCACCGTGTTTTAGCTTCTGGGGGATTGACCCCACAACTTTCCAACTCAGAGAATTTTGTGGTGTCTACTGAGCTATTACAGTCACTGGAGATGAAATGTTAATTCTCCCTTTCTCTCCACAGATACTGCCAGTCCTGCTGAGTTTCTCCAGCAATTTCTGTTTTTGTTTCAGATTTTCAGTATTCGCAGTTGTAAGTGTTATGATATCGTGATGTTTGTCTAAGTATAAATAATTCAGCAGGACACCAGAGAGAATGACCCTGCTCTATCCACCTGTGAGGGAAGAAGGGGCCTTGCTAAAAGGCTCTTTTTCGGAATGGCAACCGGTGACAAGTGGTGTCCCGCAGGGTTCAGTGTTGGGGCCCCAGCTGTTCACTTTATATATTGATGATCTGGATGAAGGGACTGGGGGCATTCTGGCGAAGTTTGCCGATGATACAAAATTGGGTGGACAGGCAGGTAGTGCGGAGGAGATGGGGAGGCTGCAGAATGATTTAGACAGTTTAGGAGAGTGGTCCAGGAAACGGCTGCTGAAATTCAATGTGAGCAAGTGTGAGGTCTTGCACCTTGGAAAAAAGAATACAGGCATGGACTATTTTCTGAATGGTGAGAAAATTCATAAAGCCGAAGTACAAAGGGATCTGGGAGTGCTAGTACAGGATTCTCTGAAGGTAAACTTGCAGGTTGAGTCCGTGATTAAGAAAGCGAATGGAATGTTGTCATTTATCTCAAGAGGGTTGGAATATAAAAGCAGTGATGTGCTTCTGAGACTTTATAAAGCTCTAGTTACACCCCATTTAGAATACTGTGTCCAATTTTGGGCCCCACACCTCAGGAAGGACATACTGGCACTGGAGCGTGTCCAGCGGAGATTCACACGGATGATCCCTGGAATGGTAGGCCTAACATACGATGAATGGCTGAGGATCCTGGGATTGTATTCATTAGAGTTTAGAAGGTTGAGGGGAGATCTAATAGAAACTTACAAGATAATGCATGGCTTAGAAAGGGTGGACGCTGGGAAATTGTTTCCGTTAGGTGGGGATTCTAGGACCTGTGGGCACAGCCTTAGAATTAGAGGGGGTCAATTTAGAATGGAAATGAGGAGACATTTCTTCAGCCAGAGAGTGGTGGGCCTGTGGAATTCATTGCCACGGAGCGCAGTGGAGGCCGGGACATTAAGTGTCTTCAAGGCAGAGATTGATAAGTTCTTGATCTCGCAAGGAATCAAGGGCTATGGGGAGAGTGTGGGTAAGTGGAGTTGAAATGCCCATCAGCCATGATTAAATGGCAGAGTGGACTCGATGGGCTGAATAGCCTTACTTCCACTCCTATGTCTTATGGTCTTATGGTCTTATGCTCTAAAGTCTTGTCCAAAAGATGAAACACTACCTTAGTACTTCACTGAAGTGTTAACCCATATTATGGGCTCATGTCTCTGGAATGGCTTTAAACCCACATTCTTCAGTCTCAAACAGGAATGATACCCACAAAGCCAAGCTGACTCTCACCATCTTATTGTGCAATCATTTACATGAGTACCACTGTAGTGAAACTTGGAAGTAGCCAAGGTCTTTTCCCCAGGGTAAGGGAGTCCAAAATTAGAAGGCATAGGTTTAAGGTGAGGGGAGGGGGAAAGATTTAAAAGGGACTGGAGGGGCAACTTTTTCACGCAGAGGGTGGTGCATGTATGGAACAAGCTGCCAGGGGAATTGATAGAGGCGAGTACAATTACAACATTGGAAAGACAGTACATGGATAGGAAAGGTTTAGAGGGATATGGACAAAACGCAGACAAATGGGAATAATTCACTTTAGGAAACATGGTCAGCATGGACAAGTTGGGCTGAAGGGTCTGTTTCTGTGGTGTATGACTCTCTGACTCTATAAAGTCAAAGGGTCTCTTTTTGCTCGATTTCCAAAATCCCTTCCAGGCTCTTCTGACATGCTGGTTTTCCGATGACTGGTCTCATTGTATCTGCAGTTACACAACTTTATGGTTTAACGCTCCATTTCAACTGTCTTTGCCTCACTCATGGAAAGTTTTTGTTTCCCCCCAATACTTGTTGATTAGTTGTCTATTGTTCAAGTAACCGGTGAAATCAGTCAATTTAAACCACCATGTCACAGGAAATCATTCTGACGGTCATTACAGCATGACCAGAAGAGACATAAATTTGGGATTGGCTAAATTCAGTGGATGAATGGCCAAGCATGTTGCTGATGGAAAGGTTTTGGGAACAAGATCACCCAGACCAAGCCAAAGGGAATCACTTCAAATCAGGGAACATTGTACCCCAATGAGGGATGTCAGTGCTAATCCTGCAGCATTCCTCCACTCACCATTGAGCAGAAAGAATAAGTTGATAAACTATCTTTGCTGAGGCTTATTTTAGCCTTGGCATGCCTCTAATTGCATTTGCTATGATTTAAATTTCTGTTTGCACATCATCTAGGAGGTGATATCGTGACTTAAATTTAACCCCTTCCTCCCTCAAAGGCAGTAGAAAGGTCGGAGACAAAATAAATTACTGGTGTCAAGCAACCTTCCTTCAACCCAACCACTACTGCCAGGCACTCAAACTACCCAAGAATTGGCCAAGAGTCTGTGTATTTTTAGAATAAGGTCCTACTATTGAGAGAGGCACGGCCCTCCAGCTCCACCCTGTGTTATCTCTGGCTCCAGCATCGGCAGTTCTTCTCTGACCTTTACATCTATGGAGTTTTATGGATTCTTCCCATTACTGAGCCCTTGTTCGTGTCAGTAACTGGTTAAATCTATTCCTGGAAGTTCCATCCCACACTACAGTCCTGAGTGGCCTCTTTGAGACACACTGCTTTCCTATCCCAATTGGAAAGCAAAACAATCTCATTACCCAATTGGACGATGTTTACTTGTCAGCTAACTAGCCTTTTTATCAGTTTTTCAATATTTTTACATCCAGTGAAGAGAAAGTGACAAAAAGTTTTTTCATAGTTCCTATGATTTTTCTGCAGACTTAGACACAGCAGGGTCCTGGAGATCAATTTTTATTTCTTGAAGGCTCCAATTCTAGAGAGTTGTTAACCCTCACCCTTATATGGGATAACTCCTATGTGATGTCCCGTGATGGAATAACAGACTGTGGCCAACATCAATTAATGGTATTGGATGACAGAGAGAGGTCAAAGCTGTCTGGAATGATCAGTTCAAATTATTTTAAAACATAGCACGGTGAGGTGATTCTGTGAATCATTGCCAAGTAGAAATTCAAGGTTTCTTTAATGCAAATTAATGGCATGGCACTTCAACCAATTGATGTGTGAAGACCATTAGACAAAATACAAATTCATCTTCTACAGTTCTTGTTTTCTACATTACTTATCCCAGATTTGATACATTCATTCCAAGAAAGAAGCAAAACTGCTCGTATCAGATCAGTTAGTGGTTAGGAAAGCAAATGCAATGTTAGCATTAATTTCAAGAGGGCTAGAATAGAAGAGTAGATGTACTGCTGAGGCTGTATTACGCACTGGTCAGGCCACATTTGGAATACTGTGAGCCGTTTTGGGCCCCATATCTAAAGCAAGATGTGCTTGCACTGGAGGGAATCCAAAAGAGGTTTACAAGAATGATCCCGGGGATGAAGGGCGTGTCATATGAGGAGAGTGAGTGCCCAGTCTATTCTCGATAGAGTTTAGAAAAATGGGGGGGAGGGTGAATCTCATTGAAACTTATAGAATACTGAGAGGTCGGGATAGAGTGGGCATGCAGGAGATGTTTCCACTAGCAGGAGATTCTAGGACACTTTAGAACTGAGATGAGGATGGATTTCTTTGGCCAGAGGGTGGCTAATCTGTGGAACTCATTGCCGCAGAGGGCTGTGGAGACCAGCTCATTGAGCATATTTAAGACAGAGATAGATAGAGTTTGGATTGGTAAGGGGATCAAGGGTTACGGGGAGAAAGCAGGAGAATGGGGTTGGGAAACATATCAGTCTTGACCAAATGGCAGAGCTGACTCAACGGGCTGAATGGCCTTATTCTGCTCCTATATCTTATGGACTAATGGTTTTATTACAGATTAAAACAATTTAAAAATTACTTAACTTTTTTAAAGAGAAAGGCAACACTAATGACAAAAACGATAACAGGGCTTAAACACTTACGATTGTAAGTTTCATGAATGTGGCTTCTCTTGATCTAAGTTCTCAAACAATTACAAAAATAGTCTGAGACCGAAGATAGAAACCATTTCCTCTGATCAAAAATACCCAGAACCAGAAAACATAACCTTAAAACTAAATCTAGTTCATTTGCAACTGAAATCAGGAAGTACAACTTCATAAAAGGGAGGGAAAGTCTGGAAGTCTCATCTCCCACCATGTTATGGAAGCTGAGGGATTTGCAGTTTTCAAGACTGAGGTTTATTGGCTGGGATTTTACAATCTGTGCTCTCAGTGTGGGTGCCATGACATGCAGGACACCCACCACCATCACAAATGGGTGCCTATTGGGCACTGAAGTGGTCACCCAGCTGAATTTTGGCTCATCACATCCTGGTGCAGTAATGGTGCCGCTGGCACAACAATGCTGAAGTCCAGGAACAGCAGGGCAAGGTAGGTGACTTTGCAGAGGTGGAGGTGAGGACTGCAGGGAATATGGGTGCGGGGGTAGGAGCCCAAACCTCGCGCCCCATCCATTTCTCCATTCAGGCTAGATTAGGTTAGATCCAGTCCCCATGTCAACTCAGCAAGCAGGCCACTTTCTTTCACTCGTCAGAAAGGCTGCCACTGTTCTTGCCTGCAGGAGGCAGAGTCAATCATAGCACTGGTGTTAAATGACTACTAAAGAGCTCCAATTGGCAAGGTAGGAAAGTCAAGCTTGGGTCTCCCCACTCAGAATTTAATTTCTGTGGTGGCAGGAAGGCAGTCAGTATTTCCCTAATGCAAACACATCCAATTACCCTTCCTTTCTACCACCTTCCCTGCCACTTTTCAGAAGATAAAAATTCAACCCAATGAGGTTTGATTGTTAGGTAAGGGTATCAATGCATGTTAGCAAAAGCAGGTAAATGAAGTTTAGCAAGGGACAGACTCAAGGAGCTGAATGGCCTATTCCAGTTCCTACTTTTCTATGTAACCCAATTATGACTCAAGGATTTCTATCAGTCACTCCTTGGTCCCACGCTGTTCCTGTTTTTAATTGTATCTCCAACTAAAAGGACAGACCTGACATTTTGGCATTGCATCGAGGACCCCATCTCTTATCCATTCATTCCTTTTCAATTCAAAACCCCTTTAAACAGCCTTCCACCACAGGTTACTGGGATAAACGAGCTTTTCCTCATTTTTCATTCTCTTGCGCTCTGTTTCTAGGCAATATAGAGATTTTCATCCCACTTACGATCCAAACTGACCTACTGACTAATTCATTTCACTTGAGATCTTTGGCTTTCTCTGGCTATTAGTTGGCATCACTGTCTTTGATAGAAGAGGGATTCAAACTTCTGGCCTCCAAGGTCGACTGTAGCAAGGCCCATCTCAGATCATTAATGAGGGAGGTTGAATGAAAGTGTTGTTCTCACCTGCTCTGATTTGATCTGTTCTGTGGTTGTGAAGATGTCTGAATAGTGCTGTCTTTCAAAGACTCTGTCTAACACTTCTAACTGCTGCTGTGTGAAGAGTTCACCCCTCATCTGTTTCCGCAGAAAATCCCGGCTCGGATGGGAGTGTCCGTTCTGCATGGGGTTTTCCTGAGCACCTTGACAAAACAGACAGAGAGAGGCATTTAGCATATTGTGTTAAAAGACCCAAGAGAGAAAACAGAGCTGGACACATTGATGGACTATTTGAGATTTCTACTTTAGACGCTGCCAAAGAAAATCTTTCTGAGCCTTATACAGTAGAATGGATTTACTTAAGCTACAAGAAGTGGATCGTGAAACATTTGAAGGAGCTCTTAACCATGTCTGTAAAATATTGAAATGTATCCTCAATCCAGCAGGTTTAATTTTCAGTATCAAATATGCAAATGCTTTGAAGCATTTAGCAGCTGGAAAGATCATTTCTATTGCTAAATATTATACAGCACAGTTTGAGAAATATGACGAACAACAGGAGACTTCAACACTGACAGTGAATGAATTAAAGGAACCATATTATTACTGTTTCTTTACATGCAAATATAAAAATAATCAGCAGACCCCTACAAGGCATCACTTTCAGATTTCCAGTTCTTCATTTCTCTCATCTGAATAAACTTTCACATCCCACCTTTCTTTTCAGCCTCTAAATGCATCTAAAGACGTTACTTTTTTTGTTCAAAAGTCTTCAGGCACAAAAACAAAACCAATGATCTAATTTAGTACATTATCAAACAAAACAGCCTTCGCTTCCCCAATCCATCCCACAACCACTGAACAAAAAAAAATGCTTTTCTAAAGGGAGAATAAAAATCAAAATTTATGATTATATTTTAGCTATATATTTATTGCACAAATTTTGAAGCAAAATCATTATATTTCCTCCAAGATAGTTACAGTTTCTCCGTAAATCAACCTGACTAAAAGATAAATCAACAGAGTTCCAAAAATACTTTTCATTTGTCCGAGATATCAGCCCATTTCAGTCATACTGATGGAGTTTCAGCTCTGTCTCCATTATAGTGAAGACAGCTGGAGTCAGGGGCTGCCTAGAGTAGATTATATTCCCTATAAGATGGTCACCGATATATGATCTTCAACCTCTATTGATTGACCAATTTCACAAGCAAAGACTGGTGAAATGAAGCTGAAATGAACATCATGCTTTAACTCATTGAACCTATCAGCCCTGACTTAATCTGGCTGTCCACTCTCTTTGATAGAATTCAATTGATCAATCATGTTTTGGTGATAGTACCATTTCACTGGCTTATTGCTTCTTCATTTCAAAGCTTGACCTGTAAGATACATTTGGACGAGCTCCATACTCCTTGGATATACAGAGATCAGCTACTTCAATACACACCTTTAATGATACACGTGCACATTTACAGTACGGCGGCTGGATCTGCCTGATCCTCAGACACTACCTCCACATTTTTACTTTAATAAAATAATGAGTTAGTTTTCACTTTCTCTTCAGTTGTGTTTTCAAAAGGAACCCTGTAGTCAGGTGATCACAATCACTCGCGTACATCCTGATATCCAAGAGCTCAACTCCAAATAGTGATTGCCTTCCAAAACAAATGTGCTGAATTTTTCTCCTCTCTCTGTCACACCACTTCATGAAAAATTTGATTATACAAACTTGAATCTAGCCAAGGCTACATGGATTCATTGCATGAGGCACTTAAACTTCTGATTAGCACAGTCACATGCATATGACATTCTACATTTCCATTCACTTCAATCACACGGAACTACTTAATGAAGTACTCTACACCGCTAGTGAGCTCAGACACAAGAGCTTCGAAAACTGTAGGAAGTCCACAGTCTCCATTCACATATTCTTCATTGAAGCAGAAAGTTTTTAATGGTAGAGGCAATAAAGTGGGATGAAACAATTAACTTTTTCAATTTATAATTCATGCAGGTATCATCTTTAGCAAGTTTCTTAATTATAATTTAGTGTGGCACATTGTAGCAGTATATTGGTGTAACATGGTAGTATGCTACAGACTGGTAGAAAACTGGGCTGCTTATTTGATTTGTCAAAGAGTTGAGTATAAACCAAATAAATGGATGAAGGCAATCAGTAGAATAAAAATCCTCCCTTCATTGAAGACGAGGTCCATGCTAACAAAACACTTTTATTCTCAGTTAGAGAACAGCACTTATTTATTTAGAGTAATTTCCAAATATTAAAGATCCAAACTTAAAGGCTTCAGAACATTCCAAAGTGCTTTATAATCACTGAAGTGCTATTGAAGTCCAGTCACTGCAGTAACTAAGCGATATTTGTTCAATTGGTTATGATTTTTGATACTCGCTTTGCTGCAGGAATAGTCAAAAACTAGAATGAAACAACCAAGTATCTTCATTACCAGGGAAACAACAGTGGAAGGAAATTTTGTCTGACTACTGTGTGTTAGTAACATTTTGAATATAGTGGAGAAATTGTCCAAGTTTGTTACTCCTGCAGAATTATAAAAGCTTTCTATTAGTACATGTTTCGCCACAGATTTGCTCAGGCTATGAACAGAACTATGTTTACTATAACATAAGCATATAACAGCTAAAGAACGTTTGTCCCAGATTGGAAATAGTCCCAGTTCCCACCTCATCCATCTGACTTAACTATATCAGCATTTCTTCACTGTCACTCTGGGTCAAAGTGGAGCCCCATTTCTAACAGCTTTGTGGAGTACATATACCACATGGACTGCAACTTCAAGAATGGGGATCAGGGCTATCTACTTAAAGACAATAAATGTTGGCTTGGCCAGGGCAGCCCACAATCCATGCAGGAATTTTAAAAATTACCATATTGGGACAATGGTAATTCCTTTGTGGAGTTTTCAGATAAGCTGTTAAATTGCAGTCTGCCTGCCTTCCCATTTGGTTGTAATATCTCCCAATGCACTACTCAAAGTGGAGCATGAGAGTTCTCTGATGTTCTGGCCATCAACTATACTTGAACTAACATCATGAAAGCAAGTTGTCTACTCAACTCGCATGGCTACTTTATGGGATCTTGCTTTGTACAAATTTACTGCCATTTTTCCTACATTACACCAAATGCACTTCACAAGTTCTTCCTTGGTTGCAATGCACTCTGTGTCATTCCAATGTCATGGAAGTTATCATGTAAATGCAAGTCTTTCTTTTGTGAAAAGAATCTAATGTCCTGTAGCACTTCCTTCGACAAACAATGGGCTGAGGGGCGGCAGATGGAGTTTAATTTGGATAAATGTGACGTATTCCATTTTGGTAACACAAACAAGGGCAGGACTTAAACAATTAATGGTGGGGTCCTGGGTAGTGTTGTCGAACAGACAGACCGAGGGGTTTGGGTACTTCATTTTTGGAGATTTGCATCACAGGTAGACAAGGTGGTTAAGAAGGCATTTAGCACATTTACCTTCACTGCTCAGACCTTTGAGAATAGGATTTGGTATGTCATGTTGAGGCTGTACAGGACATTGGTGAGTCCAGAACTGTATGCAGTTCTGGGTGTCCTGTTATAGGAAGGATATTATTAAACTTCAGAGGGTTTAGAAAACATTTACCAGGATGTTGCTGGGAATAGAGGGTTTGAGTTATAAAAATAGGCAGGATAGGCTGGGACCTATGTCACCGGAGCATAGGAGGTTGAGGGATGATCTTACTGAGGTTTATAAAATCATGAAGGGCGTAGATAAGGTGAATAGCAAAGGTCTTTTCTCTAAAGTGGGGGAGTTCAAAAGTAGAAGGCATATTTTTAAGGTGAGTGGAGAAATATTTAAAAAGGACATGAGGGGCAACATCAGCATGGACTAGTTTGACCAAAGGGTCTGTTTCCACATTGTATGACTCAATGACTCTAAACTCAAAGCAACATATCTGTTGTGAAATTCTTATCACATTGTGAAATAAAACCAGTGAAAATTAACAAGGAGCCATTGAGTATACCCCGCATAGCAATGGAAATCGGTGCATCCCTAGTCATGAAATGGCAATATTTCTGTCCCGATTCCTCTAACTTAAATAATTCATTGCATGGAAAGCTCTGTTGGGAGGAGTATGTCACATGTCTCCATCAGGACAGGTTTAAAATGAAAAGCAGGAATTCTCTCACATTCCCTGTAGCAGACAGCCTCTCATCAATTCTGAGAACAAAGTACATTTCAGGCTGAGCTGGCTGTTTGCTAAACTCCAACTTACTGCTTTCTTCATGAACTTGTCATCATTTATAATCGTTTAACTCATGATATAGCAAAATACTAAACTGAATAAGTGGTAACAACAAAGGTTTCATTATAAATGGAGAAGATACTTAAGATGAATTTATTCATTTTTCTACCCGATGAGCTTATTATTAATTTGCCATAGTCTGAAATTAAAATCACTGCAATCTAGGCAAAACACTACAACTCTTTAAAATATTGTTTTGCAATCTCCAGTACTGTTCATTTACTGTATCCTGCTTTCCATAGGCTCAGTTATGGACAGGTCAAAACTGTTCATGAGAGCTGCTATAATGGCAATCCATCAAATCACTCCACCTCCTTATCTACTGCAATTTAAAAATGTAGGACTGAATCACTTAACTTTATTGACACTTCATTTGCCAAACACTCCCAATACATGTGGATCATCTGGTGCTTTGCCCAGCTGTAGTTGCAGACTTAACACATCCCTTGAGCCCAGAGAAGCTGGCATCAGTTGTTGCCATAACAAACTCAATTGTTCTCGGCCGTGCTCAAGCAAATAGAGTCATTAATTACATTCTCTCAACTGCTGTTGGCTGAAACAGCAATCAGTGTGAGACTGTTCATTGCCTTCTCTCAGGGAGCACAGACACATGCAGGAAAAATAAACTGCAACATGAACAGAACCCCACTGACTCGACAGTGTTGTGGCGCGCACAATAACTGCTGTCACACTGATCCTGGGGGTTCAGCCACATTTATTTGCACTGAAACTGCGAGGTGGGAGAGGGATCACATTAAGAGATCATTTTTATCTCATAACGTCAATTTACTTATACTGATTGACTTCCTACCTTCAAAAATCAATTAAATTGCAAATGCCTTTTAAAGGGTCAACCCCTTCCTCCTTCCTTATTGTTGTTCCAACATAATTTGATTTATTTTCCTTTCCAAACCATAAAGGAAGATCTATTTCTTTTGGAGACCATGGCTACATTTGTTCCTATACTTAAACTCTACTAACTTACACAATCAGCACTGATAGTCAGATATTATCAAACAGAAATGTTCCTTCAACACATCACTGTAACCATTTGTTTTGTTTCAGATGATTATTCTGCCCTCAATTACTATTATTTTCCTCTTGCCTTTGTTTCCAAGTTGAACAGATTCTCTGAGGAAGGGTCACTTGAACCCAAACGTTAATTCTGATTTCTCTCCACAGATGTTGCCAGATCTGCTGAGCTTTTCCGGCACCTTCTGTTTAAGTTTCTGATTTGATTCTGAAACTGGTATCTGCAGATTTTTTTTCATTTTTTATATGAACAGATTCTCTAACTGGTTTAAAAGCTGCAGGGTTTTTTTTCCCATTTCCCTTCCCTTCTTGTCTCAGGATTTCTATAAAATTGTGAATGGTGCGAATCAGTTCCCACTGAATTGATGGAATGAACAGTTTGTAGCATTTCAATTTCTGTGAATTATTTGTATGCTTTTCTATAACCAATTTCTTGCCTTTTACTGTATTGCAAAAGTTCTCAGAAGCCAACCTCAGCAAGTTGAAATGTCCTTGGCACAGTCAATTTCCATCTAGTCAGCTCCGCATAGATTGTTGAAGATGTGGTTGTGAGAGTGTAAGGAGCACTCATGGCTCCTTCGGGCAATGTACAATCTGCAGTCTAGTTTGTTTCAGATATAAGTTGGCAATAGTGCCCTCAAGTGACAACCCTAGGACTCAAACTTGATAAGCTGGTAGACTTGTACGGTTGGAAGAGGCTCATGTGAGGCACTAAGACCAGCATAGAACAGTTGGTCCAAGGTCCTGTTATGTGTTGTCATTTCTACATAAATGGCTGGTTGCTGCTGTACACCACATGTATACGGAGCTATTAAACATGTCATTTTCAACATATATCTGTTTTAATATTCACTATATAATATTAATTCTCTGCATCTTCACATTTCAATCACGGTCTTACTGAGCGGTGAAATAGATGTGAGGGCTTACTTCTACTCATAGCTCAGATTGTACTTGGTGATGTACACTTTGACAAAATAGAATTCCATGAAATGATGGACCACCATATTTCCCAGGAAAGCAGAATGCCCAGGTCCCCAGGGTCAAACTTTACTGAAGAAGTTTACTTAAATTTTATCAAACTAAATGAAAGAGGCCTTGCAGCTGGAAAATCTTTGGAGATGTTCCTGCTGTTATTGCACTCGTACCCATCAGTGCAGAGAGCAGATAGTGTACCAGGGCCGTACTGCCTACTCACATCAATACGGAGTGAGGATGGAAAGGCACACACTTTATAACGGCATGGCTCCTCACTTTCTAGCAATAAACTAGGCCCAGGAGCCCAGTTCCACCCCTTCATTTCACTCACCAATTCTTTATCCCAACCTTCCTGCTTACTTCCTCCTACTCTTAGGGGGAGAGGATAGCGTATTGGTGTTGTGACTGAACCAGGATCCAGAGACCCAAACCAGAGCTCTGAGGACACAGAGCTGTGGTCCCACTCGAGCTGCTGGTGAAATTTAAATTCAATTTGCTTTTAAAACATCAGAACTGAAAACTAGTTTCAGTAATGGTGACCATGAAAAGACCATCGATTGTTGCAAAAACCCATCTTGTTCCTGAATGCACTTCAGGGAAAGAAATCTGCCATCCTTATCTGGTTTGGCCTACATGTAACTCCAGACCCACAGCAATGTGTTTGACTTTCAACTGCTCTTTGAAATGGCTCCAGCAAAATGCTCAGTTCAAGGGCAATTAGGGATGAACAACAAATGCTGGTCTTGCTGGTGATGCCTTCATTCCATGAAAGAATAAAGCAGCACAGTGGCTCAGTGTTTAGCACTACTGCCTCATAGCACCAGGGACCCGGGTTCGATTCCACTCTTGGGTGACTGTCTGGTGGAGTTTGTACATTCTCCCTATGTCTGTGTGGGTTTGCTCTGGTTTCCTCCCAGAGTCCAAAGATTTGCAGGCTAGGTGGACTGTAACTCAGAGTTACAGAGATGGGATAGTTCTGGGTGGGATGCTCTTCGGACAGTCGGTTTGGACTCAAGGGGCTGAATGGCCTGCCTCCACACTGTCGGGGTTCTATGAATTAATAAACTCCTTGTTTACCTTCCAACTCACTGCTTCCCTCTCCCAACACTCATAATCCCAAGCCCCTTCAAAGTTGCCACCTTGCTTGCTCACAGGAACAGGAGAGGGGAAGAAAGGAGGAGAGCATGAGAAGCTCAGGGGAAGGAAGCAGTCAGCAGTTGATAGTAAGTGCAATGAGACAGAAGCAGTGACTGGGAGGGAGAAGGAAGTGGGTGTAGGGAATGAATGGGGCTGTTAGTATGTGATGGGAATTGATGAGTGGGAGGTGGAAACAGCAAGTATAAAGAAAATAGGAGTAATAGTGGTTTGTTTGTAAATGTAGGAAGTAGAGAAAAAAAGAGATTTGGACCACATAGGATCTGCACAGGCAACAGGTTTTTAACATAAGAATTACAGCTGGCATGTAGTGAGGATGACAAGAGGAGTCTACAAAGGGATAGAGCCAGGTTGAGTGAATGGGCGTAAATTTGGCAGATCGAATATAATGTGGGAAAATGTGGGATTATGCACTTTAGCTGAAGAGCTGAATATTATTTAAATGGAGAAAGACTGTGGAAAGTTGCGGAGGCATCTGGGAGTCCTCATGCATGAATCACAAAAGGCTAGCATTTAATTTCAGCGGGTAATAGGGAAGGCAAATGGAATGTTGGCCTTTATTTCAAAAGAAATGGAGTATAAAAATAGGGGAAAAAAACAGAAGTTGCTGGAAAAGCTCAGCAGATCTGGCAGCACCTGTGAAGAGAAAATCAGAGTTAACGTTTCAGGTCTGGTGACCCTTTTTCAGAACTGGTTTTCTTATTTTCTGATTTTTCTCTTCATAGATGCTGCCAGACCTGCTGAGCTTTTCGTTTTTGTTCCTGATTTACAGCATCAGCAGTTCTTTTGGTTTTTATAAGAAGAGGGAGGTCTTGCTAAGACTATACAAAACACTAGTCAGGTCACACCCAGAATACAGCAACAGTTTTGATCCCCTTAACTTAAGGGAAGATATACTGGCATTGGAGGCAGTCTAGAGCAGATTCACTGGGTTTATCCCAGATAAAGAGATACTTTCTTGTGAGGAAAGGTAGACCAAGTTTGGCTTGTAGTCATTGAAGTTTAGAAGCATGAGAGAAGTCCTTATTGAAACATATAGGAATCTTTGGGAAGTTGACAGGTCTGATGTGAAGAGATTGTTTTCTCTTGTAGAAGAGTCTGGGACCAGAAAGAATAACCTCTGAGTAAGGAGACACCATTTAGGACAGCGATGAGGAGGAATTTCTTCCCTCAAAGGTAGTGAGTCTGTGAAATTCTTTACTGCAGAGGTCTGCTGTGGTTGGGTTATCAAGCATATCTAAGGCTGAAATAGGTAGGTTTTTAATCAGTGAGGGAACCAAGGTTTGCGGAAAAGTAGTGAGGATCAGATTAGTTATGATCTCATTGAATGGAGAATAAGGTTCAATGGGCTGAATGGTCTACTTCT
This sequence comes from Ginglymostoma cirratum, assembly GCA_024137785.1. Taxonomy (NCBI): domain Eukaryota; kingdom Metazoa; phylum Chordata; class Chondrichthyes; order Orectolobiformes; family Ginglymostomatidae; genus Ginglymostoma; species Ginglymostoma cirratum. The sequence continues at coordinate 11,713,358 of JAHRHZ010000270.1, forward strand.
GCTCCTATGCTTTATGGTCTTTAGGAACATAGACCATCTTACTAATTTTTTTATTGGCCAAGTGATTTTCATTGTATTCATTTTATGTGGCGATTTGCACTTTGTACGTTTTTACTTGTCACACCAATTTTCAGGAACATGTTAGGAGTGCTAAATGAGGGATAGTTGTATTACATTAAGATTTTCTTTTTGCCCCTGATCCCCTGGATCAACAGTCACTCTGAAGGCACATCAGGAGTCATTATCACTGGGGGAGATAGATTAGGGGTGTTCTCGTACTGTCACTGGACCAGTAATCCAAAGGCCCAGGCTAATACCATGGGGACAGAGGTTCAAATCCCAACATGGCACCTGGAGGAATAGAAATTCAATTCATAAATTAACCTGGATTTGCAAAAGAATCTCAGTATTGATGACCATGTCAACAGTTGATTGTCATAAAGTCTCATCTGGTTCACTGCTACAATTTAGGAAAGAAAGTCTGCCTTTTTTAATAGATCTGCCTTACTTATGACTCCAGAGCGATAGTGGCATGTTTGACTCTTGGCTGTCCCCTGGAATGGCCCTAGCAAGACACTCAGTTCAAAGTCAGCCAGGCATGGGCAATAAGTGCTGACCTTGTCAGTGACACCCACAAACCATGAAAGAATAAAAAGACCACATATTCACAACTCCATTTCTCCGTAAATCTGCAAAATTTAGAAAGTACATTTGCTTGATACCAACTAATTGGTGCAGAGTTTTAATACGTTTCTTTCAAAATGTTCAAAAGCAGTGCATTAAATTAGCTTCATGATTTAATATATAACAGTATAACTATGTCATCTTATCAACTTACTGTCAGTCCTTGCCCTAACCGATGAAAATGTCCTCTGCAAAAGGAAAAATCATCCCATGAGGTTCTATTAGTTATACACTAATGATCCAATTCTAAAAGGATCTCAGCTGATACTCAAGATTTTCCAGGAGGACTAACAGCCCATTATTGCACAGTGGGAAATACTTGTTATTTTTATAACCACTCATCTTCACAACAAAATTGGAGGCTCAGTGGTTACCACTGCTGCCTCACGGCACCAAGGACACGGGTTTGATTCCAGATGCGGGTGACTGTCTGTGTAGAGTTTGCACATTCTCCCCGTGTCTGTGTGGGTTTCCTCTAGGTGCTCCAGTTTCCGCCCACAATCCAAAGATATACAAGTTAGGTGGATTCACCATGCTAAATGGCTCATAGTGTCCGGGGATGTATAGGTTAGATGGGTTACCCATGGCAAATCCAGGATTACAGGGATAGAGTAGATCTGGGTGGGATGTTCTTCAGAGGATCAGTGTGGACTCAATGGGCCAAATGGTCTGCTTCCACACTGTAGGGATTCTATAATTCTATGAAAATTCAAAAGAGGAGACATAAACAGGATCTTTCCGAAAAAGTTTGCAAGAATGCCCATAGAGATGACAGCTAGACATTAGGTCTAATCTTCCTCTGATATTATTTTAAAACTTAAGAAAAGTTCACGGTGAATATTTTGGGAAACTAGGGGATATTTTCTATAGGGTAAAACAAAAAGTGCTGGTAATACTAAACAAGTCTGACCTTATCTGCTGAGAGAGAAAAACAGAGCTAATGTTTCATTTACACATATGCACCCCTAGTGTTTCATTTGTTATCTTTCAGCAAATCTAGGACAAGTTAAAAATGCTATGACGTGAAATGGGGATGAGGGAAAACAAACAGAAGGGAAGATCCTTGTTGAAGTAGTTGTTGGGAATATCCATTCTGCAAGCATGATCCAGAGTTTAAGGTGGCTTGTCTTTTTAACTCTCTACTGCTGACATCAGTCCTTTGCTTGCTGCAGAATTATAGAACAGCCTCTCATCTCTCAGTTAGGATTTCACAGCCTTCCACAACCAACACTGAGTTCAGTAATTACAGGCTGGTATTTAATTCCCCCTGACCGGTTTCTTTGTAGATTTTGGTCTTAATATTGCTTTATCCATTGTTCCCTTCAGCTGGTTACTGTTTATTATTTTGCTACCTACACTTGCTCTAATCATATCCTTTATTCCTTTATTTGTCCCATTACCTTCAACTCTTTTGTCATTTATATGAGTCCCATTTTCTGCATTAGACAGGGTCTAGAATATTTATATTTTACATAAATAGTTTGGATGAAGGGAGTGAGGTATGTGAGATAACTCCACAGAGGCAGGTTTCCTGTCACCAAGACATCCTTTATGAACATGTGGAGAGTCCGTGACACTGATCCAGTTCCCTCACAGCCAGCTCTCAAGGTGAACAGAACTGACACTCCTGTTTATATCTGTCAGCCAGGGCTCCCTGATTGGACCAGATTAAAAGCCCCAAGCAGGAAACTCACATTCTATGAAGTCCATATGGCTGACCTTGTTACAATCACTACATCCCTCCCC
>JAHRHZ010000270.1:11720787-11779068 GCA_024137785.1 Ginglymostoma cirratum
CTGGATGAACACAGCAGGCCAAGCAGCATCATAGGAGCAGGAAAGCTGACATTTCGGGCCTAGACCCTTCTTCAGAAAAAGGGTCTAGGCCCGAAACATCAGCTTTCCTACTCCTATGATGCTGCTTGGCCTGCTGTGTTCATCCAGCTCTACGCTTTGTTATCTCAGATTCTCCAGCATCTGCAGTTCCTACTATCTATTAACATGCTCAGCTGACTTTTTTAAAATGGAGGTGAGTTGCCAATTTTGACCCACTGTTTTATGAAGAATGGGTCATGAGATGGGCATGATGGTATTGGGCTAGCCAACATCATCATATTTCACATGGTCCGAAATGAAATGGTGAAATTCAACCCATTGAATACTTTTAATCATTCCACCTGGCTCACAGAAAATGTAACTAGTGGAATAGCTGGACCTATAAAAGATATTTTCAAAATAATGCTCATTGAAAAGCACATGCCAATAGTGCACCAGAGCTATCACAAAGATTACAGCACAATGTAATACTACAAAAAATTGTGTCTGTATCCCTTTAATTTTGTTTCAACACAGCAAACACATAACTCTCTCTTATATAAAGTACACTTCACAGTTCATCTTTGAAAGCTCCTTCTGTGACCTTAGCTGGAAACCGCACTCTAGGCACAGCTAGCAAGATGCAGACCTTTTACTTCAGTTCAGAGCAATTGCACATCTCTGTCAGAATCACCTGCAGAGACTGACAGTAAACAAATTCAGGTATCTGAGTGATTTTTACTTGCGCAATGCAAAGTCATTCTCTGACTGAACACCATCAGTAACCCATTAAAACCTCAGCTCAGAACCAGTTTCTGAAGGCAGTGTGTTATGTATGCACTTCCTCTCTAATGTATAGCTTCTGTCTATATCACAGCTATAATCTAAAGTCCAAGATTTTTTTGCGTATAGATAAAATCACGACCATGCACTAGTTCAGCTACATCTTAACGGCTTCCCTCTGTTATTGAGAAAGGAAGTTCTTGAATGAAGTGTTACCGTTGTGAAAATACCATCAAAATGAACTCCAGTTTCAAGCCCCTTATGTAACCCACACCTACACGGTTGAAAGATTTCAATTACTGGAGAAAACTCCTCCATGCAAAATCCCTCGGAAATAAGCAGTGACACTTCTTCATTCAAATAAAAGGGGGAAAAAATCTGCAAACCAGATTTCAAAAAGAAAATGCTATAAAATACAAAGATCCAGCCAGCACCTGTGGAGAGAAGATTGGTTTGGGTGTGAACGTTTCAGAGATGGTCCTTTCGACAAACTAATAGCAGTTTATGTTTCTCTTAAAACTCAATCACTATACCCATGCAGAGTAAACCAGATGTAGCACGGACTAACTGAATTCATCAGAAGTCCTCTTCACAAATCTGATATTTATTAAGTAAACACCGTATACAATACACTTTCATTGATGACAGTGCAACTCTGCAAATGATTAGAAACCTTGACTGTTAAAGGCTCCCCACCATTTTTTTTGGAACCCTGGAATTTTACAGTGGTAGTCATCCATCCATCATGACTTTGCTGGCTCTCTGACAGAGCCATTCCCATAGGTTAATTCCTCTGTCCATTCCAGGCATAAGCAGCAACTTAAGGGGACCAATGCTTGCCCAAGTTGCAACCAGAAAGAAAAATAGATCAGACCTTGTCTGTGCCTCTATATGGTTCCTACCACTTTTTGCAAGATGGACCGATCAGCACCTAGTAAAATGAAATCACTGTATGTAAACATGGAAAAGAGTGATTCATTTCTTCCTGCCAGGTCTTATCAGCAAAGAACCCATTTAGCTCCTGTTTTGATGCATCCCTCTCGCTTAAAATATGAGTGAGCCAACCAAAGCTCAGTGTATTTCAACGTGTTTAATAACTAAAATAGTAAATAAAATCACACCACGTCATCACCGTTTATTGGAGGATGTTTTGTTTTTGGAAGTTTGACATGTACCTTTAAATTTACAGTTCCTTCCAAGGTCAGAGAAAACCAGCAGTAAATGACTGCCTGGCGTTCACTTTTTTTGATTTAAGCGTGACGCAGGAAATTTGCATGTTCAATGTCCAAATTGTGAAGCCTGGTGTGACAAATGCACCTCAAACCTTTTATATTTAAAAACATCCCTATCGGCTTTACTTTTATTGTTGAGCAATACACAACCTCTAATCAGGTGTTAAAGTTCAGTAGTGAATCAATTAATTTAAAACAAAAAATTGCTCGTTGCTACACATGGAAATCTACTGTACCACTAATTTATCATGCTGAAACTATATGCATTAGAAATGCTGCAACTAAAATAAAGAGGAAAAATAGTTATCTATTTAATTTGTATTCTGTACATAATGCATTTTTATGCAATCATTTCTTGCGATGTTGAAAGCATTGCTCTGATATTGAATTCTTGACATGTGGCAGAAAACGTTGTAAGCAAAGCTCTCTGTCAATTACTGTGACGTCTGTGACATGCTGATGTCACCTCCTTTCATTGTGGCTCAGCCTTTGCATTCATGAGAGAAGAATGTTTTCTTCTTGAGTGACATGAAATGGTGGTAAATGGATAAAAGGAGTCTAAAGTAAGACTCAGTATCTTTTTGTCTGGTTTTGTAAACAAGCTTGAAGCCTTTTCCAGATGTTAAACAGATTTCACTATCATTTTTATTTTGGTCCAGGAAGGGACCGAGATAGTCAGATTTTTTAAAATGTAAATATCTATAAACTTCAATTGTTGCAGGCACTATAACAGATATGATAGAATGCACCCGTATATCAGATCATAGACAGTTAGTATCTATGAATGTTCAATGTGCTACTACAGTCAGAGAAAGACATCAACAAGCTAGAAACATCATTGTTCCACCACCTTCATACATCAGTTGTGAATGAACCAGCATATGTAGTTATTACTGTAATGTATGCTCAGTTATTCAATTATAGAGTCAGCAACATGCTCCAATACAATTGCTAAGATAAAACAAAATTAGCGCATTAGCTTGCCATGTAAAATGATGATAGGGTGACAATAGCAGCTAAAGGAATGGTAGGGTGTGAAAATATGTGTGATCATAGGGCTTTTGGAAAACATAATGAAGGAAAGGAGGAACAATGTGGTATTGGATATGTGGAACATTGCTGTACTAGAGAAAGAGGATGGCTTCGAGGGTTCAAGGACCGAAACTATTTGTCTAGAATCAAGGAACAATAAGGGTGCAATGAAATTGCTCAGAGTAGTCTACAGACCACTAAATGGTAGGGGGATGTAGAAGTTCAAATCTGCAAGGAAATTACAGAAAGGTCAAGCATCATACAGTAGTTATAATGAGATGTTTAAATGACATAAATATAAACTGGCATGGTGGTAGTGTCAAGGGCAGTGAGGGGCAAGTTTTCTTTGACTATGTTCAGGAGAATATTCCTTGCAGTATGTGTTAAGTTCAACAAGAAAAGAGATGTAGCTGGACCCGGTTCCTGGGAATGAGATGAGTGAAGTAGGTCAATGACAGTGGTCAGAACAATTCGAGGACAGTGATGATTGTATCATATGTTTCGGGTGAAAAAAAGACAATGAATGTCCACAGTATAAATAATCAACTGAGGGAGAGTCGACTTCAATGGAGCAAGAACGGAGCTGAGTCAAATAGACTGGAGCCAAAGGTTAGCAGGGGAAAAATATCTGTAGCCGGACAATGGGTTGCCTTCAAAAATGAGACGGTTCATTTACAGTCAAAAGATATTCCCTTAAACGAAAAAGGTACATCAAACAAAACCGGAACTCCTTGGATGCACATGTGCATAAGTCATTAAAGGAGGCAGGACGGGTGAAGTGTATGGTTAATAAAGCATATATTATCCAGGCATTATTAAAAGGGGTGCAGAGAACATGAACAAGGAGGTTATGATGAATTTACATAGAATATTGTTTGGCTCTTGGATGGAGTCTTGTGTACAATTCTGGATTCATACTTCAGGAGGGATGTAAGTTCATTGGAGAGAGAGAGAGTGCAGGGATGAGAAACTTCAATTATGAAGATAGTTGGAAAACTGGGACTTTTTTCTTGAAAGGAAAGGGTGAGGAGTAAATTTGATTGAAATTTTCAAAATCATGAGTGGTCTGAACAGAGTAGACAGGAATAAACCATTTCTGCTCATGAAAGGATTGAAAACCAAAGGGCACAGATTAAAGCAGTAAGTGCAATGTGAGAAAAGTCTTTTGCACACAGCAAATGGTTTGAGTCTGAAATGCAGTGCCTGGACATGTGGTGGAGATAGTTTCAATTAAGGTATTCAAGAAAGACATTGGATGACTATTTAAATAAAAATCATGGTGCAGGGTTATGGAGAAAGGACAGATGATTGACACTAAGTCATGATGCTCAGTTGGAGAACCCATGCAGACATGATGAGTCAAATGGCCATCTTCTGCACGATAACAATTCTGTGACTTTGTGAAAGAGTCAGAAATCTATCATGGCACAGTTGTTACAGTATCATATACAGGTACTAATATATCATACGAGGCCACTATGCAATCATATAGTTATACCATACCTTTCCAAAAAGCTACTACTCTACTGTCTGACACAATTGCTACTGTACCTTCAGACATGTTCACCAGTGAATTATCATCTACGGACTCCAATGTAGCATCAAACACAGTCATTATTACAATATCATATAGATCAGCCAGCTTTAACCATTTGAACAGGCGTGGTTATTTTTGGCACTGGTGTTTTACATACTCCTTATGTCCAAGAATATATTTGATATAAAATGAGTAAAAAGTCACCAATATGTTTTAGCAACGTAACAATATATAATTATCAAAAATAAAATCAAAGTCATAGTAACTATATACTGTTACGAGATTTGGGGTCTGGATAAGTATTGTCCCCCTATCTGAGAGAGAAGGTCCAGTTTAAGTACCTCTTGCCCTAGAGATGTGTCACAGCATGTTCAAACAGGTTGATTAAAATAACTATATTGGTATAAATTATAGCTGTTATCAAAATATAGTGGCACTGGTGTTTGGTTATCACAATAACGTTACTTTCATATGTACACAATGAGCCACAATTACAGCTAATCTTTAATGGCCCAGTCCACGTTAATACGCCAATTATTTTTGCTTTGGCTCAGTAATAACATCCTGCCTCAGAGTTTAAAAAAAATTGAGAGTTCAAGGCCCACTCCAGAAGCTTGAGCATGTAATCCAAGGTAACACTTTAACACATTATTGAGGGAGTGCTGCATTGTTGGAGTGGCCATCTTTCTGATTACATATTCAACCTGCCCTTCCTGCCTCTCAGTTGATCATAAAAGATCTTACAGCCCTATTAAGATGATCAGGGAACTTCTCCTGTGTCCTGGCCAATATTTATACCCCAACAGATATCACTAAAATAAGTCATTCATCTCATCATTTCAGCAATCCAGTGGTGTATAAATTAGCTGCTGAATTTCTCCACAGTACAGCAGTGATGGTGAAGTCCTACTCTAATGATCAAGGTCATAAAAGATGTTGTATGAATGCAAATTCTTTCTTTAACCATTGACACAGAATCACGGCAGCATATTTCAACTCGATCCATTCACCAAAGTACATCACTGTGGTGAATCAAAACATATCACCATCCTGTCATCATCAGTAGTCACCAATGTAAAATATGTTGCCCATCACCATTTCCTATCATGTATATAGTCAAAAGGGAATACCTACTAACTAAGCTTCCAGCCTATCAGAAGAACTTCTAGACTCTGACAATTATGAGCAGTAATATGTCAAATGTTACTAAGCCATAACTTTAAACATCAGATCAACAGCATAACCATAATGTACAGACACAAATGAGTAGTAAGGACCATAGAGTTTTCCAAAGCAGTAATGCAATATTGTACTTCTGGCATTTTATTTAAAGCTCCTTTACAGTCACATTCCTAACATAAAGCTTTCACTAATTGGTTTGTAGTGTGCTACCAGTTTATTGACATTAGCTAGTGGAACTGTATTCCCACTGGAAGCAAATGTCAACTTTAAAAAAATGCCATTTCTAACTTGTCAAGTTGCTTAGGGTATTGTAGTCAACATAATAGTAAATATTCCATTCATTACATCAAACATTGTGTAATTTTTTTACTGTGATTCTTGGTTGTTTAACATTTCTCAACACTTCCCACTTTTTAAAGCTTCACTGTTCCTAGAAATTGAAGCATTTGGTAGCTTAAAACATATATTATAATTTGGATACCTGTTAAGAGAAACAGGCAAATCTATAGTACAATTACATGAAGTCCTAGATAATATCTAACTGTATTAGGATACATTTTTAAAATTCACTGCAGCCTGGAGCCTCACTGGGTGAAAATGTGGGTCAATCAAGACTTTACAGCATTAGTTATATACTCAGCTAGTGGTCTAGCAAGGCACCTCATTAGATTAGCCTTAGATATATTTTTAATAATAATTCACGTATTTGTTGTTCATGTTCAGTAATGAATAAATATAGCTCCTCTTCATTGTAATGTGCTCTTTCTGCTTTGAACATACAATATGTTGTAATTGGTTACTCTCCACTTTACTTTTCCAGTCTTGTTATGCAAAATCTTTCTCCAAATGTTGATATTTTCTAATCATGTTCCATCATTTAAAAAAGTAATGCTTTTCAATTAAAATACGTCATCCAATCCTATGTATTTATAAATGCAGGTAAGGCCATTTGACCCCTTGTGCCACTGCTAGTACTATTACAATTGACCCATTCCCCTGTTCTTTCCCCGCAGCCCTACAAGTTTTACTTTTCATGCACACAACAGTTCTCTTTTGAAAGTTACTATAGAATCTGCTTCCACCACACTTTCAGACAGTGCATTACAAATCATAAATACTAACGACGTGATGAAAATTCTCTTCACTTATCCTCATTCTTTAATCAATTGCCTTAAGTGATTACTAGCACACACTTGTCTCTCCTCTCACAATGTAAGCACATTTCCCAATGTATTCTGTCAGATCATAAAGGCAGTTTGGTCCAAGTGACCTTCTCCCACTACTCCATTGTTAATCTAAAATCAACATTTAATGCCACTCTCCAGATCCCACAAGACACTGCATTAATACATATTACTAATGCACAAAGAAACACCATTCATCGAAACTGATGTGTCCAAAGAAAGAAAGCATACTCCAACTTCAAGCAGCCATTGTCCAATGAAATAGCCCAAATCTTGGATTTTTCTGTTCCATCCTTTCCTATCTGCAGCCTTCTCACCTCAACTTTCACCTAGCTGCTATTCTGCCTATTTGCGACAGCCCCCTGCCGTGACTCAATCTGCTTTCACAACCCGTATGATTGAAGTTTCTTACTGATTAGCAATATCCTCAAACCCATCAGGAAACAAAATTCAAATGAGTGTAACTATGGGCTGCCAATTATTTATCATCCATATTGCACCACCACCCATGAATAATTTCACCTTCGTTGTGAGATAAGTATATTAGTATATTGTGATATATATTAGTCACCTCTCATTGAATCCCCACAGTGTGGAAGGAGGCTATTTTGCTCACCAATTCTGCACCAATCCTCCAAAGAGCATCCCACCCATTCCTATTCCCCAACCCTATACCCTTAAAGCCACATTTACCATGTCTAATCCGCTAAGACTACACATCACTGGACACTACAAGGCAATTCTACAGGCTTTGAGCTGTGGAAGGAAACTGGGGCCTCTGGCAGACATTGACACAGACATGAGGAAGACATGCAAACTCCACACAGACAGTCACCCGAGGCTGAATTGATTGCAGGTACCTGGTGCTGTGAGGCAGCAGTGTTAATCACTGAGCCACCATGCCACTTCTCCAACCAAACGTTACAGACTCTGGGGTTTTCAACCAATATCTTGCAATAATTTATAAGATTTTATTTTTCCTCATTCTGTGCCCACGAACAACAAATATCAGAAATCAGAATGATTAAACATTGAGCTAAAATATTGAACCATGCCAGTTTTGGAATATTCAACGTACTCTGGCAATCCTGGGCTGCAGCAGACAGGCCCTTGAGGGTCTGACGGTTGCATCCCCACACCCCACCCCCAGTCTCCCCACACAATGTGCTCTATGTGTCAAAAATACAGAGTTGTTACTTTTTAGCGAAAGAAGTAATTTGACTTTAATTTCAAAGAACTGTATAATTGTTTCACCAACAGTTGTCCCATTAAAACAGAATATGACAAGGAAAAATGGCCTACTCATCCTGAAATTGGAAACATCATTAGTTGGATTTAGGATTCTATTTTCATCATAATTCAATGAAAAAAAACTTCCTTTTTCTTGGTTTAACGTTTTGCAATGGGGACAATAGGGAAGACACAATTAAGTGAACTGAAGCTGAAATCTAAATGTTTGCAATATAATTGATAATGGGCCCATCTTCGAAGTAATTAGCATTTAAGGGCTCTGATTTCAAATTACTGAAGCTTATTGATTAAAGATTATCCATACAGTACAATGTTGTGCAGGCATTTTCCTAGAACTAATCTTTGCTGATGCGGAAATTTGTGAATTTACAATTGTAGGACGTGAGAAAGTGGCTAAACAATCAGGTAGGAATTTCATTTGCACAGTCAATGCTATGATGTAGAACACATTGCCTGAAGGGATGGTGAAAACAGATTTGATAATGACATTCAAAAATTATTGACAATATACATTGAAAACATTGTAAAAATCAGAACTATAGGAAATAGCAGGCGTGAAACTAATTGGATAGCTCTTTATGAATGTAAAATAAATTACTTTACAAACGTTTCAGGAATTACATGTGTTATGCTGCTTATTGGTTGTATACACAGGAGACAGAGAAAACAAAGAAATCACCTGATGAACTGTATTCTGATTATCCTGATGCTATGCACCTATAGAAATCTCTTCCACATCCCCCCCAAAAAAAGAAGCAATAACCTTGCTTCAGATTTCAAAAATAAATACACAGAGGAACTTTGAAATTTAACCAAAGCAAAAGAAGCAGTTACAAGGAGGAACATTAACAGTGAATAGCTTCAAGTAGAGAAAGAAGCTTGTGCTGTCTTCCAGCTCTGCTCTCAGTAATTGCTGCTTGCCTAAAAGATATATCAGGTGTTGCCATTTGCAGCTTGTTTCTTTGGAGATTCTAGACAAATTAAAAGGACCACAGTGACTTTTATTCTGGGAAAGTCCTCAGCCTCAGGAGTTGGTTACAGGTGACTCATCAGCATGGATCAACTGATGGCAAATCCTATGGCATGATGACGCCGATATTTACATCTTAACTTCTGGGACGCACCACATGTGTGTTTGTTCCAGCAATCCAAGTTGTTGGTTGGTTCGCCGAGCTGACTGGTTTTCGTGCAAACGTTTCGTCTCCCTTCTAGGTAACATTGTCAGTGCTGTCTAACCTCCATTGAAGCACTGTTGTTCTGTTCCGCTCTGAATTTATATGGTCTGGTCTGTCACGGTGGGTAGTCCTGTTTCCAGTTTTGCACTGTAGCGGTATGTAGATGGGGTTTATTTCGACATGTTTGTTTATCGCACCGGTGGTTGAAAACCAGGCCACAACGAATTCTCACACTCATCTTTATCTTGCTTGTCCTAGTACTGTTACTTTGTGCCAGTTAGCTGATGTCCTTCCACGTCAGAGTGTATTGAAACAAGGGAGAATTGGTCATGCCGTTTTGCTGTAAGTTGGTGTCTATGTATCCTGGTAGCGAGTTTCCTGTCCGTCTGTCCTATGTAGTGTTTCTCGCAGTTGCTGCATGGTATTTTATACATCACATTTGCTCATTGTGGGTATTGGGGTCTTTCGTTTTTGAGAGTAACTGGCGAAGTGTAGCTGTTGCTTTGTGTGCTATCATTATTCCAAGAGGTTATAGGAGTTTTGTAGTCAGTTCCGATGCATTTCTAATATAGGGTAGGGTAGCCAGTGTGTTGAGGCTTACAGTGTCTTCTTGATGTTGTTTATTTGCCAACAATCGGTGGACAAAGCTGTGAGGATACTCATTGTTCATAAAGACTCTGTATCGATGTTCCTCTTTGTTTTTGCACAGTCCCAGGGTGTTCCAGTGTGTTATCGTTTGTTTACACAAAGCCTTGACACAGCTCAATTTGTGGATGCTGGAGTGGATACTGTTGTAATTCAGGATTCGGTCTGTATGTATAGTCTTTCTGTACACACTGATGAGGAATTCACCATTGCTCAATCGTTCCACTGTTATATGTCTAGAAATAGGGGCTGATTGTTGTTCTCTTCTTCCCTGGTGAACTTGATCCCAGTGAATATGCTGCTAATAAGGTGATATGTTTCTTCCAACTTTGCTTGTTTAATGATCACAAAAGTATCATCCACGTACCTAATCCATAGTTTAGGCTGGGTCTGGGGAAGGGCTATGCATTCAAGTCTTTGCATAACAGCTTCTGCTATGAGACCCAAGAATGGTGAACCCATGGATGTCCCATTAAATTTGTTCATATAACTGACTGTTGAAGACGAAATGCATGGTAAGGCATATGTCTGGTAATTTTAGTATGTTGTCCTTGTTAATAGTTTCATTGGAGTTTTGTGTTCTCAGGTTGTCTAATAATGTGGCCTGTGTCTCCATTGCTGGAGTCATGTTGATAGAGGTGAATAGTGCTGTAACATCGAAGGAGACCATCATTTCCTCCTTGTTGATTATTATGTTTCTGATGTTATCCAGGAATTCCTGTGCTGAGAATATGGACAAAGTTGATCCATTGGTGAGGTATTTCAGTCTTTATTGTAACTCCTTGGCTAGCCTGTGTGTCATTGTGCCGAGCAGAGAAACTATGGGTTTGAGGGGGTTGTCCAGTTTGCGTACCTTTGGTAGTCTGTAGTAACGGGGGGGGAGCGCTGTTTGACCCCCCCAGTGAAAGACAAGCAGGACACTCACTGCCAGGATACATGAAAACCAACTTGCAGCAAAACGGCAAAACCAATTCTCTGTCTTGAACCATTCTCGGAACACTCTACTCAGAATAGAAGTGAGGATGTCTTCACCTTTAAAGTTATGAGAACAATCACATTTGATAGCAGGGTATTGCCATGTAATTCACAAAGGTCAGCTCCAACTATTGACAAAGGCCTAACTATGGTCTTGTGTCATAATTCCTTACTTAGAGAACTCCAACACGTCAAACAGATACCGCATTTCGGAATGTGTTGTTTAAGTTTGGCTGATATCCTGAGTCAATAATCACAGATGCTGCAGGCCCGACCTTCTATGACTAAGCCTGCTGAATGAACAACTGAAATTTTTTTTTTGTAAGGTAACAGGTACTATTAATTGTTGTCCTTTGAATAGTAATCTTCTTGGAAAGTTAGTTTATCTTGAAAGTTAAAGTACTGGATAAATACTTCAGATATCTCTGACTTGATACAGGACTTACCGTGCCAAATAATAATCTGCAATTATTTCTGCACCAAGTCATCCATTGCAGCTTGGTTAAAGCTGTTTCCAGTGTGAATCTTCAACTGGAAGTAATCCATGATTATCAATTTCTGGTTTTAAAATTAAAATCACAAGTGACAGCATCTGGTAGGTATTGGCAAACTATCCACTACGACCACCTTTTGTAGTGTCTTATAAGTTACTTTCCGATAAAGTTTTTTAAGTCTTAACACTATTCTTTGAAATATCTAAGGCACTGTGTACAACTTTGATTAGATCCCCACACAGTCCTTATCCTGTGGCAAGGTGTCCTATAAATTAGGCCCGACAAAGTATCATTTTATCAGTTCGTAACACCACACCATGATCATTGCAGCTATGTAGGGAAATGTTTGGATTTCATAATGGTCTTGACTCAATATTTCAAACATTTCTCTGAAACCAACCGTCACAAAATCTTCTGCAAAATATTTGCAGCCATTCAGTCAGCTCATGTATCTTTTGTTGGAAAATTTATGGCAATCTCTTATTCCCAACACATCCAGCAGTGTTGTCCTTCAGGTTTATAGAATCATGTCAGATAATATCATGGCAGATATATATGCATTGAGACACATTTTCCAAAATCCATCTTAGACATCAAGAAGCATGAAGACTTGAGACTGAACTAAAGATGTGGCTACAGTTTTAATAATTGGTCAAGTATGATGGTCTCACTTGATAGTGTTTAGGATTTAAGTAGAAATGTAGCATATCATTCTGGTTAGGTATAGCTGCCATAAAACTGATCCATGAAACTGATATTATTCCAGGAACAATGATCTTTTGTCTGACCAGGCCATTAAAGTTTTCCTCCAGCTTAGCCTTTAAAACTGTTGGTACATATCATGAGACAAAACAAGATGGAAATTAAGCTTTATGAGGAGGGCATAAAAGGGCTGCAAAGAGGTGTGGATATGTTAAGTGATTGGACAACAAGGTGAAAAATGGACAAAGTTGTGGGGAATTTATTTGATTGCAATAAAAAAATTAGCTTTTTTGTTCTAAGGCATGAACTTGTAAATCTCAATGTTCAGAAAAACTTTGGTGTATTATACAAAAGTTAGCATGCATGCACAATAAACAAGAAATTCAGAAAGTAAAAGACATGTGGCCTTTGTAATAAAAAAAGGTTGAAGTAGAAGAATAAAGAGGTTTTACAACAACTGAATGAGGTTTTGGTGAGATCATAACTGGAATGACGTGTGCAATTTTGGTCTACATATCTACAAGAAGACATATACTCACATTTGAAGCAGAACAGTAACAGTTCACGAGTTTAGTCACTGGAATGGGTAATTTGAGTTTATATTCTCTGCAGTTTAGAAGCACAAGACATGATCTCAGTGGACATTACAGATTATGACAGGGGCTTAAGAGAATAGAATCTTTATTTCTTCTAACTGGAGAATCTAGAACAAGATGGCACTGTTTTAGGATATGAGGCTAATCAGTTCTGTCTGAGTTAAGGAGAAATGTATTCATTTAGAGGTTTGAAAATCTTTGGAATTCTTTGCCCCAGAGAATTGTGGATGTGCCATCTTTGAACATAATTAAGGGTGGGATAGGCAGATCTTTGGTCTCTCAACAAAATCAAAGACTATGGGAAATAGGCAGGAAAGTAAAATTGAAACCAGGATCATGTTAAATGGTCAAAAAGATTCAATGGAATGAGTGATCGTATCCAGTTCCTAATCCGTCTATTTTCGTATTCTAATGAGATATGTTGGTCTGGATCTACTGCTTTGTCAAGCCTAATTCAGTATTTTCACTCAAGTTGTCATACTCAAATCTCAGAATACTTGAGGATATTGACTTTTGCTCATTAATCATGTTTACCATTACTCCAATAGATGGTATCTAATGTTATATTGTGCAACAATATCAGTTTGAAATCTGTGATGACTGCCAGAGTCCAGCTTAATTATAACACATTTTGAACCATTTAACCATTTGCACTGATCACACTGATGACAAAGAACTATTTTTCCCTTAGTTTTGTCCGTCTGTGCACAGGTAGTGTAATAAACATCACTATTCCATTTACTTCCTAATCACTTGCTGTACCTGCAGATTAACTTTTCGTAATTCACATACAAGGTCAACCAGAACCCTCTGTATCTCAGAGTTCTGCAACCTCTCTCTATTTAACTAACATACTTCTTTTATATTCTTCCTCTCAAAGTAGACAAGTTCATATTTTCCTACACTAAACGATATCTGCCAAAGTTTTGCCAACTCACTTAACCTATTGATATCCCTTTGCAGACTCCTCATGTTGTCTTCGCAATTTACACTCCTATCTACCTTGTGTCACCAGCAAATTTAGCAACCATACATTTGATCCCTTATTCCAAGTTATTGCTATAGATTGAAAATGGTTGAGGCCCCAGCACTGATTCCCATGCCAATCTACTCCTTACATCTTGACAATCCCAAACCAACCCATTTATGCCTACTGTCTGTTTCCTGTCAGCTACGCATGTTAATATTATCTTCTACACCATGAATTCTCGTTTTGTGTAGTAACCTTTGATGTGGCATCTTGTCAAATGCCTTCTGAGAATCTAAGTAAACCACAACCACAAGTTCCCCTTTAGTCAAGCTGCTTTCTCAAAGAACCTGAATAAACTTTCAAATTCAATTTCTCTTTCATAAAACTACATTAGCTCTGCTTGTCGATACTAAGATTTTCTTTTCTGTTATTTTGTAATCTGGTATGATCTTTCCAGAATTAAGTAAATTTCAGATTATGAAAGCCAATGTATCTCCCTCTCAGCAGCCACTTTTTTTTAGACCCTAAAAATAAGTTTATCAGCCTTTAGTTGTAGGCATTTTCTTAGTTCATTTTCCAGGCAACTGTAATTGTTTTAAGTTCCTCTCTCTTTTACAAGTCTTGATTCACAATTATTTATTATGATTATTTGCATCCTTTCCAGTGAAGACAGATGCAAAGTATCTGTACAATTCACCTGCCTTTCCTTATTTTCCATTATTAATTTCCCAAACACACTCACTGGAGGACCAATACTCACTTTCCTTGTTTATTTCCTTTTTAAATACCAGTAGAAACTTTTACTGTTTTATATTTTCGCTAGCCTTTTCTCTCACTCTAATTTATTTCTCATTCATCTTTTGGTCATTCTTTGCTTTATTAAGCTGCCACTATTCTTTGCAGAATTGTACATTTTTCATTTAATTTGAAACCGTCTTCAGCCATGGATGGCACATCCTTCCCAAGCATTGTATTGTTTGCAAGCTTTTAAACCCACATCTGCAGTTACCGAATCATAATGTCTTGCCCCGCCTCATCTTCTCTCCTTTTCTTTTCCACCTTTGCCAATGGCCTTCACTGGGCCCTGCACCTATTCCTATTAGGTAATTCAACCTGTATCTTGGACTATAATCACAATTTATACTACATTGGACACAAAGCTCTTTAATACAACAACGTTCTAACCACACACAGCATCTTCCATTGAACTCAAAGGTTTGCCCTTATTTCACAGTACCACAGCATCAATAACACAAAACCATAAGTAAATGCACAGTGCTATTTTAAACACACAAGTCAGAAATGCATGACAGGTCAAGACTGTAATCCTATCTACAGGTGTAGATTACATTTATAAATGGGTCTTATTTCACCCTCGTAATTTATCAACACCCTCTGATCCTGTGATTAGATTATTGCTTGTAATTCACTTGCCCTTATCTCTTATTCTATAATGTGATCAATAGTCACTGAGACGGGTTTATGTCAAAGCATGTTGCAGGGTGAGCAACCCATGTTTGTTGACATCATTGTGGCATATAGTGAAATCAGGGTAGAATTATGCTCTGATTCTATTAAAATGTAGTGAAACAATTCTGTACTATCCTATATTAAATATCTTGAGGACTAAAAGCTCATTTCTCTATAGTGAACCTGTATTTAATATGCACTCCTGGTACAGAAAATTCCATCAATGCAGGGAGCTCATGTATTTATCTGGTTCCTTCTCTCCCCTGCACATCTGTCTCTTTCCCCATTCCCAGGGGTGAAATTCTGCTGAAAAGGAGCATCACCAGGTATTCAGGGTGTCACTTAAAACATCAAACTGTACAGCACAGGAATGGGCCCTTTGGCCTACAATGTCGTGCCGAACATGGGGCCAAATTAAACTAATCCATTCTGCTTCCCCCGGTGCATATTCAGAAAGATCTTGAGCAAGACCAGCTCCATAGCAGTTAAACGTTTTTGTCATTTAAATTATGCCAAGAGACATTAGTCAAAATGTTATTTTTGCTATCACCCACATCAGACAACCCTCAAAGCTCCAGTGAATGTCTTCCCTCTGTAAGACCAAGGGTGATGTGTTTGAGACTGTCCACAATCTCTCTCTCATTGACTTGTTCTTTATGTGACTACACCACAGTTTGCGGTTAAATCAGGGACTTGTCCATCCATAATTCGATGGGGTTTCCTTCCTCAAGAATCTGATGGAGCCTCCTCTGGAAACTCACCCACTTGAATCTGTTGACACTTGGAGGCCAGGTCATTCACCTACCAGCAGCACTTGACATTTACCAGGCTCAGGTACCACCATTTTTAATCGCATGATAACACAGGTCAAGTCCATGACTGACTAGTTTAACTGTTCTTGTGTAACATATCTATATCTGTTACTGTCTGGTCAAACTCTAGAAAACTGTTTCCTGTAAATTTTTTTTCTCTCCAAATCGCTGTGTTCTTTTTCCCCCTTTTTTTCTATTCATACAGTTAACCCTCAATTTTCTTTTTGTCTAGTTTCTCTACAAATCCTTTTGAATTTTTTTACAATACCATCAATCTCCATATCATTTCCCTGTTATTCTCAAATTCCTATTCGACTGTGTGTTCACTCTGGGGATCTCCCTAGCCTGTCAGTCACAACCTAAGTTGTTTCACTTTACTTCCCTTGCAGACCTCTATCAGCAGCTGCACCACAGATAAAAAAAAAAATTTACAGAGCAGATGAGGCCATTTGGTCCATTCTGTCTGCACCAACTCTCTAAATGAGCAATTCACTTACCACCATACACCCTGTAACCTTGCACATTGTTCCTTCATAGTTAATGGTCTAATTCACTTTGCATATTTCAATTGAAGTTGCTATCACACCTTTGGGCAGTGCACTCCAGATCTTGACCACTCACTGCATGAAAAGGTTTATTTCTCATGTTATTTTGCCCTTTTTACCAATTACTTTAAATCTGTGCCCCTTCATTGTTGATCCTTTCACAAATGGGAACAGTCGCCATTCTGGGAACCACTTGAAAGAAGAATCTCTCGGTCTTCCTGACACCCACCTATCATGTTGTTCCAATGCAATAAAAACACCATCTCACACAATCAGCTCTTTGGTATCTTCCAGCCTTCAGCTGAAAGCTGCTTCCTCTTCTCCACTGAGAATGAATATACAGGCCATTGCTGGTTACATCAATCAAACATTTTGAACAGAGCTGCACATTTACAGTGACCCAGGCTTCACTCGTGCTCCTTTCTGTGAGGATATTGTACATGTAAATCGATGGAAAAAAATACTTGCTCTTTCAATTCTATTTTTCAATCTCATCCTCCGTTTTGTTTCCTTGGTACTCCATCACTTGGAATTTGCTCATCCTCCATCTTGATTAATTTTCTTTCACTTCCCTGCTTATTTTGAATCTCAGTTTCCCTTTACCTCATTTCTATTATTTGAAGTCCTCTTCTTGCTTCCCTTCCCTTTTAAACCTTTTACTTTTTCTCTCCTACACTCTGTAATTCTTCTGTTTTACTTCCTTCACCTGTTGGCTTTCTCTCTCTCCTTTTGTGTTCAGTTTTAAATTTTTAAACTTTTTTTAGCTTCGGCAAGCATGCCACAGAACAGCGCAATAGAACGTAAAATACAATAATACAATAGGTGTGGGAATTAGGCGAACAGTCCATCAAAACAGACAAAGGATCAACAAACCAAAAGGTAAGGCAGCAGATCAGAAGCAATCATAAAGAACAGGCAAAGGAGCAAACAATCAGCTCGTGGCAATGCGTCAACAGTCTGAGAGAGCAGACAAGAGAGCCAACAATCGGGTTGTGCACAAGGGAGCAACTACCCAGAGGAAGCAGGAAAAAGAATAGCAACAACTTGCATTTGTATAGCACTGTAAGATACTATAACAGCCCAAGAAGCTTCTCAGAAGTGTTATCAAACAAAATTTGACAGCAATCGGCAAAAAGAGATATTGGCTCAGATGCTTAGTCAACGTGCTATGTTTTAAGAGGTATCTCTAAAAGAAAAGAGAGAGAAACAGTGAGGTTTCTAAACAGAATTCCAGACCTTAGGGTCTTAGCAGTGAAACACCAAGTCAAGATATTGTACAATTGAGTAACAATCCAAAAGCACAGATGGGAAGACTGCATGTCGACTCATTAGAGTTGTAATGCTTTACATCAATGCCAGACATCAAGCACATGCAGAATTTTTAGTTTACAAAAGGAAATTTGCAAATATAGGTGTTGAAATATCTGATACATTTGATGAAGGTTAAGGATTTTCACATGATGAAATTTGCTGCTTAGAAAAGGTGAGGCAAAGAGGCTGATGGAACTAAATCCATAAACAAATCTGTTATTTGACTGCTTTTGACTTTTTTCATGTGTTTCTTCCTTCTTCTGAAGATTGTACTCAATCTTAAAAAATACCCTGTTGGACCAATGTAACTGTGGAATATTTTTGATGATGTGCGATGCCGAAAAAGATTGTAATTAGGCAGAAAGTTTTGTGCAATATGCGAGGTGAATGAGAAAGCTGGAACTGAATAGTTAAAATAGAAGGTATCTTAAATATTTACCTTGTGTGAAAGCAAACTGACACCATCTTACGAAATAAAAATCATATTGTTATTCACATGTACATTGGAAAATCTGTAATTTTTATTACATTTCTTGGAGAAACCAAAGCAACATTTGTAATATGCAATTGTGAGTCATATATTTACAAGCTAGAAAACACTTATGCAAACAAATACAAGAAAAACTCGTTTTCCTTATGACCATTCATTTTCTGAATGTTTAGATAAAAGATTTTTTCCCCTTTCTGACATGAATGTGAATTATTGTAAGAGGGGCCGATGACATCAAATCCAATGTCATGATTCATTTAGAGAAAAAGAATGTTTGGTTTACATCGAGATATAAAATTGAACAGATGCTCTAGCTTCAGTACACACAGCAGTACCACAGGCATATGGAACTGAAGCAAGTCAAGAATAAAATGGTACCAAATGGCTTGAGCTCTATTTAAGCCTGCACTTTTAGTAAAATCTACTTAACACACCCACTCATATTTTTGAACAATATGTTTCAAATGATATGCTAACAAGTACTGATAAAAGAGAGAATAGACTTAATGGATACCATTTTGATTCCCATATTCAGTCAATGATAGATTACTATTATCTGTTGATTTATTTCACTGAAGACAAAATGTTTCAGCTCCTTTCAAATTATTAAGTCCATTTTATTAAAGTAACCAAAAATGTGTAGGGCTATATTTCAGAGCCAGCATTGGGATCAATGCCAGGAATATTTTTAAGAGCAAACAGCAGAAGACTTGTGCCGGATATTAGTCACAAATTGAAAACAAGCGCCATTGGGTGAATGTTGATGGTTCTAACTCTGAAGACCTTTGGTTCAAGTTTCTCAGTGATGTATTTTTTTTGTGCAGCATAGGGAGTTTAAGAAGACACCCTGTTATGCGAGAAATTCAAAAATATACTTTTAAAGCTTGTAGTGGAATATACTGTTCAGCTTCTCAATATCACCAGGGACAGAATGCAGGCTTTAGTAAAATATTCTGTGAAGTGTGGCATCCTGCCATTACTACATCGTCTCTAGAGTGGAGTTATTGGCTGCCGACTGCAGTGCCAATTCAGATGGAGCTGAATGCAGTGCCAATTACTTTTTTTAATTTGCTGTCACTTGACATAACCCATTAATGAAACTGGTCCTGTCCTATCCTACCTCAGTGTTACAGCACGGTGCAACCCTGTGGTGCCACAATTGTGATTCCAAATCTGTAGCTTTGTACATTATTATGATTGTGTTGTCAATGTAGAGACGGTGTGTCTGTAAAATACATTTGCCTGAAATGTTTGTGTTAATTTGCAACATGTAATATGCTACAGTCTGTCTGCCCAGAAGATCTTCTTCTGTGTATTGCCAGATGGACTCCAACACACTCCAAACATCCTGAAAACCAATTTAGCCCTTAGTTAGTGAAGCCCAATGACATTTATTGTAGACCTCAAACAAGAAAAGAAAGGTCCCCTTATAAATGTCACTGTTAAAAACAAACCAAAAAGAGGGAGGGGAACCCTCTCAAAGAGGCTGCAGAAGTGCCAATGGACCAAATGGCCTCCTTCTGTGCTGTATGATTATGGCCTATTGTCTCAACTAAATTGCCATCTTATTGCCGATCTCTTGTTTCTTTAGAAAAGTATCTCATTGTTTTTATACATTCCATTTTAATGGTTTTCCCAACAAGACTTTCAATTTACTCGTCCCTAACCTGACTCTTTGCATTTGTGAACACTGTGAGAAGTTTGCTGGGAATCATTTGATTAATTCCTTTTAGAATCTTGAGAAACCTTGAAATTCCTCACGCAATTTCTAAAGCAAATAAACAAAAATTCCTTCTAACATTTTGACTCATTAATAGTTCTTGCACTGAAAGTTTGAAGGATGTAGGTTCAAGGCCAACTCCAGACACTTGAGCCTGGAGTCTATTACAGCACTTCACAACATTACTGAGGGAGTGCTGAACTGTCACGGGTACTGTTTTTCAGATGAGAAGCTAAATCAAGAGACCATCCCTTCTCTCAAACTAATATAAAAGATTTTGATGGCACTCATTGAAGAAAAACTGGGAAATACTTTGGGCCAATAGTAATTCCTCCACCACCATTGCTAAATTTGGCTGTCTAGTCATTATCTCATTAGTTGTTTCTGGGGCAATGGGATTGCAGAAATTGGTTGTCACATTCTACTTCAATTTCATTACATGCCAAACTTTTCTGGAGTCATGATAACCATGTCTTTCCTCCTGAAATTCAAGCTGTGATCTTTATCACTGATCTTTACCACTGGCCTCTACAGAGCAACTTCTATCAATGCCACCTTTCTAACAAATAGTAGCCACAATAACACTGTTTTCAGAGACGAGGCTTCGGTTAAAAAAAAAGCCGGAATTGTATTTGTAACTCTAACGAGGAAGGGATGTCAGTTCGAGTCAAACCCAGAAGTAATACTCAGCACAGCGAGAGTCTCTACAGTTAAACATTTCAGATACTGCTCCATAATACGTTGTGCCTCAAGCATATGGATTTGCCAGTTCCTCGGGGTAGAGGGCTCTCTCAACAAGGTACTCTGTGGACGGGTCTTCACTATTTCCAGCAACATCAATAAGCTGAAACTCTCCAAGAGATCAAAGCAACAGCAACGTGACGATGTGGGGGAGTTTGGTGTACTATCTGGTTGTTCACGGCGTTTAACAATGAATTACCAACACGGAAAGGTGCACAGGGACCCTGTTCTAACTCAAAGGCTCTTTCTGCATCGGTTTTGTAAAAATAAACTTTCCATCGAATCCACAGCCTCGGTTGATTGGAGTGTGCAAGTGAGGTGGTTTTACTGAAGCAAATTGTTTCTAGCCCTGCTGTTATATTAATTAATGTAAAAGACAGAACTCCTATCGTCACTGTTTGTCAAGGATAAATGACCGGCATTAATCAGCCCATAACACCCATCAAACCCTACCAAAGTCCCCCCTCCCTTTAAATCGAGATGAGGAGTGAAAGCCCCCTCTTTTGTATAACAATCCACGACAGATGTCCTTGTTCTGAGACTCAGCAACAGATCTCCCACCAAGGCACAACATCTGCTGTAAGTCCATTTACTCCAGGAATCGGAGGAGGGAAAATTGCTCTTTAATTCATGCAGAAACCCAACAGACACTGCCTTCCTCCCGTCAACAAATATTCTGTGGACCCACTGGTTTAAGCGTGAAGCTAATCTGGTAGTTATCAAATACTAGTAAATACAGACAGAGTAACAAAGCCCTTTTTAAAATTATTTTAGCCCCTCCAGGTCAATTACCATCCGGGAAAGGAACAAACCGGGATCTGAGGGTCAGATGTGGCCTGCAGAAAATGCATATGAATATTCTGAGATGTATATACGGGCCAGCAGCACTGAACGTGACTGTAAAAGAATAGCACTGTTAACTGGGTCAAAAGTCCAGAATCAAGATGACTGCTGTCCTGTTGTAAAACATTTTCATTCCTGCACTATCTCTCAGTTCTGTAATAGAAAGACCTTCCATTTACACTATTCACCTTCACATTCCCAAGCCGTTGACAGCCACTGAATTGCTGTTTTTTTTATTGTATGTTTTTTAGGCAAGTGTAACAATCAATCGCACACAGTAAGTTCTCAAACATCAAATAAATAAATGACCAGTTAATCTTTCAGATAAATGCTAAAGATCCTGCGGCACTATTTGAAAGAGCGGAGTCTCAGTTGACATCTGAGAGAGAATAAAAGGCACGTGTTTATACGTTGCCTTTCACAAACATGGGCTGTTCCAAAAGCCTTACAGTTAAATGTATACATTTCAAAGTATAGTTAAAAACTAAAAGAACTGTGGATGCCGTAAATCAGAAACAAAAATAGAAATCGCTGGAAAAGCTCAGCAGGTCTAGCAGCGTCTGCGGAGAGAAATCAGAATTAACCGTTTCCCGAAACATTAACTCTGATTTCTCTCCGCAGATGCTGCCAGACCTGCTGAGCTTTTCCAGCAATTTCTATTTTTGTTTCAAAATGCAGTCAGTTGTATGATAGGAAGCTGTGATGAGTTTAGGTAGCAATGCCATCATAGCAGATCATTTGAATATGATACAAGCACTGGTCAAGGTACCAAAAGAAAATGCCCGGGCATTCTTCAAGAACTACAATGGGATCTTTTAACTCCACAGAGCTAGCAGATGAACCATGCTTTAATATCTCATCTAATATCTCATCTAAAAAGCCACATTTCCAACACTGATACACTACTCTGTCCTGGACTAAAGTATCAGTCTGGATTATGTGTTCAATTCCTGGAGTTGAACTTTAATTCACAATATTTTAATTCAGAGGCAACCAGCAAATGCTGAGTCAAGCTAATATTATTGTTAACAGGTCTAAGACTATTCTGCACTAAATTTAAAGTGTACAAGATCAAACTGATGTGCTTACTTACAAATGTATCACCACAAAACATTCTCATTTGAGGAAAGGATCATGATTTTGGTCTCAACACTATTTTTGCTTTTTGTTTTGCAATGCAGAACAAATGAATACCTACAAGGGGTGTTGAATTTCTTTGTAGTCAGTTGCAGATTATTTCACGATAAATCTACAGAACGGGCATCACAAGACATTATTAACCTTTTGTGAATGTCACTAGACATCGAGGATATGGCATGCACACTGACAGCTGCTGCAAGCATTCGGGGAAAGCAGAGCTAATATTAAGCAATAAATGTGTACGAACAGAGGGTGTCTGAGAGAGAATGAAAAACCAAGGAGCTTCCAGCAGTGATGTGAGATATTCAGAAATTGTCAACCACTGAAGTAAAACCTTCTCACTCTCAAGCATCCATTCACTTTCCCCCTGCTTTTCTTCCCTTCCTGAAAATAGTGAATTCTGTGGAGCTATTGTTTCACTCCATCCACAGTTCTTCCAAGCAGCTGTTCTTCATGGATGTACTAATAGCCTATTCAACCATGGAAGCATTATGGTCCCAGACCCGATCCCGTCCTCACATGATATCTGCAATCATGCAGCTTCCAGGAGGGAGCTACTGAAAAGTGAACTGAAAGTGGAAATGGAGCTGGGTTAAATTATTTTAACCCCCTTTTACTGTCCTGACTGAAATCAGCCAACTAGGAGCATTTAACCTTCTATTTACAAGTCCAACTGGGAAGCTTTTTGTGTAATATAATGGGAATACAATTAAGAAATATTCAATTGTCTTCAAAATGTGTTGGCAAGTCCTAAGGTATGATTGGAATGATATAAATAGAAAAACATTTTGAGTTTTTCTTTTCGAACCACCTATATTATGGTAAAGTAAACTTTTATTTTTAGTTTTCATTTATGTAATAAACCCATTTTACTGGCTTGTGTAGATCGTTGAACAGTTCATGTCCATTGGAAATAAAATGAGAGTGTGGGAATTTAAGGTGGGCTTTTGACTCAGGCTAAATTAATTAGGAGACTGGAGATGCAGTAGAAAAAGAGAGGTAGGTATTCTAATCATCAGGTTGTAACAATATTCTGGGACCTAATTTCACCATGTACATTATTGACTTGAATGAAGGAATGGAGAATTATTTATTAAGTTTGCATGTAGCCTAAATTAGGAGGCACATTCAGTAAGGTAAATGAAAGCAGAAAGTTGCAAAACAATACTTATTGATTAAATGGGTTGGCAAAATTACAACAGATAGAGTTTAATGTTGCAAGTGTGTGGTCATTCACCTTTGACCTGACAAAGATAAGTCAGAACATGTTCCAAATGCTGAAAGGTTAGGAACTTCAGAAGAACAATGAGATTTGGCATCAAAGTACACAAATCATTTAGAGCTACAAGACAGGTAAAAAAAAGACATTCAAACAGGCTAATGAAATGTTGGCTTCCATCTCAACGCAGAGGAAATACAAAAGAACAGAAGGTATGTTTCAGTGGCGTTATAGCCTTCATTAGACTCCATATAGAATTCTGCATACAGTTTGATTTTGTGTACCATATCTGAGGAAATATATATCAGCATAGAAGGTTGTTCAGCCAGATTCACCAGAAGGCAACTGGGACTTAAATATATGCATTTCTTTGAGGGCACTGAGGGTTTTAAAGTGTTAAAAGGGATCAAAAGGGAAAGGATCTCCCCTGATGAAGGAGTCAAGAACAAGGGAACACAACATTAAAATGCAACCTAGGCTATTTAGGAGGGAAATCTGGAGGCACTTCTTCACACAATAGAGGCAGTAGAAAACTGCAATTCTCTGCACTAAAGAGCTTTGGACACTAAGGCACTTGGAACTTATAAGTCCAGATTGGTAACTTTAACCCAAAGTAAAACCTATCAAGGGATATGAAGTTGAGGTACATATCAGCCATGATCTAATTGAATGAAGATATGGACCCAAGGGACTGAGTAGCCTACTCTTGTCCCTTTGCTGCTTCTTTTGAAAATAGGCACTTGGAGTCCACATTTCACAAAATTAAGGAAAGATTTTATATGTGGTGGTTAATGGGCTATGAGCTCATTAGATTGTACAGGAGTTTCAGAGTCCCTGAGGTTATTTAGATTACAGCCTGCTTACAATACCCCAAACTCAGAATGCCTGCACTGTTTGTAAGTGTTACTTACTGATATTGTAAAGCTGTTTTGGTCAGCGATAACAAAGTTCATTAAAATCTTACACTTCCCCTGATAAAGTCAGGTGCATACGAGGAAAGTTGTTAGTTAGAAATCCTAATAAATCAAGACCGTCTCATTCGGTCAAGCATGAGTTTCAATTCTCAATGCTCATCAACCTTAGTCCATTAAAACCTCCAACCAGAAAGATAGTTATTCTATTCCAACCTGTGACTTTTCTCTCCCTTCCTGAAGGTGCTGAGTTACTCTTTCTGTCCCTGAAGGTACTGACTCTCTGTCTGTCCCTGAGGCTGCTGACTCTTGTTCTTTCTATCTATTCCCCAAGGTTTCTGACTCTCTCCCTCCTCTCTCTCTTGCTCTCTCACTCTCTTCTACTGTGCCGAAGAAAATGACTCTCTCTTCCTCCTACTGTAAAGGTGCTGACTTTCTCCCCACTCTGAAAATGTCAACTCATTTGCTCCTTCACCAAAGGCAAGTCATTTAGGAACTTCTTCCCTCAGTGTAGTGGATCGTTGGAATTAACCCCTCCAGAGAGCTTGGGAAGCTCAGTTAGTAAGTTTAAGAGATTGGTTGATAGATTCATAGTTACTAATGACATTAGGTGAGGTTGTTAAGTGAGCTACAGATCTTTGCCAAAATTTTAATGACATTAAGTGATATATGGGGATAGTGCAGGGAAGTGGTAGTGAGGTAAATGATCAGCCATGATCTAGATTGCAAAGCAGGCTCAAGGGCTGTATGGTATAACTGTGCTGATATGTTTCAATGTTCCCTGAAGGTGCAGTCCCTTGTTAGGGAACAACTGCAAAGGTGGCTATCATCTACTGTATCAAACAATCCCCTATCCTTCAAAAATCACATACTCAGTAGATCTGTCCAGGCAATTTGTTTGCATACAGCGTCACAACTGAGACCTATTTCAACCTCTTCAATTGCCAATGAAAACACAATTCCACCCAACTTTATAAGACTGATCAAGAAATTGTATTATTTTTATTCAATTTTGCAAAAAGCACAGGACCAAGTCACACAAAACACAATGGCATGAACTTATGAGTCCCAAGAGTTACATACCAATGACACTCCTGGGTTCTCCAAAATATTATACCTCATGACTCACTTCAAAACAATTCCTCCTTGAAAAACAACAACTTTTAAAAACAGCACAGCATCAGATTTTTTAAGTATTGTCAGCAATATCCACATGCCAGGAAAGAGTAAGTGTAACTAAAAGCTATGATTCTGTATTAAAACACTTGGATAATAAATACAAAGTTCAGTTTGTAAAAGGAAGATACAGCTGAATTCTAGAAAAGATGCCAAGATTGGTGCCCAATGCACTGATTTCAGCCTGAACAAGAGTGGCAATACTACAATTAGCCTTCCATCAGCATCCGTGGAAGGGAAGAGGCAACATATTCATTAGTGTACTTTGCTGCAAAGTCCACTGTAGCAGAGTGAACCACTGTCGAGCTGCAAATTGAGCAAAAACTGTTCAATGAGCCGCCAGATGATGAGCAGCACCCATGGAAATGTTCTCAGTAGCATTCAACATCTTTAACACAAAGAGTTCATGCAAAATTGGTAAAGTAGCCTGGATCTGCAGCAAGAAAATAAATTCCATCTGTCTTTCACTTTGATTCCCATATTCTTCTGGTTGGAATTCATGCTCTAACCAACATCAAACACCCACTAACTTGAAAGAGATGGTGTCACTTGAAAAATGCCAAAACCTCAGATATAAAGTAATTCAGAAGTTAAACAATTAATTTGGTCGCTGAATGTTTTAAGTAACCCACTCTAAGGCCTTTGAAGAGAATATTTCTCCCAAATGTGTTGTTTTGTTGTTATTAAAATAGTATTCTGCAAATAAAACTATAGCTAACAATTTGTTAGAATCCTTATTGCTGGTGGGAATACAAAGGATACTGGGATGGAGCTAAGGTCCTGGCCCACACTCCAACATGATGTGAACTAAGAAATAGTGAAAGATTATGACTGCCTTCCCTTCCACACGTTCAAAAATTAAACTTCCCAACTTGCTGAAATGGTACTGGAAAGCTTTATGTTTTTAAATAATATGTTTGTAATATGCTGATGTTTTAATATTTATGCAAATTATAATGCTATCTCTATACAAGATGGCAAATCAAAGTTAAATAAGCTAATTGGGAAAGCATATATTGGAAGATAGACACTTCAGGTATAGTTAGAATATTAATGAAAAACATGTACGTCACTTTTGTGACAAATCCTGGACTGAACAGAGCTTCATATTCATTAGGACAATTGTTCAGAGTGTGTGGCATATCTCACAACAGCCTGAATAAGGTTTCGCAGCTCAGAAAACTGCTAAAATAGAACTTTACAAAAACACAGTGAATAAAAAGCATGCAAAAAGTGTGCACCCACCCCCAACCCTCTCCAATATTGTTCAGAATTGAACAGTGTGTCATCTTTCCTTCCCCGGTCTTCACATTTCAGTAAACAGGACCACAGCTGGAGAACTCTGTCTTATGATCATCGTTACCCTATTAACTCCTGCCTATTGCAGCATTTCAATTAACTGGCAGCGCAAACAACGTCTCCGTGAAAATGTCTGCACATACGCCTCTGTTACGGCAAAATACTATACTTTTCAAACTTAACATGTTGTAGCACAGCTCACACAGCACTATCAGGGACAGTAAAAATAAGGTACCTGGAGAAGCTTTTGGTTTTGTACATAGTTTTCATTGTCCTACTTATCACCTATCACATTTCATGCTACCTCCTATCCACAACCAAACATAACAAAATCAAGAATATCAACTAAGAAAATATAAAACATAGTGAGACAATGTCTTTAAATTCCAAAATGTTGGTTGTCGTAAAATATTTTACACTTCAAAACAGCATTAATTTCTGCTCAAGTAATGTAATAACCTGAACTTTTTCCTGCAATTGAAAAGTATATTGTTACATGATGTCTGGTGTAAATAATAATCAATTTGAATTTATTTATTTCCACATAAAGTTATAGCTTTGCAACTTTAGCATCAGGTCCCAAAAGTTGTGCTCCATTATCATTCATAGTGCTAGCCATATCAAGGCATGATTGATTCAGTTCTGACTTCATTCCAGTGAAGAATTTGGATTTAATGGAAAAAGTAGAATATTCTGTCTGTACAAGGAGAAAATGTTTGCATTTCTCTCTTTAACATGATAACATTCTTCTTAATTCCCTAAAGGGGAGTTCTTTTTTTCAATCTAGTGTTCTTACGCTTACCTTCATCACGTTTTCTCTTGTTATTCTCAGCACTGGAAGGTGTGATTCCCAGAATGCCACTGATAGAGTAGGAAGATCCCGCAGGGTCAGTGGCAGCAGATGGAACAGGAGTCACTGCCACTGTGCTTGGTGCTGTGTAAAACAACAACAGCAAGATTTAGACAGAATAGAAAAAGAAACTACCCAGATCTGGAACTTCCTCCTACGTGAAACCAATCCTGAGATTGAGTTTCAAAATAATCACCACAGAAAGCCATCTCCTACACTCAGGATGAACGACATTTGGATTGCAGACACCCAATGCTGGAGAGGAGAAGTAAACCTGATCTGCAGCCACAGTGGTAAACTTAACTCAAATCGAAATATGCATTGTTTTGTCAAAGGCATTCAACTCTATGCATCTGGTCTTCTTTCATCATTAAGTTGACAATGATAAGAATAATATTTTTTTCCTAGAATTCACAGGTGGATCCCAACATTTGTGGCAGGACTTATGGCCTATGGATTTTCCAGCCCTAGTTTTCTCATTTGAATATAAGAGCAGCCAAACCACTCATCAGGAAACATCTGAAAGTCAAACAGTTAACACAACTGGCTCTACGGTCCATTTATAATTGATTTTGCCTTACTGTAGCCCCACACTAGTTATGTTTAACCAATGTAGCAGTCTCTGTGTTGCTTTGTCTTAATTAATTGAACACAAAACTTCCAACCTAACGATCCTGATTTTGAAGATATTCAGAAATTAATCCATTGAAACTATGAGAAGTTATGTATATTCAACTATTGAACCCATTAGAAACTTTGGATATTGGTCTGTTGAATCTATTAGAAGCCAATGGAAATTGGTCAATGAAATCAATTTCTTTGCTTGCGTTGGCTTTGCCAGTCTCTAAATTGGTCATTCCATTGAAAGGAATGAACTGCACTTAATAATTTATCCACAGTCAATACTATATTATAGTACGATACTGTGTACAGGCAAACTATCTGCTGAAGTTCACCGTCTAAGCTAGCACATAAAGACACTCGATTGAGGTACTGAAGATCTAACTACCAGTGAAACCAACATGAAGCACCATCTTCAGGAAAGGTAGTGAGAATGGAAAGGGAGTTCTTCAATGAAACCTTAATAACCTTAAGTACCATTGTGCCTAAAACAACCACTTTACAGCATAGTCAATGCAGAGCTTAGCAATCGATGATCCATCAGTGCTGTAAAGCATAAACATACAGGAGCACAGAGAGTTATGCTTAAAATTTATGAATTAAAATTTTAATAGAAACCTGAATCTCATGCTGAGAACTCCAAAGACACAATCAACACAGGAGAACAGGAATTAAAAGAAAAGAAAAAAAACTTTCATAACTCCTTAGTACCTAATGATGCAGAAAATGTAATGAATAGTCCCCTTTGTGAATTTATTACTTTAATTACATCACATTCAATGGCCATTCTATTGCTGCTTTAAATTTTAGATTTCAATTTTGTATTACAATATGAAATCTTTTTATCATAATAATCGTCAGACTTCAGAACCCAAGTTATATTGGCAAATTTCATTTGAAGTATTAAGTTGCTTAGAAATACAGAGGCAATTGAGAATTTGAGCGTTCTGATTGTTAAACAGAGAAACCCAACCATAATAACAATCAGTTATTGCTCAAATGAGTAGTAACTAATTAGAGGTTAATCCTCCTATCATGTTTTCAGATCAGTCTGATCAAGGATGAATACAATAGTGGCCTAATGTGTATTCATATCAAGGCTAGGCATGGCCAGGTGCAGGAGATGAGTTTTCATGAGATACGGTGGGCTATCAGCAGTAACAGAATTGTATTCGATCACTATCTGTAGCCTCATAGTCCAGCACATTCCTCATTCTATCTTTACTAGCAACACAGGGATATTACCAGGGATGCACATTGATCTAAATATTAACTAGAAGACAATCAACTCAATGAATGACTTTACTTGGTCTGATCTGCTAGTCTTCCAGGGCAAAGAGCTGTTTTAGACTGAGTATTGCAGACTGGTATATTCCAAGGTAAAAGACTATTTGCTGAGAAAAGGACCAAAGCATGGGACAACTGCTGTAAAGACTAAATGGGAAAGCCATTGACTAAAGCCTTTCCACCATAGTATAGCAAGAGACTGAGAACAATGTAAAGTACTTTAGGTTGTTTATACCAAAGAAGGTTTGACAGAAACTATAAATGAACATTGTAAGTTTAAACTTCCATGTCAAGGCTATTGAGGAACCCAATGTACAATATTGAAAGAAACTTAGAGATGGCAAGAACTGCAGGTGCCAGAGTCAGAATCGATACAGTGCAGAGCTGGAGGAGCACAGCAGGTCAGGCAGCATCAGAGGAGCAGGAGAGTCGATGTTTCAGGCCTAGACCCTTCATGAGGGGTAAGGGATGTGGAAAATAAATAGAGGGGAGAGGGGTGGGGCTGGGGGAAGGTAGGTGGGATGGCAATGGGTGAATACAGTTAGGGGTTAGTGGGGATTGGTCAGTGGGAAGGGTGAGGCAGATAGGTAGGGAAGGAAATAGATAGGTAGTGTCAGGTCAAGGAAGCAGGGATGAGAGGGAAAGTTGGACATGGGCTGAGGCCAGGGGTGGGGAGATTTTGAAACTGATGAATTCTCTGTTTAGGCCATCAGGCTGTAGGCTCCTGAGGCGGAATATGAAACTTAACTGCACTTGTTTAATGTCAAATTGAACTACTTTTTTATTGAACTTCTGCAAATTTTTCGAATAAAGTATGTTTTTGAAAAAATGATTCCCATCAATATAAGGAACCCACATGGTTTAAAAAAGCAGTGTAGAAGAGCTTGAAAGGATGTACCAAAATTTTAGATGCAATCTGGCAAAGGTATTACACAGGTCTGCATACATGCAGAACAGCAGAAGCAGCATGAGATAGACAGAGTGAAATGATTTTACAACCAATGCATCATTTCAAAACTCTGTATCACATCCAATCATGAATGGTGGTGGACAATTAGCTAACCTCTTGTGAACATCTGCAACCTCAATTATGGCAGAGCCCTTTGCCCAATGACAAAATTCAAGGTTGCAGCATTTACAACCATCTTCAGCCAAAAGTACTACAGGTGTTCCATTTTGACCACTTCTTCAGGTACCCACCATGAACAGAAGTCTATCTTCAGCCAATTTCATTCACTCGATATGATACCAAGGAACAGCTGATCACACTGGCTTCAGCACAGGTTAGGGACCCTGACAACATGCCAGCCTCAGTCTGGCTGATCCAGCAGTTACAATCCCTGCACTACCCGACAATATGGAAATAGCCTGGGCATATCCTATCCACAAAAGGCAGGCTAATCAGGGGAAACATTCTTCACTAATAGGAGGCATATGTATCACAAAGGCAGATGGTTTTGTTTGTTAAAGGCCAATCAGCTGAGCTCCAGGGCATTTCCACAGGATCTGCTCAGGACAGCATCCTAAGCTAAATCATTTTTAGCTTCTTTGTTAATGATCTTACTTCTATCATAAGGTCAGGTGTGGAAATTTTCATTGATCATTGCACACTGTTCACCTCCATATACAATTCCTCAGATAATGAAACAGACCTTCCCCATACGTTGCAAGATCTTGACAATATGTGTACATGGACTGATAAGCAGCAAGTAACATTCATGCCCCACAAGTGCCAGGCAATGGCCATATCCAACAAGAGAAAGTGTAATCCCCTTCCCTTGATATTAATTGAAATTACCATTGTCAAATGTCCCATGATCAAAATCCTGCTGGCTGCCATTGACCAAAAATTTGACTGAACCAGCCACAAAAATCCTATGGCTACAAGAGCAAGTCAGAAGCTGGGAGTTATTGCGATTCACCACCTGTCTCGCCAAAGCCATCCCACCCTCTACAAGGCAGAAGTCAGGAGTATGATTGAATACTTTCCAGTTGCCAGAATAAGTTCAGCTACAACGATACTATGAAAAGGCAATAGCATCCAGGAGATGAGATGGCTGTCTTGATTATGCTGTTTTCAGGCAAACAAGGTGAACGCGGAGTGCATGGGGTGGAGGTCACAACAAACAACACAGGAAGGATTTGGACAGACAGCAAGAATGACTTCCTACAGAGCTAAGGGCTCATTGTAGATATCATTTAATCCTGAGATAAAATATCAGATTTTTCAAAGATTTAAAGCAATACCATTCTAACAGAGGGCAAGTGATATAATAGCAATGATTCTCACCTATAGTATGGGATGTCACTGGCGATTGCTGGTTTGGAGGCTGCTGCACCTTTGTTCGAATAATCCTGAATAAAGGTAAATTAATTAAAGATAATCAATTTTCAAGAACCCATTGTTAAAAAGAAAAAAAATTTAAATAACCCCTAATCAGGAATTTTCTACAAACTCTTTTAATGCCATGTTTCTCTTCGAGTTATGTGTGAAATTCCTAACATGGCAATTTTTGCAAAATAAATAGCCTATGCATGTTTCAAGCAGTGAATTTACTGTGTATTTCTTTACCCTTCCCTTGTGTAAACTTGCTCCATGCCTCAATCAAGTGTAATGGAGCCCAATAGCTCCCAAGTTGTGATGTGTGCACTGTGGAGCTGGAGAGCTAGACATGAAGATTAAATTAAGTATCCACTATGAAAGAACCTTTCACCTTTTCAGAGTGGTACACAGTGATTCACAAGTAACAAATTATTTTTTAGATGTTGTCACTGTTTTAATGCAGGCAAACACGGCAGTCTATTGTCACTGTTTACAGAAACAACAAGCGAAATGAATGATCAGACATTTTGTCTTTCATGGTGTTGAAATATGAATATCAGCCACAATACCAGAGGAGTCCTGGTCTTCAGAAAAAGTACAATGGATCATTTAAGTCCAACTGAAAGGCAAACTGATTTTTTTTTTAATTGTCTCATTCAAAGGACTGCATCTTTGATAGTAAAGTACTAAATTAAGTGTCGGCAGAGATAATGCTCTTAAACCTGATGTGTATTTTAATCTCTGACTTTCTACTTCAGAGGTGACAGTACTCGCTTTGCGCCAAGGCTGATACTAGGCTGCCCACCCCACGTGCCGTTCATTTGGAATGTAGGACTATTGTAGCTTGTCAGTTTTCTAGGATAAATAGCTGTGTTTGTAAAACTATATTCCACTGGTGAGGCAGTATGACCTCTGCCTAAATTTTCCGTTTTCTGGAATTTTGGGAATACTCTGCTGGAAGTAAGGTAAATATCTCTTTTACAAAGAGATATGTTGAGATGTAATATTTCTTTAACTTAATCTGTTTATTGTAAAAGAAACCTCACATTTATATTGACCACAGCACATCCTAATGCAATTTAAAACCTATGAAGAACTCTTACAGCATAATAATGCAGAGAAAGTGTCAGTCAATATGTACATAGCAAGTCCCTTAAACAGCAATGTGGCAATAACCAAATAATCATTTTTTATGGTATTGACTAAGCAATAAATATTGGCCAGCACACCAGGAATAACTCGCTACTCTCCTTCAAAATAATACCTTGGAGAGAAGGCAGCACCTCAGTTTAATGCCTCGTCTGAAGGACAGAACCACCTACAGAGTAGGTCGCCCTCAGTATTGCACTTTAGTGTCAGCCTAGATTTTTTGGAGAATTGGAGAGGGCTTGAATCCACAATATTAGGACTTATTAGGCAAATGTGCTACAAAGTGAGCCACAGAAGATACTACTCCTTTATACTCATGTAAATAATCAAGCACTGCAACACAAACTATTGGCCACTATTGCTGCTACGCAGTACTGGTCCTGTTCTATTTCTGAAAGTTAGTACAAAGCCAGTTTTATAGACATGCTATTACAGTGTTTGATACATTTTAAAACATTTATTACACTGCAGCATAGATTTTTGTGCTCCAGTACTGGAGTGTGCTTGAATCCATAGTCTTATGGTCATAAGACAAACATGCTACAAATTGAGCCACAGAAGACATGGAATTTAATGTAAAGAATCAAGTTTTTAAATCAGTACAGCCCAAAGTATGACCTGCTAGTGCTGCAATGCAATGAAACAGTGCAATAAAACTTGAGAATTACAGATGGTGAATCTCATTCCTGCCTTTAATAGTGGGCCAGCTAGGAGGATCACATTAAATGAGTATTCTTCCTTTTTGTATCTAACTGCTTTCACATTGATTTCTTTTTATAAATTGACACTTGGCTGATGCACATTTTCTTGTGGCTTTGATCATTTCTATCTTTCCTCCATTTGCTTCAACGTACCCATAACAAATGTCATGAAAATACAGCTTGAAAATTTTCATTATGTTAAGAGGGCTGCACGTTAGAGCAAATCTTTATTTAAAGAGGAGGGACACTTTTGCTGAATCTGGTGTGGGGAAGTGAGATAGTCAAGTTTAGCAAGTAGTCAGTAGGTGACTATCTAGTACACAATGATCCTATGAGTTAATAAGGCTACACAATAGAATAAAAAGCATCCCAGAATAAAATGCTTGCTTGTTGGATTTCCAGAGAGTTGGAAAGGGATCTGGCTCAGATAAATTGAAATAAACAATTGACAGACAAAACTGTAATCAGTCGGCATCCTTTAACAAAGAGGTAGTCTGAACACAGTTTAGGTAAATTCCAAAGAGGGTAGAAAGCACGGCAACCAAAATCAAAACTCTCTGGACAATGAAATTGATAGAGATTAAAATGAAGCAGAAAAAGTTTATGTGTGACAGATGTCACGTTTATGACACAAGAGAGAACCAGGCTAAATAGGGAAAGTTCAGAGGGCGTGTCAAAAGTGAGATAAGAGAGTATGTGAGTAAGATAGACAGCTAACATAATAGACAATCAAAACAGCAAATAAATAATCAACATGTGATAGGAGGAGGGATGGGTCAGGTTACAGATCAAAAATGAAAAACATAGATGGGGCAGCGGACATGGCTAAAATAATACTTGTCTTTGTCTTTATTAAAAAAGAACAACCAAAGTCACAGTGAAAGAGGAGAGGCCTGGCATACTGAATGGATTGAACATTGACAAAGAGAAGGTATTGGCTGAATGGATGGAAAGTAGGTATAAAGAAGGTGGTGCCAGAGTACTTTCAGATTGTGATTGTTACACAACCTGTTCTTCAATGAGGAGAAGTATAAACATGCATTTATGGGTTAATCAGTTTGACATCAGTGGTGCTGAAGCTTTTAGATAAGATAATCCAGCCAAAATGAATAACCACCTGGACAGTATGGATTAAGTGCGGACAGCTAGCACAGAGTTGTTAAAGCTAAATCATGTTTAATCACTTGAATGAGTTTGTTGATGGGGTAACAGAGAGATTTAGAGTCATTGAGCCATAGAGTGATACAGCATGGAAACAGACTCTTTGGTCCAACTAGTCCATGCCAACAACATTCCCAAATAAACTAGTCCCACTTGCCCATGTTCAGCCCATATCTCTCCAAACCTTGCCTATTCATGTACTTATCCAAATGTCTTTTAAATGTTGTAAGTGTACCTGCATCCTTCACTTCTTCTGCCAGTTCATTTCACACACAAACCATTCTCTGTATAAAAATGTTACCCCTCATGTTCTTTTTAAAATTTTCTTCTCTCACCTATGGCCCCTGGTTTTGAACTCTCCCACCCTATGGAAAAGACCCTTGTTATTTACCTTATCTATGCTCCTCATGATTTTGTAAACATTTATAAGATCACCCTTCAACCTCCAAAGATCCAGTAAAAAATGTCCCATCCTATCCAGCCTATTTTTATGACTCAACTCTCCATTCCTGGCAACTTCCTGGTAAATCTGTTCTGAACCCTCTCCAGCTTGATAATATTCTTCCCATAACTGGGCTTCTAGAACTGCACACTGTATTCCAGAAGAGGCCTCACCAACATCCTGTACAATCTCAACATGACATCCCAACTCCTATACTCAAAGGTTTGAGCAATGAAGGCAAGTATGCTAAAAGCCTTCTTAACCATCCTGTCTACCTGATCCCCTAGGTGTATTTGCTCTACCACACTACTCGGGGAAGTGCCATTAATAGCATAAGTCCTGCTCTTGTTTGTTTTGCCAAAATGCAATACCTCACATTTATCCAAATTAAACTCCATCTTTCGTTCCTCAGTCCATTGACACAATTGATCAAGACCCCTTCGTAATCTTAGATAACCTTCTTCACTGTCCACTATACTACCAATTTGATGAGAGTAATGTGGTTGATCAAGAATACAGGGACTCCCAAAGGGCATTTGATAAAATGCCACACAGCAGGCTTGTCAATAAAGTTGAAGCTTACCAAATCAAAAGGAGCAATGACAGCAGGGATATGGAATTGGCCATAGGATAGAAAACAGTGAGTAGTGGTGAATAGTTACTTTCAGACTGAAGGGTGGCTCTTCCAGAATCCTGAACTCCTGAATGAATGCATAACAGGCTCCTTTTGTCCTATAGCAATTCTATGATTCTACTTCAGTTTTGAGGACCCAGAAAGGATCATTTAAAGAAGCAGACTCAGTAGGGTCAGTTAACACTTTTAATTTTAATGCACCACAGATGTAAGTAGGTGGAAAGAAATTTCGGATGGTCTATCTGTAGCTTAGAAGAAAAGGAGGAAAGAAAGTTAACAAGGGAATTGGCTGTAGTAGTACAGATGATAGAACGAATGGTAGAAATTCAATGCTCGAAGTGAGAGAGGGATGTTGAGCTACCGAAGAGCACAAGAAAGAGATTTTGGAACAGTATTCAATTGTTTCTTGTGTTCTTTTAACCAACTTGAGCAAATGAGAATGAAGGTTCATTGATGAATGACTCTTTGTATGAAAGTGAAAAATTATGCTTCAAGAAGACAACCTCAGCCATGGAGAAGTGAATGTAACATTTGTCTTCATGTCAGATATTTAACCACAAATATGAAAAACTATCAAAGGAGTCAAAGATTAGATCACTATTCAGATTTATGACAGATATGGTGAACCTAACTTTTAAAAATCATAAGAAACTATTTTAAGGATCCCAGGATGAAAGGCAGGAGGAAGATACAGCCATAATGACCCAGCTTTGTACAATTAAAGAAAAACAGTTGTCAATGCCAAAAGTGATCAATCAGAAGGAGGTAAATGCATGTAGCAAGAAAAAAGTCATCAAGGTTGCATGGTGACAGAGAGAAGTAACTGATATTAAGAAGAAATTGAGTAGGAAAGAAGGCAATGCCGTGGAAAGCCACTGTATAGAATGACAGAGTTACAGGATGAGAAATAACCACTTGGGCATGACATCAGACTGTACTAGAACCTGTATAGTTGTACCTCAATTAAGATCTAATACTTCAAAAGATGAAATGGGAATCTGGGAAAATTAAATATATTTTTTGTTATATACATAATATTTAGTTTACCAAACTTCTTAAAATTAGTGTTAACAGCTTTTTATTTTCTATTT
Source organism: Ginglymostoma cirratum (assembly GCA_024137785.1). NCBI lineage: Eukaryota > Metazoa > Chordata > Chondrichthyes > Orectolobiformes > Ginglymostomatidae > Ginglymostoma > Ginglymostoma cirratum. The sequence goes on from JAHRHZ010000270.1 coordinate 11,758,500, forward strand.
CCTTTGTCCATCTATTCCAGTCCCATTTACAAACTGCTGAAACACAATAAAGTTGCTGCATAGACTGAGAACAATAATGTGAATCAATGTTGGGCAGTGCACCCCCTATGGGTCAGTACCTGTTAATAGAACTGACACTAGGCACTGTATCATTGTCACAGACTCTCTCTGCCAACAGTCTATCTCGAATCTCCCAGGCAAACATGGTGGGGTTTTGGCGCTTATAGTCGGCGATTTTATCTACCACTTTGGGTGTAGCGACCTTTGGTTTGGATCCTCCAATTACTCCTGGCTTAATGCTTCCAGTCTCATAATACCTTTAAAAAGAAAACGAGAAGGAAATTATAAGGCATTACCTAAGATTGGACAAAATCCTGGTTAAAAACAAAATTTAAACTGCAAAGAGAATTCACTTAAAGGGTCTCTGCCAAACATTTCTGATGCGTGATTGATTCGTGCCCCATTAGTGATAAAGTGGCAATAAAACCATTTTAAATTATAAAGCTAATAAAGCAAGTGTTCTATTTTAGTAATCTTTAAAAGGTGTGCTTGGATGTGCATAACAAATTTAAATGTATTCAGTGGCGTATATACATGTCATTGAATGTGTACACATTGTGCATTTGCGTGCATAACGTATATTTGTTGATGCGTGCATGTGTGCATAACGCGTGTGTAAATGTGTGTTCATGCCTGTGTACGTATGTGCATTTGTGTTGCATAACAGAGAAAATGTTTTAGCTCTGTAATTTCCTTGCTAATGAAATTACAAATTAATCACTTACAAAGTGACCACTTCCAGCATGCAGCAAGCTTCTTGAGGGTGAAAAAAGATTTATTATTTAACACATTGTCAGACAGCAGTTTCATGATTTGTGACAATACGGAAAGGTCTAAGATCTTTAATGTCATAATTTATCTCTGCATTTTCATCACAATGGTTCAAGAGTAACAAATGCAATTTTCAATGTTATGCTAGTAGTTTTTTGTCTCTTATGAAGTTATGTAGGCAGATATTTTAAAAAATGAATAGTCACATCTAGTTGATCATGAAATGTTTTGCATTGAGCGCCTTAAATAAATAATAGGCATTTCAAAATTCTTAGCACTGTTATTTTGACTTAGCTTTAACTTTCAATCAGGCATTAGTTTCTTTTTGTTTTACGATGCTTCCATTAACTGTTATTTTTACTTTGTCATTATTTTATTTATATTTAATTTAAGATTTTAAGATGTCTAATGCATTTATTTCTTTTGCATGTTGTCAACCTTTCCAATATGTCAATCTATGCTGCACATTTCTAACACAACAAAAATCGAATACCAAAAAGAATGATTCAAGGGGATACAGATTTGTGTGATAGCAGGAGGAAGATAAACTGCAAGTGCAAGAAAGGGAGAAAGAGAGAAAACGGAAAACAGCTAGCAAAGAAGTCAGGGAAGATGAAGAAAGAAAGTGTAATAAATGCAGAAGGAAAGTGAAAAGCAGCTTAGGTGAAGATGGAATGAAGAGGGTGAGTGCGGCCATGAAAAGGGGACGAGGCACACAGATCTTTCCAGATAAAGAGCATGGGGGAAAAAATCAGAAAGTCATAAAAGTCAGACAGAAAGCTTTTAATTTACTCATGCAGGTACAGTACTAACTGATGAACAGACTGATCGAAATGATTATGTTACTATTACCAAGTACGTCAGGTATGGTAATATTACCACTATGACAGAAGTGACTGTGCCTCCGCGTAATTTATTGTTTTCAAGCCCTTTTCGATATTTCTGAGAGCTATAATAAGATGTCTTCTAAATGTAAGTTTTCCATGTCTGTTTTTTTTCGTAGGTTTGTAGAAGACACTACTTATGCCAATTGACTCTCAGGAGGTCATTTACTTGGCCTCAATTTCAGTGAATGTGGTGCAGTTTTTGTCTGTCAATTTATTAGAAATTTTGACAGAAATATCAAAAATAACACTGATACAATCTCTAGGGTCAATGTACATAGTCTAATTCTGACAATTAACCCCAATAGCATCAGCATGTTCCTCTCTAAATACTAACTTAGTCTTAAAAAGGAAATGCATGTTCAGACAGTTCACTTTTGTTTTGGAATGTTTCACTTACTTTCATAAATAAAACCGGGAAAATTGATCTGCCATTTCAGGGTGGGCCAAATAGACAGTTGCACCAATTAAATGTAGAGAGTACAGTATCTTTGAGAAGCCTTTGCCAAGCGTAACATTATCGCGTATGTAATTTCGGCTTTAACTTGGTGTCTCAAAAGGAAACAATTTAAATACTGAAATGGGATAGAAAAAGATTAACGTTGTTCTAATTATTAAAAATCCATAGTTAGAATCTGCAGTGGCCCATTCCTACATATTCCTGTTTCAGCCTCAAATCATTAGAGTAATGAATTTTATTCTGAGCATTAGCACCTCGACAAAAGTCCAGTGAAACATGTAAACAGCTTGTATGAAGGTTCAACCCGCATTGTCACTGGTTCATTGACCAATCTGTGGAAGTGTGGAATTACACGCTGACATCCCGCCTCGATTTCAACTATGGCCTGATCGCAGTTCGACTTGCCTGTAAATACAACTCTCTATTGAGTGAGGCGAATTGGAAAGCATGATGCCACATTAGTACTGCTTTTCCTACGCTCTAGATTTACACACTTTTTTTTAAAAAAAAGTTATAGGACAGGAAGAAGTGAAGGAAACAGAGTACACGAAAAGAGATCGAGAATGGAGGGGACGCCTTACTATTCAGTTCCAAAGATCTAAAACTGGGCAGGAGCTGCAACTGGAGTGTTGTTCATTGGGGTTTTAAGAACCATGGAAATAGGGACTGTGGAAATTTCAATTCTGCCGGCATACGCCAAAAATATTCAGTTACGCATGAACAGGATCAGAGGCCAATTCTCACGCACATAAACGTTTTAACTTGATACCCCCTTTTGTTTCTGGCATACTCTTCATATTCTGTACGTGCACCAGGAGCTTTTTACAGCGAATGTACTAGAGACGTTTAGAGTTGCCGCATACTTCTAATTTCTATAAATGTAAATTGTTCTCTGGATTCACTATCAAACATCAAGCCCACTTTCTATCCGATCCTGAACACCGAAAGAGTCAAAGTTAAAGGGAGTGGAATCAAGTGGAAAACCTAGTGAATAAGAAAGTGGGACATTGAATGGAAAATAGTAGATGGATGAACAGAAAAATTAAAGAAACAAAAGGAAACAGTAACAGACTCCCCCCCCCCCCCCGTAAAATATGGACAAATTATTTCTGTGTATTATTTACATCCAACTGAGAGGCAAAATCATTACAATCCGTATCACCCTTTCCAACTTGCTTTTATTCTATTTTCGGGCAAGATTATTAATTTCCTGACTGCGCACTCCTTCATTTCTGGCTCCTTCAACCCACGCTTTGATCTTTCGAGCTCTCCCTGGTTAATCACGTCAGACCTGCCGGATCAGGTCACCTCTGGTCAGTGTTCTCCCTCTCTCCCATTGATTTAATTCAAAATCTACTTTTTTTCTGGATCCTATGTGTTCTGTGAGATTGGCGGCGCTGTCGACAGCAATGTGGAGCCAATCTGTGCGACCGTCCAGAAGATCCTGTTGATCTCGGCCCATTAGTGCGCACTGGATTACTACCACGAATCACCCAAACCCGCGCAATCCAGAACCAGTACCAAAAATATGAAACGAGCCTCTGTCCTTGGTACTGAACCTAATGGGTAGCTTCCAGTCGGGACAAAATGAGAGGGAGGAGAGTAGCGTCGATGGAAACAGACACAGAAACTCGCAGAAAGGACTGGGAAAGGAATTAAGGGAGATCTCGAAAGATCAAAAGTTTGAGAGAAAGAGTGAGCGAAACAGTCAAAGCAGATGGGGGGAAAGGAGACAGATTGAGCCAAAGAGAGGCAGGTAGATAGAGAAACCGAGATAGGGGTAAGACAAACGTGAAAATGAATCAATGCAGACTATCGTACGCACCTTCCCTTTCAAAACTAGGGGTTAAGCACTTGGACAACGGGTTAGAAAGACATTATTTGATAAGGTAGCTAATTACGATTACACAACGTACAATCAGCAATACAATTGTACGTAATGTTATATGGGAGTTACATTGACGCTAACAAAACCTGTGTTTTTTTTTCTCCCAGTTTTCTTTTGTTTGTTCCTGACGGTGGGAGCAGCTGTGAACCTCCACAAGGCGTTGAAACACCTCCAAGCCCTGAAGGCTGGTTAAAGGGACAACTCACCAAACAGAGACACCTTCAGGATGCTCTTTTTACTGACACAGTCCTAGCTTCTCAAAGCTAAACCAGGTGTCTGTTGGAAACACGGGCCTGAGCACACAAATCCGGACGACAACAGGAGCTGAGAGAGTCCATCAGAACAGCACAGGACATCTTTTCTGGCAGAGAGGGGGGAAAAAAACCATTCCTCATTCCAAAACGGGATATCATTGGCTGAATGTTTTCTCGCCACAACTCGCTCTCTATTTCGCTCATCCCTACGCTTTCTTTACTCTCACGGCTTCTTCCATCTCTTTGTCTCTACCCCTCTGGTCTTATTTTCCCAAGCTTCTCTTAGCTTTCTCAAATATCAAGGTCAGGTCTATTCTCTATGAAGCAATGCACAAGGTGTTCGGTATTAAAACAGAAAATGTTGGAAATACTTAGCGGGTCTGGCAGCATCTGAAACAGAAACAGAGCTAACGTTTCAGAACTTTGAGCTTTCATCAGAAGCTGAAATGTTAACTCTGTTTCTCGCTCCACAAATGCTGCGTGGCTTGCTAAGTGTTTCCAACATCTCTGGTACTTTGTTTTTGTATACCGGTTTCTGTATTACTGTTTGCAAATTGTCGACCTTAGGGAAATAAATTGAGACCCCTGCCATGTAATGGGAGGTAGGTGTGGACACGGTATCCTTTGAAACTTCATAGCCCACTGACAGGTTCCAAAATGAAACAAATTAACTCTGAATGATGACCTTTGAGAATCCCTCAGCTTGAAAATAAATAAGAAAACACGTTAGACACCCAACCATGTCGTAAGATTCCCAGCAAAACTGCTGGCTGTCCCAAACAAAGTGAGAAGTTTTTTTTAACGAAGCTTTAAACGGCGAGAGCGGTTTTGCATTGTTAAACAGCTCACCACAGTGCCCTTCACGCGAGAAGTAGATCAATAAATCAGCAGAGACTTCAGATAGAAGAGCAATGAGCGTTTAATTTCAAATAATGTGTCCGCCTAAACAGGCACCCTAGAAGCAAACGCACTCACTGTTCTTGTTTTTGTGATATACCAATGGAGCGGACCTGCTGATCTGTTTCAGTGGAGGGTATATGACTGCAATAACAGCATCATGACTCTCTCTGTTGGACAGACCTTGCAGGGGAGAAATGCGGGAAAAACATGGGACTGGTGGCAACCGTGGTCTACTAGATGTGCTTAAAGCAAAGTCAGTGGGGACCAGAATGATAATTCCTCCTTCACTACTCTCCGACCGGCCTTCTCTACTACATAAGCTTGTTTTTTTTTTCGTTTCTGTTTACGGTTTTTTTTTAACCTGCCTTCTCTTGAGCCTACGACTGTCGCTGGAGCCTGATCTGAGCTCACTATTATTGCTGATTCCGAACGGTAGAAGTTAGTGGCGGCGAAGCGCCGGGAATATCAGTGAATTGGTCGAGGTTTTATTCAAACGGATTACTTTTGCAGATGAACCGTGAAATTTGGCTACAAACATGTCAGGTTTTTATTAACACCGAAGGCAATCGGTGACTATTAGTTAATTATTAGATTAATTAGTAAAGACAGCTTTTCTAAAGTCGTGACAGATTCATTGAAATTAATAACTTAAATGAAGCTGATAGGAAATGTGAGGGAAGTCACAGCTATTGCGATGTTGTAATGATTTGTCAATGTAATTGGAATTCATTCTAGCGCCTGTGTTTAAACGCTCACAACACTCCATTGTAACTAGGAACCATTACTGTTTAGAAGGCGTTTCGTTGTTCGTTTGCCCAACTTTCAACCGGGACATGATGTTCAAATAGGACGTGCAATTGAACTAACGCTTCACCAATTGTAAACTAATAATAAAAAAAAGAAAATGTACAAAAACACTTCGCGGTATAGTAGACATTGCAACCTGGCGTTAATAAGAACAGAAACTGACGCCTTCACCATGTGTGATGAACTATCCGGACTCTGATCTGCGATTGTAGTTTGGACCCAACGTAATTTATCATGAATTCCAAAAACGACTGGTGTAGTTTTCGACAAAATTTCGTTTATTTTGTCTAAAATTTAGCCATTTTATGACCAAAACATATTGCATTTTTGAACCCAAACTCCCAGCTGTCGAATGTTTGCTGTATCCATTAATTTTAAACCTACGCGGTACTGAGGAAGGTTATTCCGGTTTGTTTTGGTGTTGGAAAAGAACGTCTCCTCGTGTGGTGGTTTACACGCCTGAAATGTGGCGACCGGCGACTGAATCAGGCCTGCTTTCCTTAAACTGTGCTTGACCACGGTGAAGCAAATCTAAACACAGCCTGGAACACAACTATTTAGGGCTGAGTCCTCATCTCTAAGAGCAGGAACACGGAGAATCCCCGGGAATTGCATGGAACGTCTCCAAGTGTGTTGAGAAAAAAGGTTTCACTAAAGCCAATAAAAACTTTGTACATGTTCCCTAGTTCGACCGCTAGCAAAGTATCAAACAAAAGTTCATTTCCTGCCTGTGTTTGATACATATAACCGACACGGGTAATAACGCCCCTCTTGTACCCCAGCCTCTATGTTCATACACATCTCATCGCTATTTTAAATCCCACGGTTACAATCCAATGAAAAGGGTTTCATCTATCCAAATCTCTCAGTCCCTCGCAGCTCCTATAATAATCGTATGGCAAACACTATATGATGATTATACTTCCATTTTTAAACGTCAGTTCTGACCGTTTTATTTTGTAACACAACTTGTGAGGCAGTTAATTTCCACAGGAATTAAGTCACCTTTATGTGTAAAGTGGACGATTATCCGTTACAAGATGCGTCGTCACAGATGTATTTGAAATATGAGTTGAATTTATCTACTTAAACTGTGACAGCCAGTGTGCAAACGAATTAGGAAGGGCCTTGTTTAGATTGACCCCTCTCGGTTGTGAATCTGTATGAGCGTTTCCCTTTTGTAGATGCAAATATGCAGCGTTTAGCTGGTTGGTGTTCACGCGGGGCTGGGTGCCGCCTATATACATGTGTAAAGATATTTACATTTGACACAGTTTCATATTAGTGCAGTTGGAACCCACTACAGAGTCCAGATAAAAATCTGTGTATATGTGTGACGTTTCAGCTTAGCATAGCCCGGTAGGTACACGGCTCTGAAACTTTTTTTTTTGCCCTTGTCCGTACTCTGTGTGGATACTGGTTGGTATAAAGGCATGACAGCGGTCAGGGCTAATATTTGAAGTACGGGGGTAGAGTGTGCCAAGTGCCCAGACACAAAACAGAAAACTCTAGCCGCAACAAATAAAACCTGACAGACACCCATGCTGAAACAGTCACTGGTTTTCTGAGCGTTTATCTATGTACCTAGCAGGTGTTTACTGCCTGTACTGGAAGGAGCCACATACATTAAAGGATTATTTTGATTTCTTATAACCTAAGGATGTTTTCTGCATTATGCGTGCCTTTTATTAGCTGGGGTTTTGGTGAATCGTTTTCTGCTATTCTCTGATATCTGATTCTCTTAATTTAAGGATTACCTTGTTGTCATATCCTTTCTGATGGATTACCTGCAGGAAAGGCTTTGTCTGGGATATGTCGCTCTTGGATTATTTCTGCTCCTCATATCTGCAATGTTAGGTTTGAATTACTACCGGTTCTCTTGCCTCTAACACTATTTCTCATTATCACTCACTTGGCTCTAAGATTGTTTCCAATATTACCATGAGTCTCTATCACAGAGTCCCATGATCAATGTTTTCCAGTTTACACTGTCATTCTTGATTTATTTAGGCTTTTGAAACCTACTCGGAATTTTGGCTTTGAAACTCAACTTATTGACTCTACGAGTTTACATTCGCTTATTATGTCCAATGCCATTTTATCTAAGTTAGGTTTTAAAGTCTATGCTGTGGATTTGTAATGGGTCAGTTTGGGCCCCGTTGTTATACCAGACAGTGACTTTGGTCTGATATTTTCCTTTTTTTCCTGATTCTTACCTGCCCAGAATCTTGCTGACGCAGCCGTGGCTCACCCGCAGCTGCCTGGAGATGTCACAGGGTCTCACCCCTTGATGGGCCAGCTCGACAATCCGCTGCCGGACAACATCGGGGAGAGGGCGACCATTGACAAAGACCCCTCCGAGCTGATTCACTCCGCCGTGCCCTGTATACAACATACAAAACAAGAAAGAGAGAGAAAAGAAACACTGCAGGCTCCACAGTAGAATTCCAATACCGAGTCTGCATTTCCGAGCTCGGGTCTATTGGCAACGCGCAGGGCCCAAGCAGAAACATGGGCAGGAGAAGGAGTGACCTCCCCCCATCCCCCACCCCTACCAGCAGCAAACCCCCCTCCACCCCCGCCCCCGCCCCCACCCCCACCCCCGCTCCGCCACCCCTGCCCTAAGTAGCTGTCTACTTGCATGGAAAGGTGGGGGAGGGGGAGACTTGGGGAGGGAAGATACTGCAGGCACATCGGAGATTGAGGAGACCAGGAGGATGAGGGCACAAGGCAGTGTGTTTAAAAGAGGGGAACAGTTTCCAAACGTGGCCCCAGTATTAGGCTGCACAGGAACACAGGGTGCCCGCAGCTTCCTGGTACACTCTTCATATCAGCAGATCACAGCCACGCACTCTCCGCCAGCAACTGGACCTCCGGCTAGGAACAAGGATTTTATACCCCTGTGTATTGTGAGATGTCTATAATATGGACCCACACTAGCTTCAGTTAACAGCTTTATTTTTTAAAAAAGCAGAATGATTGTTGTTCTGAATTACAGACACATATGAGTCGTTCACTGAAAGCGAAAGTGATCCACTGAATTCGGAACAGAAAATGAGCCCCGTTCGGTGACACTTCAGCTTCCTGTGTGAAAAAAAGTGGTCGTTCGGAGATCTGTGGACGGATTTTAGTCGCCTTCACAACCTTGTAGGACCAAGACATGTTCCTAGTGAGTAATCGGCTGCAGCACAGCAAAGGGTTCCATTCTCAAACCGAATCTAACAGAATTGTTAGAGGTTTGCTAGACTTTTTGGATCAGTGTGTGGGTTATCTGTCCCGATGTGATGATACATTTCTACAAGTCTTTCAAGAAAACCGTTGGGAAAGTGAATGGGAAATCCTAACACGAAATTAGAGCGATTTTTTTTTCTCTCTAACAGCTCCAAATTGCATTCAAAGCAAATGGCATCTACAATCAAATAAAATAATACCCTTCCCTGACTACGACAAGTATTTGGTGAATGTCAATCGGTTACACAATTTTACTGTTGCAATACCTGGGAAGGAAAAATCGGCCTACTTTAATCTTTTTTTATGAGGCTGTTTCAGCCAGAGGAGACGAAAGTTAAAACGGGGACGGTCTAATACCTGCGATAGAGGGGTAATCGGCGCCGCGGGCTACTTAGCCTCTTCCAATGCCCTTTTTCCTGGTTTCAGCAATAAGTGAAATTAACGTTTTGCTAATGAGTCAGAAATGATACACTACTTCCTTTTTTTTTGTAAAGAATTGGCGTCTAATTTCACACCGTGGAGCAAGAAGATCGCGACTGTAAGGTCATTTGGTATTTTTTAAACATATACGTGCCGTCAGATTTCACGGGGGATCCGTTTAAATTTCTAAGTTTTATTTTGAGATTTTGGTCCACTTTCCAAAACACGAGCCATGGTCATTTACTTTGGCAAATAAGTTTACGTCAAATTCAAAGTAGGAGAGGATAAATTCGGAATAGAATTGTAACAATCGCCCGACTTTTGAACGGTTTTCCTAAAATCGATATTGTTTGATTCGATCTGGAAGTTTGTGTGCGCGCTTTACTCCACATCACTATATAGCAACAATCTCAAATCGATTTTTTTTGGAGACGGCAGAAAAACTCCACCCTGTTTCATACTAAATAAACCTGGTCAACGAGGTGCGATTCCTCAACTGTGTTTAGTTCCCTCTACAATATGATTAGTTCGAGTTGATAAAGCATCTGTTTACAAGCAGTAGGTATAATAACTCTTAACACACCGTGATAGAATGTGTCATTTCATATAACACCGACCAAATGGACAAATCCCAGCCAACTCTGTCAAGCGAAACTAACGTGCTGGAGATATTCTCCGTGGTCCACAACCTTCAGAAAGGACTTTCACTGCTCCATATCAACTTAATCTTCGCCGGTTAAGCACAAAAGTAATTGCAATCGAAAAGAGCAAAATTAAACAGTTACACGCCGACCTTATTTAATCTGTAGGTTAATGCTCGCTAGCAAATTACTGGGAACTATTTTGTTTTGTTCACGAATTTTAATGAATCATCTATTGATGCGGCTGACTTTTACTAACGATGCTTGTGACAGAAAGCAACTATATCACATGCCCTTTGGTAGTAAAAGTACAAGCCTTTAAGATAGCATTGCAATTGTGCTGTCGCTTTCGATTTAACTGTGAGAATTCAGAAATCTTTGCATTAACTCGTTTTCTTTTATAATTCGGGAAAAACCGGAGGTGATATTAAAATGAACCTTGCACGTGTGACTCGATCGTGCCTTTCTGTTAAAAAAAATGAGTCCCTTTCAAAGATTTCGCATTGCTCCGGGTCTAGGAGTCACTGATCACCAGCTTCTGGATCCGGGTCTCCCAGCACTCCTTACACACTATCGCTCACTAGGAACCGCCAGACAAGCAGGGAAGGAGCTGCCTACTTACTATGCATTGCTGCAAACGGGTCGTGCTTACAGTGGATTTCCATGAAAAGGCGCAGCCGGTCTTCAACTCGGAGAACACCTCGATTTCCTGGTCTGGATTTAACCCCTTCACCTATACTCCCAAAAACAAAAGAGGGGTGAACATCACCCCACGCAAACCCAGAAGAAGGTCTCGATGCCAGCCACTAATTGCAGGTCCTACGTCTTTGTGATCCACAAGGTTTCGGACGGATTGTGCAAGGAACGTAAAAGTTAAGTTTGACAATTGCAATTCATTGCCCCCAAAAAAGAGATCCAATTGCTACCCAGTGACAGCAGTGAATTTTAACTTCGAAATCGTTCGAAACCGGAAAAAAATCCCTTTATGATTTCCAGCTTTTTTGGCGTTTTCCTATGCAATTTGTCCGCTGTGTGTGTGTGAAGGCGGGTTTCCCGTTTCCCCGGAGTGCGCTGGCCCCCTGCTCTGTATTCAGTGGCGCTCACTCTCCTCCATAGTGTTTAAATGTGCCTGAGCCCGCGGTGAGTCGCCCCAGGCTCCGCCCGCCGCTCTGCCCCCAGTCGCTGGCAATCACAACAGCGCCGACCAATCAGCGAACGTCCCTACACGCCAACAACCAGTCACGCTCAAGAGCCCAGTTGGTGGACCAATCCTCGCTCGAGGTGTGTGTCATCGCGTGCTGACACGCCCCCGTCTGGGAAAGACGGCAATTCATAGGCACGTCCGTTTGAACATTAACCAATCACCTGAACGCCTTCTCCAGGGAAGAGGCAGTCTCTTTGTTAATTGGTTAGTTCATGCACCACCTCGATTGGCTCATTCTGCTAAACTCTAGAGGCGGACCTCTTTATTCAAAAGATCCATTCACATGTTTAAAAAATGAATTTAATTTTTCATTTGAATAATTTTAGACAATAATTTTTTCAAAGAAAATCCTCCGACTTTTTGGCAATATAAATAAATCCTTCACTTTTGACTGTAACTTAAAGAGCCTGTATAAAATTATAGTGTCTATCTTGAGTGCAAATGTCTGTTTTAAATGCAGGTGTTGATACCAATTAATGAATGATTAGCTGGTTGGGGCATACATTACAGAACAACAAAATTAAGTTATTGTTAGAATTTTTTACAAAACTGTTCCTGGGTAAGACTAAAAGCAGAACTGTTAATAGTGAAGAGCCGATTTGTATTTTAGTTTATGTTGACAATACATAAAGAATCTTGAGGATTTTACGTTATTTTAGAGGTTAGCTGCAGCGTTTAGTAGTCCTGAAGTCAAAAGGACCATCTTTTGGTCAGTTAACAAGTGTCAAATGTTCACAGTTTGATCATTGAAATTGAATTTACACATCATTTATTACTACTGTTCAGGGAAGTGGATTGAATACTGTTGCTAAACGTATATTATTAACTGAGCTCAAATACTTGCCGTATGATGGGAAACTGTTAACCTCGACATTTCGATGTTGAAATAATTAGACAAAATTTGTCCACCACGAGACGACCCTTGAACCAATGGATCTCTCATTGTTAATTTAAAAGAATCTCGATGATCACATACATAGGATTAATTGCAATTCTGGTCAATCATATTTTAAAGGGCAAGTCATTTCGTCTCACTTTCATTGTTAAATCTCTATCTGCTCTAGTTTCTAAAAGCTACTTTTTTCTCTCTACGACGTCAAAGTGCTGACATGCATATATACACATGTGTTTGCGCGCACGCACACCGACACACTTTCTAGTTTTCGAGTTCACGCTCTATTTGCATAATAACTATTTATCAGTTCTCATCATTGACAACTGATACAAAACAATAACACAGTGAATTTATACGATTATTTAATACTCGATAATGATTTTATGTATGATATTCAACAATTCAAAACGACCGCAAGAACACATCAACACTACTATTTAATCCAGTAGCCCCCGAGATGAGTTTGTCTTCCAGAAATATATAAACAAATCCTCTTGCTATTTTATTCCAAATATCAGCAATTAGTAGAGTTTTAAAAGTTAAATTTACCAAATATCACCATTAAAACACTTTAGAAATTTCACGTCAGAATGTACTTTGGATTTCGAATACCATTAATTTATCTTTTTGGTGTATAATACGTTTACTATCTATATTGAAATGACCACAGATACAGGGTTAACAGAGTTCGACAATTTTTTTGCGTTTTGTAAGAATGTTTATAACAGAATTAAAATATCACAGCCAATTCTCATGGACAGTCGTGATTTAATCAATAGCAATAAACTTTCACGGCAGTGTTTATAACACCCTGCCTGTAAATACTTTTAATTATTTTTTACATATTTCTAAGAAACCTGAGGGTATTTATCTTACAAAAAAAGGGAAAATCCAAACCCGAATTGTCTTACTTCAATGGAAAGCTTTGGCTAAAGGAAATATTCAAAGAGCAGAGGCTTGGTCTCACGGCTGAAATCCACGGCGTCTTGGATATGTCTGATTGGAGTTATTAAGGACGTGAATTTTCGAGCTGAGCTGAGGACAAGTGTTAGCTGGACGCATTTTTCAAATCCAAATAGAATGCCTTTGGTGAGACATTAAGTCCAAGCGCAGACCTACGAGTACAACTCAATAACTTCTAGTTCATCAGCCCAGCGTTTCCGAACCTAGGTTTCAAGAAATTTCAAACGTCTGGTGCCGCCCTCATTTCATTTCAGTGCTGCGAGAAAACCCATCTGTTTAGCTTTCACCTGCGGAAGTACCCAGACGTTTGCTAAGATATGACTTTGCTTTCACATCAGCAAGTTCACAGTTTCCTGTGTAAGAGTTACCTGACATAAGTAAAGCGTTTCCTCTCGGGGTGAAATATTGTCACGGTCACTGATAATTTGAACTTCTCTAAAGTTATACTTCTATAAGGATTGCGCAATATTTCTCTACCTATAGGTACAGATTTATCGAAGCAAACAATTATTTCATGTGGTGAAATGCCATTTTTAAATTCTTCCAACAAGCCCACAAAGGACCTTAGAACAAAATGAGAATGAAACTTGGCTCTTGTTCATTAACCTGTTCTCCAGTGCATTTAACTTGGACTATTAAAGGATATATTTTCCAGTTTTATTTTATATCTACACTCTGGAGGGGTTTACTGTTGTAAATTCTTCGTAAAAAGGCACTGCAAAGGTCCATTCCACAGCAACCCAATCAGTCTGTAATGATGGTGTTCTTGTATTAAAAGCCCAGTGACGATAATGATAAATCTGCATCAAAGCAGAGTGGATCCCCTATCCACTGTATAGCAACAAAAACTAACCAAGGCCTGCTTTTCCTGGCAGAAATTCTTTCCCGGTCGTCCCCATCCCATGCAAAAACAGACAGCTCTTCACTTGTTCGCTATGCTCATGTTCTTTGCTAAACGGTGCATAGCGGGAAGGGGGCAGGATAAACTCCTAGGCCTACCCTAGGGTCAAGCCAAAGCTTCCAACCATGAACTTGAGAACTAGAAGAAGGGTCTTCATCATAGTCATCATCATAGAGATATACAGCACAGAAACAAACCCTTCGGTCCAACTTGTCTATGCCGCGCTGAATATCCGAAATTAATCTCGTCCCATTTGGCCCATATCATTCTAAATCTTTCCTATTCATGTGCACATCCAGGAGCCTTTTAAATGATGTAATCGTAACAGACTCCACCACTTCTTCTAGCAGCTCCTTCCATACACACACGGCCTTCTACGTTAAAAAGAAGCCCCAGGGGTCCCTTTTAAATCTTTCACCTCTCACCTCAGTCCTATGCCCTCTAGTTTTGGACTCCCCTACCGTTGGTTAAAAAAAAACTTGGCTATTCACCCTATCCATGCCCCTCATGTTTTTATAAGCCTCTATAAGGTTATCCGTCAGATTCCACGCTCCAAGGAAAAAGCCCCAGCCTATTCAGGGTCTCCCTGTAGCTCAAACCCACCAATTCCGGCAACATCCTTATAAATCTTTTCTGAACCCTTTCATTTTAACAACATCTTTCTTCTAGCAGGGAGACCAGGTTTGCACGCAGTATTCTAAAAGTGGCCTAACCAATGTCCTACACAGCCACAACATGAGATCCCAACTTCTACACTCAATAGACTGACCAATAGAGGCAAGTGCACCAAACGCCTTCTTCACCACCCTGTTTACCTGACTCCACTTTCAAGGAACTATTCTTGTCTTTTGATGGCTGGTCTTTCTTCAGCAGTCCTGAAGAGTGACTGTGCTGTGTCAAGCTGTAAATCAGGTGTTCCACGACCTGTTTGATCTAATTGACGGGGAAGCCAAATGTTGCTTTAGTTGTACTTCTTATTTGTATCTCTCAATTGTAGGACATTACTTTATTGATCATCTCTTCCGGGGGCATCCTTGCAACGGTGCAAGTTTAGAAGGCTCTGAAAATTCCGAGACATCCTACTGGTCGAACTCAAACAGTGCAGAGGAGATCGACTGTTTATAAGGGCAAGGACGCCCAAAACAATGTTTTTCTATCATCCTTGACCTTTTGACATGTTGGAGAACCTTTGCACAAAAGCAAGAAAGTCTGAAATGCCAGGTGAAAACTAATTATTTCATTCGGTATTAATTTAAACAATGCACATGAACCTTGATTGTGTTTCCCCTCACGCCCACTATCTTGTCGTGAATACACTCCCAAACCGCAGAATAATCACTAACCAGTAAACCGAATCAACTAGAAGCTAACTTACCATTTCCGATGATTAAGCATTTGGACAATGATGGAGAGAGAGAGAGAATTTGCGCGACGTCATGTTAAAAAAATGGACTGTTCCACATTTCACTGGCCCAACCTAGCCTCAACAGGAGAGAAACTTACTTCCCAGCTTACTTGTTTAGTTTTTAGTACTGGCCTACTACAACATCTGGCTCCAGAGTCAATAGATGCGAAGCTGGAAAAGCACAGCAGCTCAGACGGCATACGAGGAGCAGGAAAGTCAACGTTTCCGATGGAAACCCTTCTACAGGGCTGGGGAGGGGGTGGGGTTGGGGCAAGGATAGGTGGGATGGTGATAGGTGGATGCAGGTAGGAGTTTATTATGATTGGTCTGTTGGATGGGTTGAGTGGATTGGTGAGTAGGAAGGTGGGCAGGTTAGGTCATGTCAGGGGTGGGGCGGTTGGACATGGTATAAGGCTGGAGGTGAAGGGATTTTGAAGCTGGTGAAGTCAACATTGAGGCCAGTGAGCTGTAAGCTCCCAAGATGAAATATCAGGTGTTCCTCCAGTTTACATTTGGCCTCACTCTAACAGTGGAGGAGATGAAGGATGGACATGTCACCAGGAGAGTGGGAGGGGGAGTTAAAATGGATGGCAATTGGAAAGTCGCGTTGGTTGGTGCATGCAGAGCACAGATACTCTGCGAACCAGTCCCCAAGTCTGCATTTGTTCTCCCCAATATAGAGGAGACCACATCAAGAGCAACGGATACAATAGATCAGGTTGAATGAAGTGCAGGGGTAACTCTGTTGGATCTGGAAGGATTGTTTGGGGCCTTGATTGGAGGTGAGAGGGGTGGTGTAGGGGCAGGTATTGCACCTCTTGCAGGGAAACGTACCGGGTGTGGTGGAGAAGTTGGTGTGCAATGTAGAGCTGACATGGGAGTCACAGAATGAATGGTCCCTGTGGAAAGCAGACAGGAGTGTGGAAGGAAATATCTTTTAAATGGTGGGATCTGATTGTAGATGGTGGAAATGTCAGAGGTTGATGTATTGGATTCAGACTCTAGTCCTCACATCCCACCCCACCAACTTCCAAATCAAACATATGATCCTCCAACATTTCTGCCGCCTACAATCAGACCCCACCACCCAAAAGATATTTCCTTCCCCACCTCTGTCTGCTTTCTGCAGGGATCATTCATTCCTCAACTCCTGTGTCAGCTCTACACTCCCCATCAACTTCTCCACCACACCTGGTACCTTTCCCTGCAACAGTAAGAGGTGCAACAGCTGCCCCTAACATTTCCCCTTTCAACTCCGTCCAAGGCCCCAAACAATCCTTCCAGATTCAGCAGTTTCACCTGCACTTCATCCAACCTGATCTATCGTATCCGTTTCTCCGGCCGTGATCTCCTCTATATCGGGGAGACCAACACAGACTCAGGGACCGTATCGCGGAACACCTGCACCCTGCATGCACTAACCATCCCAACCTTCCGGTTGCCATCCATTTTAATACCCCTATCACTCCCCTGGTGATATGTCCATCCTAGGCCTCCTCCACTGTCAGAGTGAGGTTAAATGTAAACTGACAGAACAACACCTGATACTTCACCTTGAGAGCTTACAGCCCAAAGGCCTCAATATTGACTTCACCAGCTTCAAAATCTCTCCAACCTCAGCCTTATCCCATGTCCAGCCCTTTCCCTCCTCCTCTCCTCCCTGACCTGGCCTCATTGTCCATCTTCCTATTCACCTTTCCGCTCTACCCTTCCCACTGACTAATTACAATAACCCCCAACCTGCATCCACCTATCACTATCCTTCCTACCCTTCCACCAGCCTCCACTCCCCTCCCTCTATTTACTTCTAGGCTCCCCTCCCCCTCCCCAGAAGAGAGGAAGGTTTTCTACCCCAAATGTTGACTGACCTGCTCCTCGTATGCTGTCTGACTTGCTGTGCTTTTCCAGCTTCGCACCTATTGATTCTGGCTTCCAGCATCTGCAGTCCTTACTGCTTCCACAACATCTGACCCCGCCAAACACAATCAGAGAAATTCTGCAAAGCTCAGTTTATAGAAGAATCCCTAATTACCAGGGATTCATACAATGGAACCCAAAGCCAACAAGAGGATCCTGGTAGAGATAACAAAGTGAGGAGCTAGAGGAATACAGCAGGCCAGGCAGCATCAGAGGAGCAGGAAAGTTAACCTTACGGGCCTGAACAATTCTGAAGAAGGGTCCCGACCCGAACGTTGCCTTTCCTGCCCCGCTGATGCTGCCTGGCCTGCTGTGTTCATCCAGCTCCACAATACGTTATCTCTGCCTCCAGATCTCTGATCCTAGTAGGGATGTTGTTTTTGAAGACTAGCTAGAAATGTTAGCAAAAGGGAGCGTTAGCGAGATATTCAGGTGTACACGGAAATCTGCGGGATGGCATTTAAGCCGGAAAACAACTTGGGCTTTGTGGCAAGACGGTGTTGGAGGACAGTCGCGTTGAATGATTGGTAAGAAGGGAGCAGGCAGAAAGAACAGCCAGGGCTGTCGGTATGGAACCATTTTCGTCCCTAAATATATGCGCTAGAAGCCTTGGATTAGATTTGTTCCAGGAAGGTCTGCAGGGATCACGTGTTAAGTTATCTGCTTTAGAGTAGTTAGTTTTTTTTAACATTCTCATGACAAGGCAGGAATTTATTGCTGCCCCATAACAACAGAATGGCTCTCAGTCACTTCAGAGAACAATTTAGAGTCAAACATTGTGATGTGGCGACAGGATCATGTTATGCAGCCCAGGGCTTCTGGCTCCCTTTTCAAGAATATTAGCAATCCAGTTGGGTTTTACGACATACTGATACGCCTTTTGATCACCTTTCTTTTTTTAAAATTTGAAACTGAAATCAAATACTAAACTTCGGAGGAAAGGTCACCGGACCCGAAACGTTAACTCTGTTTTTTCCATAACAGATGCTGCCAGACCTGCTGAGTTTTTCCAGAAACTTCTGTTTTTGTTCCTGATTTACAGCATCTGCAGTTCTTTCGGTTTTTACGAAACTTCTTATTATCCCTCGATTCCTGGTCCCGCCCTCTGCCACATGGTTCATCCGTTAAGCCTTACTGTCCAATCTGAATTTATGGCAATTCTTCAGAGATAGCAAGAACTGCAGATGCTGGGGTCAGAGATAACACGTTGTGGAGCTGGAGGAACACAGCAGGCCAGGCAGCATATTAGGAGCAGGAAAGTTAACGTGAGAGATAATACGAACTGCAGATGCTGGAGAATCCGAGATAACGAGGTGTAGAGCTGGACGAACATAGCAGGCCAAGGAACACCATAGGAGCAGGAAAGCTTGACGTTTCGGGCCTAGACCCTTTCCTATGATGCTGCTTGGCCTGCTGTGTTCATCCAGTTCTACACCTTGTTATCTAGGAAAGTTAATGTTTCGGGTCGGGACCCTTCTTCAGAATCGTTCAGACCCGAAAGGTTAACTTTCCAGCTCCTCTGACGCTGCCTGGCCTGTTGTGTTCCTCCAGCTCCAAACTGTGTTGCCTACGGCAATTCTTGACGTTCATGATCACAGGTTGTATTTTTACTGCGTTTAAACAACAATGTTTCATCATTGTTTGAGTCAGCAAAAGGTACAATTTAAATGAGAAAAACAAGCCAATGAGGGGCGTCACACCGACCTGTGTTTCCAAAGGTGCCGCATTAACTCGAGAAAGAGTTATTTTGTTTTTGGCATAATGTTCTGTCCCAACAAAGGGATAGAACAATTTCAGTCATCTTCCAGTACAACATGGCTCCACCGACGGCTTAGTGCGCGTACGCCGCCAGCTGAGAAATGAAATTAGACGAAGCGAAGGTAACAATTTATGCCATCGCTTTGGGCATTGGCTGGGAAGTAATGTCTGTTAAAGGATAACTCGGGAGTCACAGGGACTACCGACTCCGCTAAAGCAAGTCAAAAGCAAAACACTGCAGACGCTGGACATCTGAAATGAAAACTGGAAATGATGGAAACATTCAGTAGGTTTGTAGCAGCCGATGAGTCAAAAACCGAGTTAATGTTTGTGGTCCATAACCTTTAATCAAAGTTAAAGGTTTTCAGCAAGTGAAAGGAGGTGGGGAGGGAAAGGTAAGGTCTATGATAGAGTGGAGGGTGAGAGAGATTAAAAGACAGAAGGCTGATGTCGCTATATCAAAGGGACTGGAAATGGGACAAGTGGGAAAAAAACTTGAGGCTGGATGGCAGAATCACGTACACCTGTTCATCTCTCCACACTAGCTGCCGGATCTCCACCCTGTTACGTGCTATGTCGGATTACTGGGATCGATGGCACGGAACCAAATCATGCTGGTGTTTATTCTCCCGTCTTTTCTCATCTACATGCATCACGGTGACCACCTATTCCCGTGTCCATCATTTGCTTGTCCATTTTCCCCTTACACGCACCCATGTTTTTCGCTTCACCTACTACCGGCGGTACCGAGTTCACTATTGTCATTATTTCAGGTAAAATGTTTAATTTGAATTCCCTATTGGATTTCTCAGTCACTGTCTTATATCACCGGCCTCCAGTTATGCTGTCCCTCACGCCAAGAAACATTTCCTCTGTATCCTCTCTAGCAAATATTTTAGATTTTTTAAAAACCTCTATTAGGTCACCCTATTGCTTTTAAGAGGGAAGACACCCACCCTTTTCTTTGATGTGTAAACTCACAGATTTCTACTAAAGAGGCCCCCAAGTAAATTAGGCACATACAGCTCAATAGCAAACTACATTTTAAAAGGGCACGCGGCCAATTTAGGACACCACGGAACTTTACAAATTTATCCGAGATAACAAGCATGGGGCTGGATGAACATAGCAGGTCAAGCAGCATCATAGGAGCAGGAAAACTTGACGTTTCGGGCCTAAACCCGTCATCATTTCTGATGAAGGGTTTAGG
>JAHRHZ010000270.1:11779468-11841654 GCA_024137785.1 Ginglymostoma cirratum
TTTTATCTCTTTTACAAATTTATCATTGGCTTTTAATACTGTAATTCCCCGTGCCCTAGTGTGGTATTAAAATGAGCTCCCCCGTGGAGTAAAATTCGACCTCTGCGACCAAACACCCACGCACACCCTTTGTTCCTAATCCCGCCTCTAGATGCGGAATAACTAGGGTCTGAAGTCTGGAAGTCGAGGTGTAAACATGCCGGTCTGAGAAAGTGCCTGTAGTGTAACTGCAACGTCGAACTATAATCTGGGCTGCATGGATATAATTTCTCGATGCGGCGCTATAGAAACTTCTTTTAAATGTACTCTGCTCAAAGAAGGAAGCTGCTACTGTTCTCCCAGCTGAACTGGACCTCTTTCAGTCTAAGCGCAATTTTGGCGGTCAATATCCCGCAGAATGAGAGAAATTATTCATAACGCCACTTGGCGCTTCCAGTTTGATCCACTGATCGACCAGGTCTTGTCGGATTTTGTTTTTAAACGTGCAAGTGTCCAGAGCAGTATTGGTGGTGGAGGGCAGAGCGAGACCCATGTGAAGATTACAGCGTTTGCGCAAGAGTTGCACATTGGACCGTTCGACAGAGGGCACTAACTCGCAAACTACTGCTTGTCACTTTCTCCTCCTCCAGCACCGCTTCCTCTCCTTATTTCCTCAGACATTACCTATTCTTCGAAGTCCATTTCTCAGCTTTATCTTCCATTTACATTCGCCATTTGACCATATAGTATGTTTACCCAAAAAATACATTCCCTGGTTTCCAATGATTATTTTTCATTAATTTGGTTTTAACGGTTTGTCTCTGAGGTTAGTATTAGTAGTTAGATGGCATTATTATCTTGGGGATGGATTCCGAACTTTAATGCAACGAACTAGCCGCTTCGTACACCTCCACTTAATGGTCCAAACATTAGAGTGGTATCACTGAAACTAAACAGTTATGGCGACTGTCAACCAAACAAGTCACAATAATTTTGAGATGGTTTAAGAAAATTGTTTAGTCCAATGACTGGGCAGAATAATAGTTAAATGTAAATACTGTGTAGAAGTAAAGTTTTAAATTTCAATATCTAACGTTGCTGAATTCTTTAGTTACAGAGGGACCAAAACTGTAGCCTATTAGGTTTTACATGAGATGCCTGTTGTTATTTGCACATTCGCATTTACTGACATGGTACCATAACTTGAATTAAAGCACGGATTGTTAGTAGGGTAATTCTCAAATCCGAATGAGTTTAACTGACCAATATGACCATTACTGTCCAATGACGGTATCCTGTCCTTCCTTTCTGAAATTGTCTTTAGCAGGTAAATCGTCCGTGAAAATCACTAGAAGCTTCATTTTCATTGAAGGAATCTCAATTACAAAGTAGGAAATCGGGTGCTGCCGACTAAATGTAGTACAAACTAAAATTATTACTGCCAATGTCAGAATTCGGTCCAAGGTTTGGAATCACGCCTGTGGACACTGCTTTATTTATTTTTTCTGGCACTATATTGTTTCCGAACAACTTTACAGTATTGCGTGCAAGGAAAACATCATGATACAGCAACTTGCCAACGTTATCAGAGAAAATTACAAAAGTCCTTTTTCAATTCTCTGTTCACTCTGATTTGACAATGTGACTTGGTCCTGGCAGTCCTATAACTTCACTCACAAGATTCTACACAAGATTGCACGGTGTGAACGGGTACGTTGTATCAATAACCAATATGTACCTTTGCATGCCTCTATAATCACTGCAGTCTATGGGTCTGATGTTAGATCTCTGATCTACTGGGGCATCAGTCACCTACTATTTACAATATTTCATATTGGGATTCAGTGGAACAGATACAGAGGATGAATTATGGAGAGAATTGTGACGGAAGATAATACATCTATCGATTCTCCTTGTATAATACACAGCGCACTTCTAAAGGCCTGGCTTACTCTTGTGTTTCCCTATAGCCTGGCAGGTGACTGACACTTGTGACCTGGCAAATCTAATCTTTCTACATCATGAAACATATAAGGCCATTGATTTAAGGGCGACGTTCAGAAGGCTCTTGAAATTATCTGTGAATGAGGTGGGTAAAAAAGCGTTGTCAATCCATGAAGTGCAGGGCAATGCCGAAAGCGCTAACTCTCAACATATTGGTGCATTCCACAAGTCTGACTTTATTGTCTGGTTTTCCTTCATCGCAGTTCGTAAATGTGAACCTCCCTGTGATTAAAATGACAATTTAAAATGGTAGGGAACAATTTACAATTTGTACTTGAAGAACACTGCACTCCTCCCTCTCTGTTCATTCCTCCGCCCTACTCTGGCGGTTTTAATCTCGCAGGTGCAGAAAGTGAAATCGCACTCTTTGATGGGGTGAGGGGAAGTTTAGTGCGTTTCTATCTTAAGCAACTGCTGCCAATTCCTCTGCTGCTGTTTGGGCGACCTCCAGCGCTGAACAGGGCATCACTTCGGTTCATGGCTTTGCACGTTGCAGTCTCTGGAGGCCATTCCTGCTGCACGTTTTCTGAACCGGAAACGTACCAGTCGGTAGCCCCAGTGAGTCTAGTCTGACAGAGATGTGAGGTCTGTGTTCCCACACATTCGCCCCCACCCCCACCATCAACCCCCACCGCCCTAAACATTCTAATAGGAATTGATCTCCAGTGTGTCTTGTGGGGCTCTAAATTACAAAGCAGCTCTTTGCCGAGCATATTTAAAAGGTATTATTGTAAAACTCGACTGGATCTATTCAAAAGACATTTGTCCTGTTAAGTGGACACTTTCAAAAGCTGCTCCTGAGGCGTGAATGTACCGTTTGGAAATCTTGGTACTTATTTTTTCTCTAAAGTTTTAAGCAAAGACCAGAATCTAACAACAATGCAGTGACTGTAACTTGTAATTGTGCTAAGTCGCTTTCGAGTGTTTTTTTCTGACCCAGGAAGCGCAGCCCCTTGAAAGTCTGCACCGTTTCAACTGTGTGTATGTGCCTATAAATAGTGCATGGCACACAGTCTGGAAGGCTTATTTGACATGAATATAGAGGCAGACAATGTAAAGTTCATCACCAGAAAGGCAACTAATTAACAAAGGCAGCATTTTAAAACAGGCCAGGCCATACCGAACAAGCGTGGCTCGCACGTGCTGATACAAAGGATTTCGACCCTGTCATCTGTCAGCTCGGAAGCTGAAGGTAAACAATGATATAGATTATTTCACGGGTCACAGACAGGAAAAGCAGTTAATGTCCCAGAATGGCACAAATTCATTCTGGTGTCAAGCTCGGCAACTGGAGCCCTTTATGATCAATAACTGGGCAGGATTCTTTCGGAAGCTGAACTGGGGAAGGGCGGAGGGGTCAGTTAATCTGTCAGGGACTGAAGGGCACATGAACCCACTCTTTGTTTTCAGTGATTGCTCGTGAACTATGTGATAGATTTCAAATTCGTACCCCGAAAAACACTTGAGTTTAAATGCGGCCTGCATTTTTTTGAGTAGACCTGTTCAAGGTCCTATTCGTTTTCTTGTTTTTTATTACGTTGCCATTGAGAGGAAGGGCAAAGGCGCCCTGGTGATAGAGCGCCCGGCAGTGCAGCCGGAGTGCAGACTGCTGTGTTATCCTAAATAGAAAAAAAAGGTAAAACTACAACCTATAAACGCCAGCGCTTACGGGGCTGTGTCCTTATTAGGCTTTCTACCTTTGGAAGATCGGGATTGTGTTTCATTGAATAACTTCTTTCTTGCAAAATAAACCATCATCTATAACCGGATTTAATATCTTAAAAGAGCGGTGGGGGTTGGGAGGTGCTGAGTGGAGACCAGGCAATGCTAAACACAGTCCATCGATCTGAACCATCACATCAGAAGACACAGACTGGTTTAATTGGTATTGGCAAACAAACTGCTGGGGAGACCTGTTGAATTAATTTTCAAATAAGGAAAATAACAGTGGTTTGAAATTCGCAGAAAATCACATGGCATTTCACACGCCGAGACATCGGCCACCAGCCCCGTTCCCTCTACAACCTGTTCCCCCACTGCAGTTCTTAGAAGCAAGATCTCAGCGCCCGGCTCCACCATGTTCGGTGTATTCACGGCCTATCACTTTAAAAGTGAAGCAAATCAAAAGGAGATGTTGTTTGTGATCAAATGCTACAGTTATTATTTTAAGACATACAGACCCATACACATTTCACACTGGAGAAGATTCTGGTTTCACATTTGCAGACTTACTTCCCAGTCCCTAGACTGAATCCAGGCACCGAGTTTAAATCGACTTTGAAACTGCTCTCGTCAAATCAATTTTGCCTTACATTTTAATCTAGAAAGTGGACGAGCAAAATCGTGTGGATTTATCGGAATTGATGGGCCCTGTGTTGAGAAACTGATTGGAGAAACTTGCCTTGATGGTTCAGTGGGCGTTGTGGAGAAAGTTACCGGCGAACCCAAATCAGAGACATTTGATTACAGTAAAATCAACACCCCCTCCCCCCACCCACCCAAACCTCATTTTACCAACCTACATTTACAAAGAAATGTGGGTAAAGCTGGTTTCAATTTGCCGATGAAACATTCTATGCAATTGCTTTTTTTTCGGCCAAAGAGCAGGTGTTCGACAAGTGACAACCCAAAAGAGACCTTATTTTATTTTTTACCTATTTTTAAACAACTTCTCTGGGGTTCTTCTTGCTACGCCAAGTTTCACCGGCAAGTTTTATATCAATGTTTATCAACAAACCGAACAGGGCGGGTCAATTTCAGTTCTCTATAGAGGCCTCCTATATTCTGATTTCATATTTGGAGTTCATGTTTAAGCTGTAGCGGGAGACGGTTATTTCAAAAGTATCCGGGACAAGGGTTGGGGGGAAGATTTTTTTTTAAAATCAACAAGTCAATTTCTATTTTCTATTAATCTCCGAAACTGAACGTCCGGTATCGCCCACACCCGCAGCGCGTCTATTGAACAGTCGAGATACTTAATTTTAAAAAATACAATCGACGTGAATTGAGCAAAGAAAAGGAGAACGGGGCAACCAGTTCAGGCACTTGCATGCGCTTTAGCTATTTTAATGTTGAAAAACAGCAAAATAAAATCTACAAATAAGCCCCCAATCGGCGCGCGCGCACACATACACATACACACACACACACACACATACACACAAGCAGCGACAATGTCCCTCTCGTACATGAAAACAGAGGTTTGTGGTGAACTGCGGGACTTCTTTTTAGTGCTTTTTTTCTCTCAGTACATTCAGCTGTAGACCTGGTTTCAGTAGGTTTGCGTCGTGCGTACTGATGGCAACCGTCACGTTGCGAATATTCAATGGAAACCAAACTATTCTTTGATCTCAAACATGAACCAAAAGTATTGCTTTAAATGATGTAACTGCTGACTCGGCGCAGCGAACATTGATTATCTTTCGAGATCAGCGAGACTGCGGGCGGGTTTGCATCCCAGTCTGCCACAAAGGACGAAAAGGCCACCACGTTCAGTTGTGAAGGGGAAACTACTCTCAAATCAGCATCAAACCAGATGATCAACCACCAACCTGCTCAATTCAGATAGGCAGTGTATGCACCGACAATCGCACCCAGAGATACATTTCCTCTTTGTTTACGTTCAGTGTTCACTTTAAGTTGTCAAAATTCACTTTAAATATTCCCCAAAATTTGAACGACAATTCACCATCACTTGATTATTTCAAATTCTTTGACTTTTAACCAAGTGTCTAAACACTTCAGATAGTTTTTCACGGATATTGTTTAATTGTAAACTAAACACGAGGCTGGTAGTCAGGGAGTCATTTCTAGCTTTTAAGTTCTGTTTCACAGAAAGATTTGATTTTTTTTAAGAAAATGAACCTACCTGATCGGACACTCCTGAGCGCGCTGCTATTTTTTTCCATGCTGGTTCTGGGATTTCGAGTCCTTTGTGAAAAGATTGGAAGAAAAGTTGCCCCGTTTCGGTGTGCGTGCGTGTTTTGTCGGCTCCGAATAATTTGACTCTTCCGCTACCCCGTCGCGTCTTTGGTGCTGCCCATTGATCCGAAACTAAACGTTTTAGGTGGAGAAAAGGCTCTGAACAAACCGTGAAATGATTAAGGAACTAAAAGAGCTCGCTACATGTGAGATCATGTCCTGTTCGCCTTTAGAGAGAGAAAAAAATCGCAAAGTCCCTCGACACAAGCGAAAAGAAAGTAAAACTCTTACATCTGCCGGACAAATCACTCCCACCTATGGGGCTCCTGGTAACTTTGACGTTGTCTCTCTCTCACTCTCTCTCTCTCGCCTCCTATCTCCTGGTTTCGGCCCGCGAATCAGTCCGATTGTAATGCCCGGCATCTGCAAATATTTTCCACAGTTTGAGGATTGGGATTCTGAAACGCTACATCACAAGCCGACCAAAGCATTGCTCTCTAACATTCTGAATAATTAAAAGCTTTTTTTCCCATCACTTCACTCATTGTCTACCGCTACAACACCCCCCCCCGCCCCCTCCCCATTCCGCCCTTCTTTAATTTGCCTCGAGAAACCAAATACTTTCTACCAAATCTCAGGAGCAATAATGGAAACAAATCCGTAGCCCTCCTTTGAAACCCAGTCGGCTCTGTGCTCCCACTTGCCTGATTTCGGTTTATTCCTTAAATATAGCGCAGAGGTTGTTTACAAATTGTATCGAATTGATTCTCTTTTCATAGGAGTTGGGGGTGGGAAGAGATAACTGAATGCCCTTCCACGCCCTTTGTTTCAGACCGGATACTTTCTTGATATATTAAAACAAGGTTTTGCTTCTAAACGATTACTGCACTTACAGATAGGAAGAGAAAACAATTTGCCGCGCTTCTGTCTTCAGCCCTTTCTGAAATGGTGCCAAATATTGAGGTACGGAGAATAGCAGTAACTGAGACAGGTAATCACACTTGTACCACTAATGTACGGCTCCCACCGCATTTCAACATTAGACCGTGACCCCTGTGTAACTTTGTCGCCTTTTGTGTCACAACCTGGATTTATTAAGGGAGCGGGGGTGGTGAATGTTTACATCGCTTTGCAGAAGCACAAATGGTACTGATTTCAGTCAAATTAAAACTCAAGTGAGCGGAACCCGGGTCAGTTTGACAGTGCTCGCAACTTTCCTGTGTTTTCTATATTTTACACATTTAACCACTGACACATCGCAAAAGCAAACTTATCATACGTAAACTACCGAGATAACATATTTTAGCTAGATATAATATCATGAGAAACCTCAAAGTAAACGTTAAAGGATAAATCTACCAACGCTTTTCAATTCATATTTCTCTGACTTGTACTTGTATATTTTTGGTGTATGTTAAAAAGGGCCAGACAACCTGCCAAAAATGTTTATGAACAAAAATGCATTTCCTTTTTATATTAAAGCCTACAATCCTAAAATACTGTAGTTCAGAACACGGAATGTCTTTTATGGGAACATTTGCTGCCAAACTCTACTTCTGAATCTAACGGCCTCTAAAGCGCGTACGGATTACAGGTAAAATCCAAAGGATGCTAAAATACTCGTTCTGAACTAGCCAGGCTCAAGAGCAAAGTCTGTAGGGAGGACTTTGTCTTTGTTCTAGTCCAAAAGGCTTCAGGTGATGCGTCTTAATCGTTTATTTAAATGTCAGGGTTCATCAATGAACTAAAACAGGTATGCTAAGACAGGATCGCCACTAAAATCTGAACCATATTGGTTTAATTTAAATGAAATGATTGCACTCTGCATCAAACAATCGAAAATAATTATTGAGCAATTGACACAGAATCGTGGCGTTTGAAAGTTTCTGAGCCAGTTAGATATCGACTGCAAAACATATGTAACAAACCGAACCAAGCTCACAGATTTCGGCCAGCGCT
Source organism: Ginglymostoma cirratum (assembly GCA_024137785.1). Taxonomy (NCBI): domain Eukaryota; kingdom Metazoa; phylum Chordata; class Chondrichthyes; order Orectolobiformes; family Ginglymostomatidae; genus Ginglymostoma; species Ginglymostoma cirratum. The sequence continues at coordinate 11,787,332 of JAHRHZ010000270.1, forward strand.
TGGTTTAAAACAATCTAACCAGGGAATGTTGTCAAATTAGAAACTTTATGAAGATTACAATGTTGACAGTGGAAAATAATCCTTCCTAAAATATTTAAAAGGAGATACATGACCTTTTATCTAAAGGACATCCACCTTTAATCATTTTATTAAGAGCATTAAACCAATACAACTGCTGAAGTTGACTGATAGTTCTCCTCCTGATAAGTGGAAGGGCAATTTAATGAAGGATCAAAATAATACAAGTTCTCTTACAAGTTGCATTGTAACCTTCCAAGCTAACTCCGAACTTTAGAAAGAAATGATCATGCCCGCTGTCATCTTAATTATGAACCAATTCTATTTCCCACCCCCAGCTGTTTAACATTCTCACTGGTCTCGAACGGGGTCTAAATTCCTGGGTTTGCTCAAGATCATAAAACATGGAAATCCACTGAACGGAGTAAAACACGTCAAACGTATTTGCACACATAATTCATCCCAAAAACAGTTAAAACTTGCGTTTTACCAAGTCACTAAATCCCATGATCCTTGCAGTTAACTAGTATTTTGAAATGCAATGTGCGAGTATAACGCTATAAACTGCGTCCACCTACTGACAAAAGTATTGAAAATTTATAACTGATTAATAAGTATCTGAAATTCAATCGATAATGAATTGTACACAGAACATTAAAATGTGTTATGTTTCGTTTCGTCGCTGATATCAGCCTACAGTAATTACATGAACCCACTAACATCACTGCTTCTGCCTATCCCTTAACAGGTAATTGTATGAAGCGGGACAAAATGTTTACCACATTTTATTGTCTCTAGAATTAACCTATACAATTAACATTTATCAGTATATCAACGAAACTGAAGTAAAACACACATCATGTCAATCTCAATCTGACGTATCTGCTTTTGTTTCAATCGAGCTGCGCTTCTCCAGAGCACATCGTCTTCAGCTTTCGTAGCCTCAAATGCTTATTCAAAACTTTAAACAGGCTTCACTGAAAACAATGACCCTGCCCACAACGTGGCTAGATTAGATTTCTTTTTCACAGGTGGCTATATGATAATTATAATTTTCAATTCGTTCTTTAAATTTGTGAAGAATGCAGCCGTCGGAATTAATTCAGATTTTTCTCTCCAGCCGTGTGAGTTTGGCTATCAGTTTCCCCGTCATACGTCAGTTAACAACGCAGGGATACAGGAATACATTTTTATTATTTTTCAAAATGTATCTGTGTTCACGTTTCGCCCGCTGCGCCGAAGATAAAACTAAAAGCCCAATGGCAGTCTAAGTGTCACCAAATTTCACTTTTACCTGATGGAGTTCGTTAATCCAAATGCTGATGATTCAACAGTCTCGTTGAGAGGTTTGGAAAAAGGCAAACGGGACTAAGAAGTGTCAGGATTGTTGGTCTGGAGCCGTGGAAGCAATTGAAAGGAAAATGTGGTCGAGTTGTGTACGTCTGTGAAGTCCTAAATTCAAGGGTTGACAACCGATGTTGTTCACTTGAAATGTAACAGTTCAATTTAATCCGAATTCGCATCTCTCACGCAAATCTTTTCACAAGATTACACTGATCACAAGATTACTCCACTAGCTTTAGAAGAAAGTTTTGGAGAAAATTCCAAATCTTAAAAACAAAATCTGGTCCACTGGTAAATATGACATTTGATCTGCGACAGTATTTCCATGGGGATTTTTCTTGACGGGAGTGGGGTCTAGGAACAGAACCAGAGGTGATGATCGAAACTGAAATATATAGATTAACATCACTCTTTTGAAAGCAAACTAATGAACGACAGTCACCTGGAGAGCATAGTTGGAATAATCTTTTGCACCGAGTCAATAAACAGCAAGATAAACAGGGCAGTCACATTCTTAGTGGTTACCCCTTCAGTTTGTTTTAATTCTGCACCTTGTATTTAGGCGCTGGGATATCTTCACTTTACACTGTCCGCAAGTATTTCTAGATATTTCCAGACCTTTCAGTTTCATAACTCTAGCTCCTAATAAAACATATCAAAACAACAAATATCAATAAATTCACACAAAGTCTAAGTGTTTTATTTTATTCAAGTTAAATACACAACGTGCAAAAACGTTAAAATTCAATTTACTATAGGTGATTTAACCTCACTTACTATTTCAGTATGGTTGTATTTCAACATTAAATAATGTCTCATTGTTCTTAAGTCATAAGAATCAGTGTCTCTAGGTGTGAGTCTGGAAAAGCACAGCAGGTCAGACAGCATCCAAGGAGCAGATAAGTCAACCTTTCAGGAGGAGACCCTTCATCAGGACTAGGGAGGGGGAGGACAGGACATGGGATCAGGCTGAGAGTGGAGGGATTTTGAAGCTGGTGAAGTCAATGTTAAGGCCATTAGGTTGTAAGCTCCCAACGTGAAATATCAGGTGTTGTTCCTTCAGTTTATGTTTGGCCTCACTCTGACAGTGAAGGAGGCCAAGGATGGACATGTCACCAGGGGAGTGGGAGGAGGAATTAAAATGGATGGCAACCGGAAGGTCAGGTTGGTTGTTATATGCAGAGTGCAAATGATCCACGAACTTATCCCCGAGTCTGCCTTTGGTCTCCCAGATATAGAGGAGACCACATTGGGAGGAACAGATGCAATAAATGAAGTTGATCTGGGCCTTAGACAGAGGTGAGTGAGGAGGTGTGGGGACAAGTGTTGCATCTCTTGTGGTTGCAGAGAAAGATACCGGGTGTGGTGGAGGCATTGTTGGGGAGTGTAGAGCTGAGGAGGGAGTCACGGAATGAACAGTCCCTGCAGAAAGCAGACGGGGTGGGGAGGCAAGTATCTTTTTGGTGGTGCGGTGTGATTGTAGGTCGCGGAAATGTCGGAGGATAATGCATTAGATCCGGAGATTGGTGGGGTGATACATGAGGACTAAGGGGACTCTATCCTTATTGCTGTCAGGCAGAGGGGACTGGAGGGTGAAGTACAGGTAATGGAGGAGATGCAGTTGAGGGCATCCTTATTTTCAGATGAGGGGAAATTATGGTCCCTGAAGTAGGAGGATATCTGGGATGTACTGGAGTAGAATGCCTCATTCTAGGAGCAGATGTGGTAGAGGTGGAGGAATTGGGAGTATGGGATAACATTTTTGCAGGAGGATGGGTGAGAGGAGGTGTGGTCAAGGTAGTTGTGGGGGTCAGTGAATTTGAAATGGAGTTGGTGGTGAGTTGGTTTCCAGAGAAAGAGATGGAGAGGTACCGGAAATGGAGGGAGGTGTCAGACATAGTTAGGTGAATTTGAGGGTGGGTTGGAAGATTTTGGTGAAGTTGATGAACTGCTCATGTTCCTTGCAGGAGAATGAGGCTGCACGGATGCAATCATCAATATAGTGGAGGAAGAGGTGAAGGATGGTGCTGGTGTATTTGCAGAAGAGGGACTGTTCCACAAGTCCTACCAGGAGGCAGACTTAGCTCAAGCCCATGCAGGTGCCCATGAACACCCTTATGGTTTGTAGGAAGTGGGAGGAATCGAAGGAGAAATTGTTGAGAGTGAGGACTAGTTCAGCCAAGCAAATGAGAGTGTCAGTGGAGGGGGACTGGTTGGATCTACGGGACAGGAAGAAGCGGAGGGTTTTGTGTTGGAGGTAGTATATCTCCAATATGGAGAGAGAATTGATTAATGGGCAGGAAACAGCAAGTGGGGATAACATCAGGTTGGCAATCCATGATCAGTGGGGTTTTACAGGGATCAATGTTGGGACTGCAACTGTTCACAATATTCATAAATGACTTGGAGAAAGGAAGTGAATATATTTTGTCCAAACTTGCAGATGACAAAAATAGATAAAAAGGCAGGTTGTAAGAGGGGTACAAACAATTCACAGAGATATTGATAGGGTAAGTAAGTGGACAAAGAGTCGGCAAATGGAGTAGAAGGTGGGAAAATGCGAACTTGTTCATTTTGGAAAGGAGGACCAAAGAACAGAATATGATTTAAGTGGAGAAAAACTTCAAAAAGCTACAAACTAGAAAGACTTGGGGATACTTACACATGAAGCACAGAAAGCTAGCACACAGGTGCGGCAGGTAATCAGGAAGGCTAATGGAGCATTGGCCCTTATTTTAGGGGATAGGAGTATAAGGGTAAGGAAGTCTTATTACAACTGTACAAGGTACTGGTGAGACCACATTTGGAGTACTCTATTTAAGGAAAGACATAATTTCATTGGAGGCACTTCAGAGAAGATTCACTTGGATGATCTCTGGTTTGGAGGGATTGCCTTATGAGCAAAGACTAAACAGATTGGGATTCCACTCATTGGAGTTTAGAAGAGTGAGGGATGATCCCATTGAAATGTATAGGATTCTTAAAGGGGATGAACAGGGTAAATGCTGAGAGTGTGTTTCCCCTCATATAAAGTTTAGGAACAGAGGGCGTAGTCTCAGAATAAAGAGGTGCCAATTTAAGACTGAGATGCGGAGGAATTTCTTTTCTGAGAGGATTGTGAGTATTTGCAACTCCTAGCCACAGAGAGCTGTGGGGGAAAAGATTCCTTTTGCATACTTAAGGCTGAGATCAATAGATTCTTGATCAGTAATAGAATCAGGGTTACAGGAAAGGGCAAGAAAATGGATGTGAGGAATGTCAGATCAGCCGTGATCCTGTTAACTGGCTCAAAGAGCTGAACAACCTACTCCTGTTCTGATTTCTTATGATCTTGTGATCTTAATTTGTTTATTTTTGTAATTTACTTCACACATTATTGGCCTACACTAGTTGTACATGTCTGACAATACCTCAATTATCCTTGTTTCAAAATTACCAGATAGCTTCATTCTCCCTATTTCTATGACCACCTTTAGCTCTTACAGGCTTTTAAGATCTCTGTTCTCCACTTTCTGCCTCTTGTGCATCCTCAAGTTTATTGCTTTCCCATTGATATCCATATTTTCCACCACCTTAGCCCTAAGCTTTGGCATTCCCTTCCTAACCTACTCCGGGTCCACACCACTTTCCTCTCTTTTACCATGTTCCTGAATAGCTATTGATCAATTTTTGTTCATGCTGATGTGACATACTTCTGTTAACTATTTCTGCAACTTGTGAACATTTTTTTGTTATGGATTGATATTTCTCCTATTACGTAATTGGATGTTTGCTATATGAAGTGTGTACATACAAATAAGTTGTTTCATTAATGATTAATACAGTGCACCAAGTAATCATTAGTCTGCATGCTGTTTGCAACCAGAATTGAAATGGAGCTCCAAAGACTGGCAATGTTTTTGTGTTAAGTTTAGAACATCTCAATGCTCTCCAAAGATATTTTCAAACCTAAATTAAAATTACATTCTTACATCTTTACTTCCTATATTCACTTTGTAATTCATGTTCTATCCATTCCAAAACAAAAGGTCATTTAGATATCCTATTCACTGTCGTCTGCTGATGCAAGTCTGAAGATGGCTTTCACAAGGTGTGCATTCCTCAGTTAGCCTAACTGAAGCTAAGCACTCATTTTGTAGGAAACAATGGAGAAGAGTCAAATCAAATGACTGTGTTCGGAATTGTTGTTTTTCCATGGTAACATTAATTAACATATATACAACGGCTAGTCACTGACTTGTTAGACATGGCCTGATGTAAAAATATGAAAGAGTGAAACAATTTTCTATAAATGACTCTGAAATCTTGCATTCTGTAGTGAGACAACAAATGGAACCAATTTGCTTTCTGCCAAAACTATTAATTCAGATTCAAATACAACATTTAAAAATATAATTTTGCCTGTCTATCACAATCAAAAGAAACAAAGCTATCTGGCAGGAGATTAAATATTCAACAAACATAATTGTAGTGTAAAATGCAGGAAAATTGCCATTCAATCTTAAATGACATTTCTACAAAACCTTAAAGTAAATGATATGTATGAAGAGAATGGACAAATAATAAGATTAAACATAGATTCTAAGTAAACAGACCAGAGGAAGGATATTTAAAATTAAACTTCTGACTGGGAGACGCCCAGCAGTCATCAAAGTGCATGATGACATGGACTAGAAAAAACAGCTTAGAAACCGTAGATAGGTTGATGGAAGGTGAGTTTTAATTTTGAGACGTAAACTGCAGACAGGGAGATGGATGCACCTCGTCAAATATCATGAACAAACGCAAAAATCTGAGCACCCTTCTTGGTGGAAAGGATCATACCAGGGAGTCACCTGAAACTGTGCAATAACGACCTTTGATTCTTTAATAGTTATTTCATTTAGTCCTTCCTTTTACAGACTCACCTGACCTCTGCTAAGTATCTCTGTGGTTATAAGGGTAAACATAGAAACATGGACAATAGGAGCAGGAATAGGCCACTTGGGCCTGCTCCACCATTCAATATGAACCAAAGCTGATCATCTAGTTCAGTACCCTGGTCCTGCTTCCCCTCCATTAACTTGAACCCTTTAGTCCTAAGAATTATATCTATATCCTTCTTGAAAGTCTTCAATGTTTTGGCCTCAACTGTTTCCTGTGGCAGAGAATTCTGCAGGCTAACCACTCCTTGGGTGAAGAAATTTCTCCTCAGAACTGTCCGAAAAGCCTACTCTTATAATTAAATAGTGACCCCTTGTTCTTGTCTTCCTGTGACCAGAACATTCTTTCTGCAGCTATCCTATCCAATCCTATTATAATTTGAAATATTTCTATGAGGTGTCCTCTATCATTCTTTTAAACTCTATTGAATATAGTTCTAACTGATCCAGTTCCGACTCCCACACACCATATGTAAGTCTTGCCATCCCAGGAATCAGTCTAGGAAACCGTCTTTACACTCCCTCAATAGCCAAAACACCCTTTCTCAGATAAGGAGACTAAAACTGCACACAATACTCCAGGTAACAAGGTGTCAAGCTGGATCAACACAGCAGGCCAAGCAGCATCAGAGGAGCAGGAAAACTGACGTTTCGGGTCTAGACCCATCTTCAGAAATGGGGAAGGGGAAGGGGGTTCTGAAATAAATAGGGAGAGAGGGGCAGGTGGATAGAAGATGGATAGAGGAGAAGACAGGTGGAGAGGAGACAGACAGGTCAAAGAGGCGGGGATGGAGCCAGTAAAGGTGAGTGTAGGTGGGGAGTTAGGGAGAGGATATGTTAGTCCAGGGAGGATGGAAAGGTCAAGGGGGTGAGATGATGCTAGTAGGTAGGAGATGGGGGTGGGGCTTGAGGTGGGATGAGGGGATAGGTGGGAGGAAGGACAGGTTAGGGAGGAGGGGACGAGCTGGGCTGGTTTTGGGATGCAGTAGGGGGAGGGGAGATTTTGAAGCTTGTGAAGTCCACTTTGATATCATTGGGCTGCAGGGTTCTCAAGCAGAATATGAGATGCTGTTCCTGCAACTTTCGGGTGGCATCGTTGTGGCACTGCAGGAGGCCCAGGATGGACATGTCGTCTGAGAAATGGGAGGGGGAGTTGAAACGGTTCGCGACTGGGAGGTGCAGTTGTCTATTGCGAACCAAGAGTAGGTGTTCCGCAAAGCAATCCCCAAGCCTCCGCTTGGTTTCCCCGATGTAGAGGAGGCCACAACAGGAACTGCAGATACAGTACACCACATTAACCGATGTGCAGGTGAACATCTGCTTGATGTGCAAAGTCTTCTTGGGGCCTGGGATGGGGGTGAGGGGGGAGGTGGGAGGTGTAGGGGCAGTTGTAGCACTTCCTGCAGTTGCAGGGAAAAGTGCCGGGTGAGGTGGGGCTGGAGGGGAATGTGGAGCAGACAAGGGAGTCCCGGAGATAGTGGTCCCTCCTGAAAGCAGATAAGGGTGGGGTGGGAAAAATGTCTTTGGTGGTGGGGTCGGATTGCAGATGGCGGAAGTGTCGGAGGATGATGCATTGGATCATTGATGCGGAGGTTGTTGGGGTGGTAGGTGAGGATGAGGGGGATTCTGTTTTGATTGTTATTGTTGGGAGGGGGTGTGAGGGATGAGATGCGGGAAATGCATGAGACACGGTTGAGGGTGTTCTTGACCACTGAGGGGGTGAAGTTGCGGTCCTTGAAAAATGAGGACATCTGAGATGTACGGGAGTGGAATGTCTCATCCTGGGAGCAGATGCGGCAGAGGCGAAGGAATTGGGAATAAGGGATGGCATTTTTGCAAGAAGGTGGGTGGAAGGAGGTGTGTTCTAGGTAGCTGTGGGAGTCGGTGGGCTTGAAATGGATATCGGTTTCCAGGTGGTTGCCAGAGATGGAAACAGAGAGGTCCAGGAAGGAGAGAGAGGTATCAGAGATGGTCCAGGTACAGCACCTCATATTCCGCTTGGGAACCCTGCAGACCAATGGTATCAATGTGGACTTCACAAGCTTCAAAATCTCCCCTCCCCTGACCGCATCCCAAAACCAGCCCAGCTCGTCCCCGCCTCCCTAACCTGTTCTTCCTCTCACCTATTTTCTCCTCCCAGCTCAAGCCCCACCCCCATCTCCTACCTAATAGCCTCATCCCGCCCCCTTGACCTGTCCGTCCTCCCTGGACTGACCTATCCCCTCTGTAACTCCCCACCTACACTCACCTTTACTGGCTCCATCCCCTCTCCTTGACCTGTCTGTCTCCTCTCCACCTATCTTCTCCTCTATCCATCTTCTATCCGCCTCCCTCTCTCTCCCTATTTATTTCAGAACCTCCTTCCCCTCCCCCATTTCTGAAGAAGAGTCTAGGCCTGAAATTGTATCAGAGATAAAAGGTACTGCAGATGCTGGAGAATCCAAGATAACAAGGTGTGGGGCTGGATGAACACAGCAGGCCAAGCAGCATCATAGGAGCAGGAAAGCTTGACATTTCGGGCCTAGACCCTTTATCAGAAATCTTTCTGATTTTCTGAAAGATTTCTGATGAAGGGTCTAGGCCCGAAATGTCAAGCTTTCCTGCTCCTATGATGCTGCTTGGCCTGCTGTGTTCATCCAGCCCCACACATTGTTATCTCAGCCTGAAATGTCAGCTTTTCTACTCCTCTGATGCTGCTTGGCCTGCTGTGTTCATCCAACTCTACACCTTGTTCTCTCGGATTCTCCAGCATCTGTAGTTCCTACTATCTGTGAAACAACACTCCAGGTGTCATGTTACCAATGCCCTGTAGAGCTGGTTGCAAGACATTCAGCTCCTGCACTTGAATCTTCTCAGTATGAAGGCCAACATATCATTTTCGTTCTTCATCACCTCTGCACCTGCACACTTACTTTCAGAGACTGGTACATGAGGATAACTAGTCACATCGTGCCAACCCCTTCCCCAATTTTTCGGTATTCAGATAATAATCTGCTTTCCTGTTTGATATCAAAGTGGATAACCTCACATTTAACCATATTATAAGAAACTATTAAAAGAGCAAGCAGAGGGTTTTATCATATTCCTTGGAGCAGTGCAATACTTAATCCACAAAACTAGCCTAAACAGAAAGTAATATTTTCCCTTCTGAGTTTATGGTACTTTTATAATGTGGATTCCTAAGCGCCCCCTCTCAGAATAACCATCTTCCTGTTGAAATTATGCTCAATACCTTTAAGATGTTCAAGTATTTTTGACACTACAGAAAAAAATACAAGATCTGGAAAATTGAAATAAGCAGAGTACAGAACATATTTTCTACCTTGAACATTGTATATAGAAAAATCTGTTAGTCTTCCTCTGACACTTAGTTTAAATGATGTTATTAGTACTGTGTTGGAATAATGACCAGTATCACTAGGTAATGCCTCAACAGAACATTTTTTCATGTATGTGATGATGGGCACTGGTATAAAACATAGTGTTATGACTGAAGCAATAGGAATCATATAGTATATTTTTACTATAGCATCTTTCATATAATGACATATTATAATACACTCAAGAATAGTGGGAGGTTAACTCTATTTACATCATCTGACAATAACTTCCTGTTGTCAATCACTTTCTCTCCTTCCATGAATTCCCTTTGTAACTCATCACTAAGGCTAAGTAGGAAATTAATTTCCAGACAAATGCCAGTGTTATTCTAAACCTGCCAATAGGAGATGGACAAGACTCCCCAGATTTGGCCTTCCTCTGATTTTTCTCTCCTTTCATGCATGAAGTAGCCAAACACCTGCAGTGTATTGTGGGAAGCCAGTGCATTGGGGAAGGTGGGCTCAACCTGATAGACCATCACTTCATAGTAATGGTGTTGATGCTCCACTGTGTTGCCTGCAGTTTCAATATGATAACATCTTAATAAAAAATGTAACGAGAAATGAACAAAGGTAACATTTTTCTGAGTTTAGCAGTAAAGTCATTAATATTCACACATGTACGCACAAGATCATCCTGTATGACCAGTGTCTCTGCCCTTTACAAAAAGTCCAATAAATAAACATTTTGAGATCTTACCGACGAAGGAATTTCAGTGGAGTGTGCTACGAATTCATCCCAAGCCTATAAGCTTCAATGAGCACAGAAAGTATATTCCACAAATATTTATTATGTAAGCGATTTGAATTTATTTTGGGAAAAGTATTTTGTTAACTTCACAGCATATTCTGTACACAATTTGGTTTATGTCACAATTGGCTGGGAAACTAAATCAAAATAGTTCCAGTGGTTGACTTTTGACCTGTGAGTGAAACACATTTTTGTTTGCACCATACCAACAGCCATTTACAAACTTAACACTAACATTGACTATTGAACAAATTGTCAATCAAGGATGATCAACACAATTTTGCACATTGGAAGACAAAGCACATTTTCCCAATACCAGGTGCAAAAATAATGGAGTAAACGTATCAAATGATTCATACTGTTATTTTTGTATCCTTACAGTTTTTGCTGGAGAATAGCCTGATGTAGTAGAAGAATCCACAAGATGATTAATAATCCTATAGCCTACAATATGGTTGCTACTTCCATCCCCATAACTATTCCTATACCAGTTAATATGGCGAATATGGTGGAGGGATTTTAAAGGCACTAACAATCCACACAATGAGGGAGGTGGTATCTACATGTACCAGAAGCATGAATCCTATTAGATATTAACTCAGAATTCAGTGTCAGAGCACTGGGCTTTATTCATCAAGGCTATTTGCACCTTGGAAACGGTCCTATGCTAAAGGGTCATCCTAGGTTCTGTTGCGCCATCAATAACAATTGACAAATACGAACAGTTAACAAATACCATCTGACATTAACCTGAGGTTATATCCTTGAAATAACTCATTATTAATATCTATATATTATGGAGTTAGTGCAGAAAGCTTTGTTTTATTTTTGCTCCTTCTTTGTTATCAAAGGAACATGCAAGTTATTGATGACTAAGGACTTCCAAGTAGTTTCACAAAGACATCTCCAATGAATGAGGAACAAATATAACATCATGAAGTTTGTCCAAGTATAAGCAGTGACAAGTTTCATAGAAATTTTTACAGTCTGTAACTTTATTGTCTTTATTAACTCCAATTCACTCATCTGAGATGCCATTTGGCAAAGGCGGAATGGAAACGGCTACTTGAAAATAAGTCACTCTCAGAACAGTGAAAGGCTTCTAAAAAAGAGCTAAAGAGGGTTCAATACAAATCTGTTTCCACAAATCAAAAGTCTGCTTTCAAATGGCCTAGATGAAGCCAAGCCACAGATTAAAGTAAACGATAAAGTTAAAGAAATAGGGATTCCAATCAGAATCAGAAGGCTTTGACCTTTGTTTTATAAAAACAAAATGAAGTGTGAAGAAATCGTCAATGTCCTAGAGGAGGGACACCTTGCAATGTAATGTTTTGCACGGGAAATTGAGTTATTTGATTTAATGTGTTTTGAAATTTTAACTGAACAGATAAATTCTAATTTTTGTTCAAGTAAAAGAATCTACTAATGCTATAGCAATTGCATTCAATTGGTTGCAAGTATGGACATGAACTGCAGATTCACTTGCGCCTCTATAAATAAGAACAAACTTAAATTGTAGTTGTTGGATTAGGATGTATATATTTGTAATGTGTAATGTTTGTAATAAGCATTTTATAATTTTTGTATTTTATAAATGCTTATAAAAGTGAATAAAAATTATCTCCAGTTATATTCTTCAATACCTCCTACCAATCTTGATTACAACAGGAAATCTTGAAAAACATATCTACATATCCCTGAAGTAGCAGAACAAACAGCTAAAATTGTCAAGAAGATTTACTTCCCCTTATTGGCTGAGGTCTAGAACATAAGAGCAGGAGAGTTATGCTAGAACTGTGTAAAACACTAGTTAATGGTGCTTGTGCTTTTGGGGAGAAACCTATATCTTATATTGAGGTGATGGTCCCTTTAAGAACTAGGTTTCATTGAAAGATGATTGTTTGCCAAAATAAAAATAGTTTCCATTAACTGAAAATTTGACCAAGCTGCTTGAGAGATAAACAGTAGTTTAAAAATAGGTAAATATACAGTTAAATACAGGGCAGAGTGGATTACTATGTTTGAAATAACTCTACAGAGGCAAGTATCCTGTCACCCAGTCACCCTTTATTTACACATGCATCATACTTGACGCTGGTCTGGCTTCCTCAGAGCCAGCTCTGAGAGTGAAAAGAACCTCCAACACTCTTGTTTATATCAGTCAGCCAGGGCTCCTTGATTGGACCAGGTTAACAGCTCCTCCCTAAATCTGGGGACGTAGGCCTGTTCTTTATCTTGCAGCCTCTCCTGGGGTGTTTTCACACCGGATCTGGTTCCTCCGACTCAGCCTCGGATGTGGGTGGTGTGTACCGGACTATAGCCTGCTTCTTGCACCTGGAGCATCTTGGCAGAATGTCATCTCCTTCAGGTGGTAAAGGTGTCAAGGCTGTGACATCCATAGTGTCCATCTCAGGCACTGAAGTTTCTTCAATGCTAGATGTAAGGGGAGAACCCGTGGGTTCCGCCAGCCTTTTTGGCTGTTCTGCGCGGCTGGGCATGTTTCGCTCCTGCTTCATTTGAGAGTTTGTAGTTTTCACATGATCCACATGCTTGTTCAGGACCACTTCTAACTTTGTATGTCACAGGACCTGACCTTGCATCAACCACATCTCTTGCCCGTGCAGGGCCATTTCTGTGGTTTCAGCACCAAACTTTGTCTCCTGAAGCAAATTGTCTCTTTCACTTAGAGGAGCTTTGTGTCCAGCTTTGGCATTCCTGATGACGTTTCACCCTCCCCCTACCAGGTCCAGGAAGATCAGGTTCAACCTGGTGTGGAGTCTTCTCCCCATCAGCAACTCTGCTGGAGCCATGCCTGCAGCTGCATGAGGGGTGGTCCTATAATCAAATAGGAATTTGGACAGCTTGGTATCTAGTGAAGCTGTGGGCTGTCTCTTTAAGCCTGACTTCAAATGTTGGACTGCACTTTCAGCCAGACCATCGGACAATGGATGGTATGGAGCTGTCCTTAGATGCCAAATGCCATTTGACTTTAGGAAATACTCTGTGGTAAATGATGGCCCATTGCCTGTGGCCAACACTTCCTGGAGCCCATGTATTGCAAAAGATGCTCGCAGCTTTTCTATTTTTGTCCTTGTGTTTGATGAATGAACTCAATGCGCATCCAACCACTTTGACTGGTCATCCACAATGACTAAGAATGATGAGCCTATGAAAGGGCTGACATAGTTGACGTGCAAGCAAGTCTAGTGTTTACCCGGCCATTCCCATGAATGTGAGGGTGCTGCTGGCGGTAATTTTTATCCTTTTTGGCACTCTGGGAACTGCCCCACCAATGCAGCTATGTCTATATCCATTCCTGGCCACCAGACATAGCTTCTCGCCAGCATTGCCATTTTGGATATCTCTGGAAGGCTCTCATGGAGTTCAGCCAATATCCAGCAGCAATCTTTGCTTAGGACAATAACCCTTGCTCCCTGTAATAAAATGCCATTCTCTATGGTGATTTGGTCTCTCCTGGTCTAGAAAGGTTCCAATTCTGGTTGTGATAGCTTTTTTATTTCTCTCATCACTGTCAGTTGTTTCTATTTTGTCAGGACCAGATATTTCTACATCCAAAATCTGACATTGTCAGCTGTGACTGGAATTGTGTCCAGAAGACTTAAAACCATTACGGTTGCTTCCAGCGGCAGCACTTCCAGTGATGTAACTGCCAGCGGGAGGCACATTTGCTACTTGGCCTCCCGGATGGTGTTTTAGCCTTTAATTGTATGCGCTTAGATTAAGAGCCTACCCACTGAATTGAACCTGAAGCTACCGGAGGCACAGCCTGGTCCTCCATTTGAACCGGGTGACCATTTAACCAAACATTTATTTTGATTGGGGATAATAGGTCCTGCAGATGCTGGAGAATCCGAGATAACAAGGTGTGGAGCTGGATGAACACAGCAGGCCAAGCAGCATCATAGGAGCAGGAAAGCTTGACGTTTCGGGCCTAGACCCTTCATCAGAAATGGGGGAGGGGAAGAGGGTTCTGAAATAAATAGGGAGAGGGGGGAGGCGGATAGAAGATGGATAGAGGAGAGGATAGGTGGAGAGGAGACAGACAAGTCAAAGAGGCGGGGATGGAGCCAGTAAAGGTGAGTATAGGTGGGGAGGTAGGGAGGAGATAGGTCAGTCCAGGGAGGACGGACAGGTCAAGGGGGCGGGATGAGGTTAGTAGATAGGAGATGGGGGTGCGGCTTGAGGTGGGAGGAGGGGATAGGTGAGAGGAAAAACAGGTTAGGGAGGCGGGGACGAGCTGGGCTGGTTTTGGGATGCGGTCGGGGGAGGGGAGATTTTGAAGCTTGTGAAATCCACGTTGATACCATTGGGCTGCAGGGTTCCCAGGCTGAATATGATTTGCTGTTACCTTCAGCCTTCAGGTGGCATCATTGTGGCATTGCAGGAGGCCCAGGATGGACATGTCATCTGAGGAATGGGAGAGGGAGTTGAAATGGTTTGCGACTGGGAGGTGCAGTTATTTGTTGCGAACTGAGCGCAGGTGTTCTGCAAAGCGGACCCCAAGCCTCCGCTTGGTTTCCCCGATGTAGAGGAGGCCACAATGGGTACAGCGGATGCAGTATACCACATTGGCAGATGTGCAGGTGAACATCTGCTTGATGCGGAAAGTCTTCTTGGGGCCTGGGATTGGGGTGAGGGAGGAGGTGTGGGAGCAGGTGTAGCAAGCACTTCCTGCGGTTGCAGGGAAAAGTGCCGGGTGAGGTGGAGCTGGAGGGGAGTGTGGAGCTGACAAGGGAGTCACTGAGAGAGTGGTCCCTCCGGAAAGCAGACAAGGGTGGGGAGGGAAAAATGTCTTTGGTGGTGGGTCGGATTGCAGATGGCGGAAGTGTCGGAGGACCTGATTTGGATGTTGCTTTCCAGGATGCACACACTCCAGCAAACCAGCCTATGAGTTCTCTCACTGAATTCAGGCCTGGCAGGACTGTTTTTCTGTCTCAGGTCCGCATACCGACGGCAACTACAATGACTTGTTGGCCCGGATCCTGAAGAAAATTTTAACCATTTGGCCAAGACTTGAATTTGTTTTGGGATTTTGCTGTGGGCTGACCTACAGTCCCTCTGTTCAGGATACATCCTAACCAAAGTCAAATGCCTCTGCCAGTCATCTTAACCTTGACAGAAATCTCAACATGGATTCCCTGGTTCTTGAACTGCCAAGTAAAACCAATAGAATCTCAGAATCAGAGGAGCTTGGGGTCATAATACTAAATTACATTAACTAAATGTAACTAAATCTGTCAACTTTTGAAAGGTTTTAGCATCTGATGCCTCAGGAAATGTTAGGCTCTTGATAAACAACAAAACTGTGGATCCACAAGCTGTCAGGAAAATTACTCATTGCCTTCCATCCACCCTAACGTAATTTGATTGGGAAAAAAAAAACACATTCTTTCTACATACTGGGGTCAGTCTTCAATGGCAGAATTGAACGAGCCAAGCTTCCCAAATATGCCGGAATTGCTTACCCCAACTGAAAGATGACTGTTGCAAGCGAATTTCTTCAGGAGGGTGTTTTTTTTCTCTCTCTCTGTGCCATTGAAATAACTTCACAGAGGCTGGTATCCCATCACCAAGTCACCCTTTGTTTACACGTGCATAGACTTGACACTGGTCCAACTTCCTCAGCTCTCAGAGTGAGCAATATCTCTGACACTCCTGTTTATACCTGTCAGCCAGGGCTCTGTGATTGGCCTAGGTTAACAGCCCCAATCAGGGAACTTGTATTCTATGAGGTCCACCTGGTTGACCTCATTACAATCACTACAACATTTAGTGATGTTTTCAAGTCATTGAGTATAAACTAATAAAAGCAAAATACTCCAGATGCTGGAAAGCCAAAACAAACAAAGAGAATATGGGAGAAACTCAGCAGGTCTGAAGGCATCTGGGGAGAGAGAAACAGAGTTAATGATTCGAGTCTGGCATGACTTTTCTTCAGAACTGAAAGTTCAAGCTGAGAAGAAAGACAGAGTTCCTAGATGTAATATTCTAGAGTTAAAGGATATTAGAAGTTCTAAGCCGAGGTTGCTACATTTTGGAAATTGTATTGAACTGGGAGCCTACAACAGTAGGATAATTGGAAAGGATTTGAATGGTCAATCTTACTGGAAGTAAGTGGAATACCCAAGGCAACTCTGGCCTTATACGATATAAGTCAACTCTGAGTAGAAGGAAATCTGAGTTTAGAAGTTCACTTTAGAGTACAAATAACTGTTAATTTAATATTTTTAGTGCAACTGGTAGTCAAGATAGAGTGTAGCTATTCGTGTTCATGTTCTTTTCTTCCTGTATGGTAAAGTTCTTTTGCTTTATTCAGTGAATCATGCGGCTTCATCATTTTAATGAATACCTCTGTTTTTGTTTTCAAAGAAAAATTTATTGGTCTCATTACTGAGACCATACCATTAGATCATACCTTGGATACATGCACAGCTCTGGTCACTGCATTACAGAAAGGATGCAATCACACTGGTCATTATTTACAACATTTATTAATGAGATGAATAAAATCATAGGCAGAAAGAGGCCATTCAGCTCATCACATCTGCACCAACACTCCAAAGAGCTTTCCAACCCATATGCAGCTCCCTATGCATCCCTGGACACTACAAGCAATTCACACTGGCAAATAGGCAAACCCACACAGATACAGAGAACTCCAAACTCCACATATACAGTCACCCAAGGCGAGAACAAAACCTGGGTCCCTGGCACTGTGAGGCAGCAGAGCTAATCACTGAGCCACCGTGGATGATGGAAGTAAATGGACTATTATTATATTTGCAAATGTCTCACAAGTAGGTGGGAAGGAAAGTCATAAGAATGACACAAAGAGTTTACTGAGGGATATAAACAAGTTAAGTAAATGGGCAAAAACTTGGCAGATGGAATACAATGAGGGAAAATGTGAAGTTATGCACTTTGGCAGGAAGAGTAGAGGAGCTGAAGATTATTTAAATAGAGAAAGACTACAGAAAGCTGCAGCACATAGAGGTTTGGGGTTTCTAAAGCATGAATGATAAAAAAAAACTAGCATCCAAGTTCAGTTAGTAGTAGGGAAAGTAAACAGAACATTTGGCCTTAATTTCAAAGAGAATGGAGTATAAAAATAAAGAAATCTTGCTAAAACTACACAAGGCACTAATCACACCACACGTAGAACACAGTGGACAGGTGGGGTCCCCTTATCTTAGGAAAGGTATACTGGATTTGGAGGCAGGACAGAGGAGATTCATTAGGTTGGTTTTGGGTATGGAGGGATTTTCTTACAGGCCTTTGGAGTGGGTTGGGCTTGTACTCGTTGAAGTTTAGAAGAATGAGAGGGCCTTATTGAAATGTACAAGATTTTTAGTGGGCTTTACAGGGTAGACATGGAGGGATAACGAAGTGTGGAGCTGGAGCAACACATCAGGTCAGGGAGCATCAGATGAACAGGAAAGCTGACGTTTTGAGCCCAAAACGTCAGCTTTCATGTTCCTCTGATGCTGCTTGGCCTGCTGTACTCCTCCAGCTCCACACAGTTATCTCTGATTCCAGCATCTGCATTTCTTGCTATCTAGACATGGAGGTGTTGTTTCTTATGGGAGAGTCTAGAACCAGAAGGCATAATCTTAGATTAAGGGGTCACCCATTTGACACAGAGATGAGGAGTTTTGTTTTCTCAGAGGGTAGTGAATCTGTGCAATTCTTTACCATGGATAACTATCCAGGCTGGATCTTAAAGCATATACAAGGCTGAGACAGGCAGATGTTTAATTAGGGGAAGTCGATGGCCTAATGGTATTATCACTGGACTGTTAATCCAGAGACCTCAATAATGCCTGGGGACCAGGTTCGAGTCCTGCCACGGCAGATGTTGGAATTTGAATTCAATAAAAATCTGGAATTAAGAGTCTAATGATAACCATGAGTTGATTGTTGGGAAAGGCCCATCCAATTCACTAATGTCCCTAGGGAAGGAATCTGCTATCCTTACCTGGTCTGGCCTACATGTGACTCCAGACCCATAGCAATGAGGTTAACTCTGAGCTGCTCTCTAGTAATTAGTGATGGGCATTAAATGCTGGTCTAACCTGCAATGCCTTCATCCTGTGAATGAATAAATTAAAAAATTAGGAACAGAATAAAAGGATATGGGGATAAGACAGGAAAATAGAGTTCAGCATTATCAGATCATCCACGATCTTATTGAATAATGGAGCAAACTCACTGGACTGAATGGCCTGCTTCTGCTCCAATGTCTTATGGTCATTTCTGATGAAGGGTCTAGGCCCGAAACGTCAAGCTTTGATGCTGCTCAGCCTGCTGTGTTCATCCAGCTCCACACCTTGTTATCATTGAAAATATTAGGTTCAGTCAGCAGGAAAGGCAGCTTTTGTGAAGACAAAAGCTGAACTAATGCTCAAGAACAAATTTATTGGAGTTGTTTGAGGAAATATTGATAAAGGAAATATATTTGAGATTGTACAAATGGATTTTCAAAAGTCATTTGATACAGTACCTAGTAGGGGATTTGTTGGTAACATTTGGACACATTCTACTTCAGGAATAGAGATGCTATATTGTTGGAAGTTAACAAAGGGCAGAAAACAGATAGTCATCATTAAAGAATAAGAACATAAGAACTAGGAGCAGGAGTAGGCCATCTGGCCCCTCGAGCCTGCCCCGCCATTCAATAAGATCATGGCTGATCTTTTTGAGACTCAGCTCCATTTACTCGCCCGTACACCATAACCCTTAATTCCTTTACTGTTCAAAAATTTAGTTGGTCTTGCCTTAAACACATTCAGCGAGGTAGCTTCAACCGCTTCACTGGGCAGGGAATTCCACAGATTCACAACCCTTTGGGTGAAGAAGTTCCTCCTGACCTCAGTCCTACATCTGTTTCCCTTTATTTTGAGGCTATGCCCCCTAGTCCTTGTTTCACCTGCTAGTGGAAACAACCTCCCTGCCTCCACCTTATCTATGCCCTTCATAATCTTATACGTTTCCATAAAATCTCCCCTCATTCTTCTGAATTCCAATGAGTATAATCCCAGCCTACTCAGTCGCTCCTCATAATCCAACCCTCTCAACTCTGGAATCAACTGAGTGAATCTCCTCTGCACCCCCTCCAGTGCTGGTATATCCCTTCTCAAATAAGGAGACCAAAACTGCACACAGTACTCCAGGTGTGGCCTCACCAGGACCCTATACAGCTGCAGCATAGCCTCCCTGTTTTTAAACTCCATCCCTATAGCAATGACAGACAAAATTCCATTTGCCTTTTTAATTATTACAGAGATAGTAGGAACTGCCGATGCTGGAGAATCTGACATAACACGGTGTGGAGCTGGATGAACACAGCAGGCCAAGCAGCATCAGAGGAGCAGGAAAGCTGATGTTTCGGGTCGAGACCCTTCTTTGAAATCGAGGGTTGCAGTGGAAGAGGGATGCATGAAGGTTTTTCCATAAGGAGGAGGGTAACTTCTTTAAGGTGGGCATCCTTAGAAGAGGTTTCGCAGTGGGGTTAAATTTGTTACAGAGATAGTAGGAACTGCCGATGCTGGAGAATCTGAGATAACACAGCAGGACAAGCAGCATCGGAGGAGCAGGAAAGTTGACGTTTCGGGTCGAGACCCTTCTTCAGAAAACTGAAGAATTTCTGAAGAAAGGTCCAGACCCGAAACGTCAGCTTTCCTGCTCCTCTGACGCTGCTTGGCCTGCTGTGTTCATCTAGCTCCACACCGTGTTATCTCTGCCTTTTTAATTACCTGCTACACCTGCAATCCTACTTTTAGCGATTCATGCATAAGTCCCTCTGCACAGCAGCGTGCTGCAATTTTTTACCATTTAAAACATGGTCCATTTTGCTGTTATTCCTTCCAACATGGATGACCTCACACTTATCAACACTGTACTCCATCTGCCAGACCTTTGCCCACTCACTTAGACTATCTATATCCCTCTGTAGACTTTCAGTGTCTTCTGCACACTTTGCTCTACCATTCATCTTAGTATCATCAGCAAATTTTGACACACTACACTTAGTCCCCAACTCCAAATCATCTATGTAAATTGTAAATAATTGCGGTCCCAACACTGACCCCTGAGGCACACCACTAGCCACTGACCGCCAACCAGAAAAACACCCATTTACCCCTTCTCTTTGCTTTCTACTAGTCAACCAATCCTTTATCCATGCCAATACATTACCTGTAATACCATACAACTTTATCCTATGTAGCAACCTTTGGTGTGGCACCTTGTCAAATGCCTTCTGGAAATCCAGATACACTACATCCACAGGTTCTCCATTGTACACCATGCAAGTAATGTCCACAAAGAATTCCACCAAATTAGTTAAACATGACCTACCCTTCATGAACCCATGCTGGGTGTTCCCAATGGGAGAATTTATATCCAGATGTCTTGCTATTTCTTCCTTAATGATAGATTCAAGCATTTTCCCCACTACCGAAGTTAAGCTAACTGGCCTATAGTTACCTGCTTTTTGTCTGCTTCCTTTTTAAAACAGTGGCGTCACATTGGCTGTTTTCCAATCTGTGGGAACCACTCCAGAGTCCAGTGAATTTTGGTACATAATGCTTTTTGATTGTGAAGGATGAAAACCCAGCTGTTTTTCAAGATTTTTCAAGCAATTCCAAAACATTAGGCCTTTGAAGCAGTCTTTGCTATACAAAATACTGGAAGTAAAGGGAAATTTATTTATAGCAATTAATCTGTTGGTGGTGTTCAATTAAATAAGATGAAAAAGAAGGTGTGCAGACAGCAGGTGCACTGAACCTTTAGCTTCTGGGGCCCCCTCTAGTGTTGTAAAAATTGTAAAGATTGGTTTTTTTTTACTTTATAAACAAGTAGTTATACAATGCAATGTTCATATAATTTTTATTTTATTTACTCAAGATGAAACTTTTTGCTGATCTGATAGTCATATTCAGTCAGGCTTAAGATAGTATACTAAGGTTAGTAGACAGGAGCTAGGAAATTGTCACTGGAGATTGGCTAGTGCAGTTTAACAGAGAGAGGTTTGTGATAAGATGGGACCAGAGGAGTCTGGATGAACTTGCATTTATGCAAGGTATTGGTTGGGGGGTGGTGGTGGCAGGGAGTGCAGTTGGAGTGAGAAGTTGGATCTATAGATGACAAAAGTGGGAATGAAGATTTGGATAACATTGGTAAAAGTTGAGGTTGGAAATGGTTACTACTTTTGTGGCAAGTATATGCAATTGATATTAGAATATGAGCCTGAAGTTTAGCTTGGAGTTGGACAGTACAAGTTTGTATACTAGTTAATGTGTTCTAGTTGTATCTGTAGTCTACTTTATCCTACCATAAACTCTTAGATCGTGTACCATGATTGAGAGATGAAGTAAAACTCCA
The DNA here is from genome assembly GCA_024137785.1 of Ginglymostoma cirratum. Lineage (NCBI taxonomy): Eukaryota > Metazoa > Chordata > Chondrichthyes > Orectolobiformes > Ginglymostomatidae > Ginglymostoma > Ginglymostoma cirratum. The sequence continues at coordinate 11,809,150 of JAHRHZ010000270.1, forward strand.
TTTAAAGTGTCCCTAAGGACCACAGACAGAGGAATTATTTCCACCGGTTGGGATGTCTAGGACTAGGGTGCACAGTCCCAAAAAAAGTAAGCCAGATCTTTCAGAGTTAAATTAAGAAACACTTCTACAAGACTGGTACATATTTGGAACATTCCTGAGAATAACATGGCCAACACATTAGCTTAGTGCTCTCAGCAGCTCAAAATTTGGGACTGTGCTCCTGGACAGGTCAATTGTATAATTCTAAACTTTTGTAGGGTAAGGTCATTAAGGTGTTAGGACAAAGATCAGCCTCAGAGTCATGAAGATTACAGCACAGAAAAGAAACCTTTGGCCCATTGCATCCATGTTGGTCAAAAAACCCAACTAACAATCCTAATCCCATTTTCCAGCATTTAGCTCATAGTTTTCTGTGTATTAACATTGTGTGTGCAGATCAAAATACTTCTTAAATTGTATGAAGGTTTCTGCCTGTACTACCCTTACAGGTAGTGAGTTCCAGATTCCCATCACCCTCTGAGCGAAAATGCTTTTCCTCACATCTCCGCTACACCTTCTGACCCTTACCTTAAATCTATGCCCCCGATCATGAATTCCTCCATTAAGGGGAAAAGTTTTTTCCTGTCTACCCTATCTATGCCTGTCATAATCTTATATATCAATCATGTCCTCTTGTAATCTCCTCTGCTCTAAGGAAAACAACCTCAGCCTATCCAATCTCTCTTCATAACTGAAATTCTCCAGCCCAGGTAAACATCCTGGTAAATCTCCTCTGGACCACCTCCAGTGCTATAACATCCTTCCAATAATGTGGATTGCAGAAATGCACAAAATAGTCCAGCTGTGGCCAAGCCAACATTTTATACAGTTCCAGCATAACCTCCCTGCTCTTAAGCTGTCTGCATCAACTAACGAAGACAAATATCACATATGCCTTCTTAACCACTTTATCCACCTTTCCTGATACCTTAAGTGACTGGGGTATATGCACACTAAGTCCCTCTGATCCTCAATGTTTCTCAGGGTCCTGTCATTCATCATGTATTTTCTTGCTTTGTTTATCCTGCCCAAATGCATTACCTCACATTTATCTAGACTGAATTCCATTTGTCACTGACCAGCCCATCTGACCACCCAATCTATATCCTCTTGCAGTCCATGGCTATCTTTCTCACTATTAATCACCCTACCAATTTTTGTATCATCTGCAAACTTACTGATCAACCCTCTTACATTCAAGTCTGGGTCATTTACATAAATTACAAACAGCAAAGCCCTGAAGACTGACCCCTGTGTGACCCCAGTTGGAAAACAAAATCCTTCACCCTCTGCATTCTGCCACTCAGCAATTTGTGGACCCAATTTGCCAAATTTCCTTTGCTCTCACAGGCTCTAAGTTGGTCAGACATGACCTCTCCCTAATAAAATTATGCTGACTGTTATTGATTAATTCTAGCCTCTCTAAATGCAGATTAATTCTGTCCCTCAGAATTGCTTCCAAGTGTTTCCCCACCACCAAGCTTAGACTGACTGGCTTGTAGTTCTTGGTTTATTCTTTGTTCCTTTCTTGAATAACGACACCATATTGGCTATCCTCCAGTCCTCCGGCACATCTCCTGTGGCTAGGGAGGAATTGAAAATCTTGCAAGCGCCCCTGGTATTTCCTCTCCTGCCTCACTCAACAATCTCGGATACATTTCATTCAGCCCTGGAGATTCATCGACATTTTAGCCTGCCAGATGCATTCAGAACCTTCTCTCTGTCTCACAAGCCTTCTCTCTGATTTCATTGCTCATATCACCCTTCTCTCTAGTGAACACTTATCCAAGATATTCATTTAGAATCCTAACTACATCCTTTGCTTCAAAGCACAAATTACCACTGTGGTCCTAATAGACCCTACTCTTTCCATTATTATCCTTTTACTTCTAATGTACTTGTAAAATAGCTTGGGGTTTTCCTTCATTTTATTTGCCAGTATTCTTTCATATCCTCATGGTCAAATTGATTGGCAGTTAGACTCAAAGGGTTGAGAGGCCTGCTCACTTCTATATTAATGGTCACTTTATTGATACCAGAAGTAAACAAATATCTCTTTGAATCATTCAAATTTTCTGGATTACTAGTCCAATGGCATAATCATTATGTGACAACACCAACTGTAGTTGGAATACTTTGTGTAGTTTTGGGTGCAGTACTAAAATGTTAAGTACACACAGGATACAGAAGAGATTGACTTGGGTCAATCCTGGGCACAACTCTTCAGAAGTAATGTATGGACCTTACAGAAAGTGCAGGGAGATTTACAAAAATGGTACCAGTAATATAAGAAGGTTTTGTGGCTCAGTGTTGTTTCCCAAGCTCTCTGTTCAAGTCCCATGCCCAGATTTGTTAGTCATGGAAGGTGTGTTGTAATACAGTCATAGTCATTTAGCATGGAAACAGACCCTTCGGTCCAACTCGTCCATGCCGTCCAGGTTTCCCAAACTAAACTAGTCCCATTTGCCTGTGTTTGGCCCATATCCTTCTTAATCTTTCCCATTCATGTACCTGTTCAAATGTCTTTTAAATGTTGTAATTGTATCTGTATCTAACACATTGTCTGGCTGTTCATTCCACATACAAACCACCCTCTGTGTGAAAAAGTTGCCTCTTAGATCTCTTTTAAATCCCTTTCCTCTCACGTTAAAATTATGCCCTCTAGTTTTGAACTCCCCAACCATAGGGAAAAGATCCTTGCTATTCACCTTATCTATGCCCCTCATGATTATATATTGGTGCCACATGTGACATTAGAAGAGACGCATGGATGAGATTTTGCACAGTTCCTCTGTTGTCTATGCCTGGCGATGGTCTGGGCATCTCAGAAATGCTCACTGTGGTTCAGCGCCGTCACAGATGTTTCTTCTCCAGTTTAAGTATTTTTTTAAAATACATTCATGGAACATGGGCATTGTTGGTTGGGCCAGAATTTATTGCCCATCCCTAGTTGCCATTGAGTAGGTGGTAGATGTTAGTGAGCTGCTTTATATTTACTGTAAGTAGACCTGCAATTCTATTAGAGAAGGAGCTCCAGTAGTTTGACCCTGTGAAATTGAAGGAATATCAATATATTACCAAGTCAGGATGCTGAGTCACTAGAAGGGGATCTTGTGGGTGATGGTGTTCCCATATAACTGCCACCAATATCCCTCTAGATGGTAGTGTTTGTGAGTTTGGAAAGTGCTGTCTAAGGAGAATTTCTGTAGTGCGTTTTATATTTGATCCACTTTGCTGCTACTGAGCATTGATGATGGACAGTATGAATATTTATGGATATTGAATCAACCAAGCAGTCTGCTTTATTCTGGATGTAATGGCCAAGCAGGTTGATTGTCACTCTCTAAAAATCTTTCCAATGCACTTGAAGTTGGACAGCAAGAGTGGAAGAGTTTCTTGGTCATCCATCCTACAGAAGTCAATGGCAAACTACTTGCGTAATGGATGGACCAAACCAATGGAATTCCATGGCCTAACCCTCAGAAACAAGGACAGGAGAAAAGATGGACTATCAGGTCCTCATTCGCATGAATATTCTATAAAGTTTGGGATTACTCTTCTTAGAGTAGAGACAGTTAAAGGGATACTTAGTAGAGGTGTTCAGACTCATGAATGGTCTTAGTAGTGTAAATAAACAGAAATTACATCCAGGGCAGAAGGATTGATAACCATAAGATACAGATTTCAAATAACTGGAAAAAGAAGCAAAGATGAGCTGTAAAGAAGATTTCCAATGGAATTGAATAAAGATTTTGAAGGAAAGCTTTACAGGGCTTTAAGGAACGGGCCTAATTGGATAGCTCTTTTAAAGAACTGGCACAGTTATGATGGGCCAAATGGCCTTCTCCTTGTGGTATAATTCTACAATTACAGGGACGGAAAACTTCAGTTTTAAATGGAGGGAAACTAGTGCTTTTTTTTATCAGAACAGAAATTGCAAGGAGATCCAATAACATTGTTATCAGAATTAAAATGAAATCATGATGAATTAAATTTGGATAACTCGAAATTTCATTCATGTTGAAATTGTCAGCCACTCCCACCAATGAAATGATAAATCCAATAGGATGTTGCATGCAATTAGCCAAAATTCAGCAGTGCTAATTCTAAATTGGCTAAAAGCATGCAAGCATACAGCCATGTCAACCAACTAGAACAGGTGACACAAAAGGACAGGAAGGAAACTAAGTTGTGAAAAGGACATATTAAAACTACAAAGGGGTATAGATAAAGCAAGTAGGCAATCTGGCACATGGAATACAATGTAGGGAAATGTGAAATTGTATATATAGATAGGGAATAGACATATAGATAAAGAAGAAGCAAATAAGTTCAGTCATGAGAGATTGCAGAGCTCTGAGATGCAGGAAAATCTGGGTGCACCGTGCATGATTCACAAAAGGTCAGTATGCAGGTATAGCAAGTAATCATTTTTATTTTATTCATTCATGGGATGCAGGTATTACTGGCTGGCCATCATTTATTGCCTGTTCCTAGTGCTCCTCAAGAAAGTGGTGGCAAGTTACTTTCTTGAACCGCTGCAGTCCATATGCTGTGGGTTGGCTCACAATGCAGTTGTGGAGGGAATTCTAGGATTTTGACCCTAAGACATTGAAGGAATGGTGATAAGTTTCCAAGTCTGGATGGTGAGTGGCTTGGATAGGAATTTGCAGGTGGTGGTGTTCCCATGTATCTGCTGCCCTTGACCTTTGAGATGGAAGTGTTTGTGGGTTTGGAATATGCTGTTTAAGGGTCTTTGGTGAATTTCTGCAGTGAATCTTGTAAATAGTTTACAATGCTGCTACTGAGCGTCAGCGGTGGAGGAAGTGGATGTTCATGGCTGTGGTGCCAATCAAGCTGGCTGCTTTGTCCTGGATGGTATGAAGCTTCTTGAGCTTCTCTCTGAAAGAATGTTCAAAGACTGCACATATGGTTAAATCTGTGAGAAGATTAAAAGTTTATTGACTGGAGAAAAAGTGAAATTAATGAACTGCCAGACGAAGTGGTGGATGCAGATGCAGTTACAACATTTAAAAGACATTTGGATAATCACATTAATATGAAAGGTTTGGAAGGATATGGACCATACACAGGCAAGTGGGACTAGTTTAGTGTGAGCACAGCGTGAGTGTGGACTTGTTGGACCGAAGGTTCTGTTTCCATGTTGTATGACTTTATGACTATCTATGGTAGGACTGCTTTATAACTGTACTGGTGGAAAAGGAGCTGAACAACACAAATTCTGTCTAGTGGACTCGTTAAGAATTCAAGAGCACTGGATGGTTCTATGCTGTTGGAACTAAGGAAGAACTTCTACGAATTAGCAGGCAGCTAAGTGTTGTAGTCAGCACACTGAAATTAAGGAGAGCAGAGAAAGTCATGGGCTCTCTGTTGGGAGAAGTTTTGAGCACCTTGGAAGAGTCCTGTGAGTATTAATATTTCAGTGCAGAGAGAATGTTGAGTGCAAGGCTCGCAAGTAGTATTTGCTTAAAACAACTAAGCAGGATTAAAACTTGGAGTGGGTAGAAACCAGGATAGGACTGGCTTGGTGATGCAAGCCATCAGTGAAGAACTGGAGTTACGCTTGTGATTGCAGTTTCAGAGTCCAGGAAAGCTTAGCCCAAGGAAAGGAGCATAGCCCTCTTGAACAATAACAGTCACCAAGGCAATTCATGATGTAGTGTTTCTTGAGAGAGAATTTCAAGGCCAGATTGACAAAAGTGAAGAATTATGATCCCTTATGAAATTTAATGAAATTTGATGATCCGCTGTGTTTTTGACATCTGGGGGAGTTATGGAGAAATTGATAGTATTTTTGTTGATCGCACTGGCTATTTGATATTTGCTGTGGGGAGTTTGATCCTATCTATTACCCATATTTACTGCATGTTAATTCTGAGTGTTAGAAATAAATTGTGGATTGTATTACTGAAGCAATTTTATTCAGCAAAATTTATTGTTGTTTGTTCAAAAACAGGAACCCTGTTTATTCTCTTTCAGTTTATCCACTTTAAAAATAAAAGCTACAGATCCCTTGGCAGAACATAACATAAATTTAGCAGTCTGGTCCAAGATCGTAACAGGTTATGGCAGCAATGACAAATAATTGGCAGCAAGATAATCTCACCCACATCCTGAGAGAGATTATTTTAACAGGGGTGAAACTAGGCTGCTTTACCGTCTTTAGTCAAACACTCTTCACATTCTAACACCATGACAAAGCTCCAGGCAATGGTAAAGGAGTTAACAAGGCGTGGGGCTGGATGAACACAGCAGGCCAAGCAGCATCATAGGAGCAGGAAAACTTGACATTTTGGGCCTAGACCCTTCATCAGAAATGGTAAAGGAGTGATTAGGGACCTGAAAACCCACCACCAATAGTAGCTAATATCTCAGTTCATTGCTAAGAAGCAGGACTACAAGCCAGTTGTTCTAGCAACCCCATTCATGAAGAAGATATTGAAGATGGTGATGGAAGCCACAACTGCCAATTGCTTGCACTACGCTGATTCAAATATGTTGTGCAAGACGCTGAGAACAACACGCAGTGTGAGACCAACCAACCCAATGGTGAAGATCTCATTGCACATACTGAGGTTGGCCTGGAATTTCTAGCAGAGACAAGCTTATGCAAAGGTGGACAACATGTAGTTCAATCTTTAAATCAGAAGGCTGAAGGTAAAAGCGATGCTGGAGAGTCACATGAATGGCCACCACTTAATCTGCCTGTTATCCAAGCTGTAAAGACCATTCCTGATTTCACACAGCAGTATGAAAACACAGAAAAGATGTTGGACTGCATTGATAACATTGCAGGCTGTAGCACACTTGTCTGGATACAGCATGCTAAGCAGAAAAAGATTACTGAGTTTTTCCAGAACTAATTCCAAACATTTCTCAATGTCTTCCACAAGGTTAGGCCATTGTAAAGTGTTAACAATTTGAAAAACAAATACATTTTTTACATATTTAATACTTTACTGTGATTTCCTTTGGAAATGCTTTTGATATAAGAACATAAAACATAAGAAATACAAGTAGAGCCTTCGCCCCCTCAAGCCTGCCAGGCTATTCGATAAGATCATGGATGATCTCTTCCAGGCCTCAACTCATGTTTTGTGCCAGCTCTTCATTGCCATCAATTCCATGAGATTTCAAAAATCTGTCTATCACCTCTTTAAATACTTTCAGTGATCTAGCTTCTACAACTCTCTTGGGTAGAGTATTCCAAACATTACCTATCCTCTGGGAGGACAAAGTCCTTCATAGCCAGTCATAGAGTCATACAGCATGGAAACAGACTCTTTGGTCTAACCAGTCCACGCTGAACATAATCCCAAACTAAATTAGTCCCACCTGCCTGTGCTTGACCCATATCCCTCCAAACATTTCCTATTCATGTACTCATCTAAATGTCTTATAAATATTATAACTGTACCAGTATCCACTACTTCCTCTGGAAGTTCATTCCACACACAAACCACTCTCTGTATAAAAAAAAGTCCCTCATGTCTTTTTTATATCTTCGTCCTCTCACCTTCAAAAATTTGCCCCTAGTCTTAAAACCCCCCACCCTAGGGAAAAGACACCTGCCATTCAGTTTATCTATACTCCTCATGATTTTATTTACCTCTATAAGGTCACTTCTCAACCTCTTATGCTCCAGTGAGAAAAGTCCCAGCCTAATTAGCCTCTCCTTATAACTCAAACCCTCCATTCTTGGCAATATCCTGGTAAATCTCTTCTGAACCCTCTCCAGTTTAATTATATCCTTCCTATAACAGGGAGACCAGAACCGGACACAGTGCTCCAGAAGAGGCCTCACCAACGTCCTGTACAACTTCAACATAACGTCCCAACTCCTGTATTCAAAGGTCTGAGCAATGAAGGCAAGTGTGTTATATGCCTTCTTAACCACCCTACCTGTATGTAATGCAAACTTCAAACAATTATGTACCCGAATCCCTAGGTTTCCAAGGCCCTGTTTTAAATTGTATAAGTCTTGACTTTGTTTGTTTTACCAAACTGCAATACCTCACATTTATCCAAATCAAATTCCATCCTTCAGCCCATTAACCCAAATGATCAAGATCTCCTTGTAATCTTAGATAACCTTCTTCACTGTCTCACATCTCAGTTTTGAATGAGTGTCCCCTCATTCTGTAAACATGATTCCCTCAGATTCCCTCACCAGTGGAAACATCTTCTCAAAACCTACCCTGTCAAGCCCCCACAGGATCTTGTGTGTTTCAGTAGGTTTATCCTGTATTCTTCTAACCTGGAATGGATAACAGCCTAACCTGTTTCGCCATCCTTGTTAAGTTGACCATTTCAACTATAAAGTTAAGAGTGGCATGGAAAGAGTTGATAGTCGGTGTCTTTTTCCCAGGGTGGAAATGTCAAATTCTAGGCAGCATAGGTTTAAGGTGAAAGGGAAAAAGTTTAATGGAGATGTGTGAGGCAAGATTTTTACTCAAAGGGTGATAGATGCCTGCAACATGCTTCCAGGGTAGTTGGTAGAAACGGATATAATAGCAACATTTAAGAGGCATTTAGACAGACATACGATCAGGCAGGGAATAGAGGGATTTGGATCATGTGCAGGCAGATGGGATTAGTTTGAATGTCATAGAATGACAACATGGTCAGTGCTGTTATGGGCCTGTCCATGTGTTGTACCATTCTATGTCCTTAACACAGAAATCAGCCTGGTGAATGTCTTTTGAACTGCCTCCAATACCAGTTTCTTTTTTTAAATATCATGACAAAATGAGTACAGAGAACTCCAGGTGCAGTGTCAGCAACACCCTGCACAGTGGCAACAAGACTTCTCTATTTTTAAATGCCAACCCCCTAGTGATGAGTCAAAATTCCATTTGCCTTCATAATTACTTCCTGCACCTGTATGAAACGTTTTTGTGTTTCATGCACAAGAACACCTAGATTCCTCTGCATTACACATTTTTGGAGTCCCTCTCCATTTTAAATAATAGTCTGCCTTTTGATTCTTCCTAACAAAATGCATGACCTCACTCTTTCCGACATTAAACTCCATCTGCCAGTTTCTGCCCGCTCACTCTACCTACATATACTCTGTTGCACATTTCTTGTGTTCTCATCTCATGTCCTCCCACCTATTTTTGTAGCATCAACAAATCTGAATATACTATATTCTGCCCCATTCTTCACATCATTAATATAGATAGTAAATAATTGAAGTAATAGGACCGATCCTTGTGGCAGTCCACTAGCTATATTTGTTCAATCTGGAAGACCTATTAATCCCATCACTCTGCCTCTGTGTGTTCACCAATCCTCAATCCATGCTAATGTACTACCCACAATACTATGAGGTCCTATTTTTGCAATAACATTTTATGTGGCACTTTATCAAAAGCCTTCCTGAAAATCTAAATACATCTCTACTAGTTTGCCTTTATCAACTCAACTTCTTATATCTTCAAAGACTCCATCAAACTTGTCAAATATGATTCATCCTTCACAAAACCATGTTGACTCTAATTACAGTAAGCTTTGCTAAACTTCATGTTACTTCTTGTTTAATAATGGTCCCTAGCATTTTCCCAACAACAGCTGTTGTCTGACTGGTGTCATATTAGTGTTTTCAAATATGCTGGAACACTCCTGGAATCTAGTGAGTTTTGAAATATTTTGACCAGTGCCTCCATGACCTCTGATGCCACCTCCTTTAAAACTCTTAGATTAAGGCCATCAGATCCTGGCAGCTTACCTGCCTTCACTTCCATTAGTTTATCAAGTACTTTGTACCCGATGATAGAAACTTATTTACAAGATCTTTTCTTCCATTAGTACCATGCTTATCTGATACTTTTGGGATGTTTACAGTGTCCTCCTCTGATGGAAAATATTGGTACAAATTATCTGCCATTTCTTGTTGCCTGTTATCAATTCCCCAGCGGCATCTTCCAAGTGTCCCACAGGCATTTTAGCTACTCTCTTTTTATATAGTCATAGAGATCAAAGCTCTATTTCTGGCTAATTTATTTGAGTAATTAATTTTTTTCTTTTTTAGTAGATTTTTAGTAATTCGTTGCCTGTTCCCAGAAAATTCCCAATCCTCTGGCCTATCACTAGTTTATGATGCTTTATATGTCTTAGTTTTTGATTGGTTACTCTCCTTGACATCTTTGTTGACCACAGGTGGTTAATCCTTCTCATCCAGTCCTTCTTTTTGACTGGAATAAATTTTTGCTGAGTATTATGAAATATCTGCTTCAAAGGTTGCCACTGCTCATATACTGACTTTCCCCTTATTTTCCCAGTTTGCTTCATAACTCTGTAAGTGCCCTGTTTAAGTTGAGGACAGTGATTTGTGCACATGTTGCTCTCGTTCAAACTGCATTTGAAATCTTACCATGTCGTGACTCCTATTCATATAGAATCCTTAAATAGGAATTCTCTTATTTATCTTACTCTTTTACACATTTCATCGAAAATAGCCTGTTCCTGGGCAGATTCTGCAACATACTGCTCTGAGAAACAATCCCTGATGCACTCAACAAATCTATCTTCCATGTTACCTGTGCACATCTAATCTGTCTTGTCAACATACAGTATATCATTAATTACACAGAAACGTAGTTCACTCTCAGTCACCCTCTGAAGTGGCCTAGCAAGCCATTCAGTTGTACCAATCGCTACAAAGTCTCAAAGAAATGAAACTGAACAGATCACCTAGCATCAACCTAGGCATTGGAAAAGACAATGGCAGAAACAGCTTTGTTATCCCTGCAAAGTCCTGCTCACTAACATCTGGAGGCTGGTGCCAAAATTGGGAGAGCTGTCTTATACACTTGTCAAACAACAGCCTGACACAGTCATACTCACAGAATCATACCTTACAGACAATGTCCCAGACATCAACGTCACCATCCCTGGATATGTCCTGTCTCACCAGCAGGACAGATCCAGCAGAGGTGGTGGCACAGTGGTATACAGTTGGTACGGAGTTGCTCTGGGAGTCCTCAACATTGATTCCAGACCCCATGAAGTCTCCTGGGTTCAGGTTAAACATGGGCAAGGAAACCTCCTGCTGATTACCACGTACTGTCCTCCCTCAGCTGATAAATCAGTACTCATCCATTTTGAACAACACTTAGAGGAAGCACCGAGGATGGCAAGGGTATAAAATGTACTCCGGGTGGGGGATTTCAATGTCCATCATCAAGTGTGCCTTGGCAGCAGTACTACACATTGAGCTTGTCAGGTTCTAATGGACATAGCTGTTAGGCTTAGTCTGCAGCAGGTGGTGAGGGAACCAAGAAGAGGGAAAAACATATTTGACCTCATCCTCTCCAATCTGCCAGCTGCAGATGCACCTGTCCATGACAGTATCGGTAAGAGTGACCATTGCACAGTCCTTGTGGAGATGAAGACCTGCCTTCACATTGAGAATAACGTCCATCGTGTTGTATGGCACTATCACCGTGTTAAATGGGACAGACTTCAATCAGATCTAGCAACTCAAGACTGGGTATCCATGAGGCACTGTGGGCCATTAACAGCAGCAGAATTGTACTTTAGCACAGTCTGTAACCTCATGGCCTGGCATAACCCCCACTCAACCATTACCACCAGGCCAGGGCATCAATCCTAGTTCAATGGAGAATGCAGGAGGGCATGCCAGGAGCAGCTCCAGGCATACCTGAAGACAAGATGTCAACCTGGTGAAGCCACCAAACAGGACCACTTGCATGCCAAACAGCATTAGCAGCAAGTGACAGACAGAGCTAAGCGATCCCACAACCAATGGATCAGATCTAAGCTCTGCAGTCCTGCCAAATCCAGTTGTGAATGGTGGTGGACAATTAAACAACTCACTGGAGGAGGAGGCTCCACAAATATCCCCATCCTCAATGATGAAAGAGCCCAGCGTATCAGTGCAAAAGATAGAACACAGAACAGTACAGCACAGTACAGGCCCTTCTGCCCACGATGTTGTGCCGACCTATTATCCTACTAAGATCAAACTACCCTGCATACCCTACATTTTACTATCCTCCATGTGCCTATCCAAGAGTCGCTTAAAAGTCTCTAAAGTATCTGACTCCACTACCACAGCCGGCAGCACATTCCACACATCCACCACTCTCTGTGTAAAGAACCTACCTCTGACATCTCCCCTATATTTTCCACCAATCACCTTAAAATTATGCCCCCTCGTAATAGTCATTTCCGCCCTGGGAAAAAGTCTCTGACTTTCCACTCTATCTGTGCCTCTCATCATCTTGTACACCTCTATCAAGTCACCTCTCCTACTTCGCTCCAATGAAAAATGCCCTAGCTCCCTCAACCTTTCCTCATAAGACCTGCCCTCCAGTCCAGGCAGCATCCTGGTAAATCTCCTCTGCACCCTCTCTAAAGCTTCCACATCTTTCCTATAATGAGGTGACCAGAACTGAACACAGTATTCCAAGTGTGGTCTAACCAGAGTTTTATAGAGTTGCAGCATAACCTTGCGGCTCTTAAACTCAATTCCCCTGCCAATGAAAGCAAACATACCATACGCCTTCTTTACAACCCTATTAACTTGGGTAGCAGCTTTTGAGGGATCTACGGATGTGGACCCCAAGATCCCTCTGTTCCTCCACCCTGCCAAGAATCCTGTCATTAACCCTGTATACTGCATTCAAATTCGACCTTCCAAAATGAATAACTTCACACTTTTCTGGGTTGAATTCCATCTGCCACTTCTTTGCCCAGCTCTGCATCCTGTCAATGTCCTGTTGTAACCTACAACAGCCCTCCATGCTGCCCACAACTCCACCAACCTTCGTGTCATCGGTAATCTGACTAACCCACCCTTCCAATTCCTCATCCAAGTCATTTATAAAGATCACAAAGAGCAGAGGTCCCAGAACAGATCCCTGTGGAACACCACCGGTCACCGAGCTCCAGGCTGAATACTTTCCATCTACTAACACTCTCTGTCTTCTATTGGACAGCTAGTTTTGTATCCAGACAGCCAAATTTCCCTGAATGCCATGCCTCCTTACTTTCTGAATGAGCCTGCCATGTGGAACCTTATCAAATGCCTTGCTAAAATCCATATACACCACATCCACTGCTCTGTCTTCATCAATGTGTTCTGTCATATCCTCAAAGAATTGAATAAGGCTTGTGAGGCATGATCTGCCCCTCACAAAACCATGTTGACTATTTCTAATCAAACTGTGCTTTTCCAAATAATCATAGATACTATCTCTCAGAATCCTCTCCAACAATTTGCCTACCACAGAAGTAAGACTGACCGATCTGTAATTCCCAGGATTATCTCTATTCCCTTTCTAGAGCAAGGGAATGGCATTTGCCACCCTCGAATAATCTCTTCCCTTGCTTCCCATAGTAATCTTGGGTATATCCCGTCTGGCCTGGGGAACTTATCTATCCTCATGTTTTTCAAAATTTCTAGCACACCCTCCTTCCTAACACCAACCTGTTCGAGCATATCTGCCTGTTCCATGCTGTCCTCACAAACGTCTAGGTCCCTCTCACTGGTGAAAACTGAAGCAAAGTATTCATTCAGGCCATACCCTACGTCCTCTGACTCCACACGCAAGTTCCCTCCACTATCCCTGATTGGCCCTACCCTCACTCTGGCCATCCTCTTGTTCCTCACATTGGCATAGAATGCCTTGGGGCTTTCCTTGATCCTACCTGGCAAGGTTTTCTCATACCCACTTCTAGCTCTCCTAAGTCCATTCTTCAGTTCCTTCCTGGCTACCTTGTAGACCTCTAGAGCTCTGACCGATCCATTTGTCCTCAACCTGAAGTAAGCTTCCTTCTTCCTCTTGACTAGGTGTTCAACATGTCTTGTCATCCAAGGTTCCTTCACCTTACCATCCTTTCCTTGCCTCACTGGGACAAACCTATCCATTACTTATAGCAACTGCTCCCTAAACAACCTCCACATTTCTACCGTGCATTTCCCTGAGAACATCTGATCCCAATTTATGCTCTGCAGTTCTTGCCTAATAGCTTTGTAATTTCCCCTCCCCCAATTAAATACATTCCCACACTGTCTGTTCTTATCCCTCTCCATGACTATACTAAAGGTTGGGGAGTTATGATCACTATCACCAAAATGCTCTCCCACCGAGAGATCTGACACCTGGCCTGGTTCATTGCCAAGCACCAAATCCAATATGGCCTTTCCTCTAGTCGGCCTATCTACAGGCCGATAAGGCTGAAGCTTTCGCAGCAATCTTCAGCCAGAGGTGCCAAGTGGATGATCCATCTCGGCCTCCTCCAGTGGTCCCCAGCATTATAGATACCAGTCTTCAGCCAACTCAATTCACTCCATGTGGTATCAAGAAACAGTTGGAGACACCGGATACTGCAAAGGCTACGGGCCCTGACAATGTTCCAGCAATCGTACTGAAGACTTGCGCTCAAGAACTTACCACTCCCCTAGCCAAGCAGTTCAGCACAGTTACAACATTGGTATCTACCCGACAATGTGGAAAATTGTCCATATATGTCAAGTACATAAAAAGCAGGAAAAATCCAACATGGCCAATTACCACCCCATCAGTCAACTCTCGATATCAATAAAGTGATGGAAGGTGTCATCAACAGTCTTATCAAGCAGCACCTGCTCAGAAATAACCTGCTAAGTGATGCCCTGTTTGGGTTACGCCGGCGCCACTCAGTTCCGGACCTCCTTCCAGCCTTGGTCCAAATATGGACAGAAAAACTGAATTCCAGAGGTGGGGTGACAGCGATAGCCCTTAACATAAAGGTTGCATTCGGCCGAGTGTAGCATCAAGGAGCCTCAGCAAAACTGGAATCAATGGGTATCAGGGGGCAAACTCTCTGGTTGTTGGAGTCATACCTGACACACAAGAAGATGGTTGCGGTTGTTGGAGGTCAGTCATCTCAGCTCCAGGACATCTCTGCAGGGGTTCCTCAGGGTAGTGTCCTCAGCCAAATCATCTTCAGCTGCTTCATCAATGACTTTTCCTCCATCATAAAGTCAGAGATGGGGATGGTTGCCAATGATTGCACAATGTTCAGCACCATTCATGACTTCTCAGATACTGAAGCAGCCCATGTTCAAATGCAACAAGATCTGGACAACATCCAGACTTGGGCTTACAAGTGGCAAGTAACATTTACACACACAAATATCAGGCTATAACCGTCACAAATAAAAGATACTCTAACCACCACCCCTTTGCATTCAACAGTGTCACCATCACTGAATCCCCCGCTGTCAACATCCTAGGGGTTATCATTGACCAGAAACTCAACTTCCACCACAAAAACACAGTGGCTACAAGTGCATGTCAGAATCTAGGAATACTGCAACGGATAATTCACCTCCTGACTCCTCAAAGCCTGTCCACCATCTACAAGGCTCAAGTCAGGAGTGTGATGAAATACTCCCCACTTGCCTAGACGAGTGCAGCCCAAAAACACTCAAGAAGCTTGACACCATCCAGGACAAAGCAGCCCGCTTGATTGACACTACATCCACAAGCACCCATTCTCTCCACCACCAACGCTCAGTAGCAGCAGTGCATACTATCTGCAAGATGCACTGTGGAAATATACCAAAGATCCTCTGACAGCACCTTCCAAACCCACAACCACTTTCATCAAGGAGGACAAGACGGCAGATATATGGGAACATCACCACCTTCAAGATCCCCTCCAAGCCACTCACCATCCTGACTTGGAAATATATCACTGTTCCTTACTGTTGCTTGGTCAAAATCCTGGTATTCCATTCGTTATGGCATTGTGGGTCAACCCACAGCAGGTGGAATGCAATGGTTCAACAAGGCAGCTGACCACCACCTTCTCAAGGGCAACTAGGGATGGGCAATAAATGCTGGCCTGGCCAGCGCCACCCACATCCCACAAAATGAATTTTAAAAAATTTAAAATAACTTATGACTGTTATACTGCCTTTCTTACACACCTCCGTTATTTCCTGATTCATACTTTGTCCTTCAGTGAAACAACTCTTTGGGGCCCTATTGATGACTCCCACCCTTGACCTCTTTCCCTTGCTCATCTTTATTTCTGCTGAAACTGATTCCACAATATGATCTATGGCACCCATAGCACTACTCACCATCACACTAACACCTTCCTTCATTAAAGCTGCTCCACCTCATTTTCCTTTATGTCTGCTTTTCTGGAATGTCAAATACCTTTGAATTATGAATTCCAGTCATGGTTCACCCTGCAATCACCTCTCGGTAATAGCTATCAAGTCAAATTAATTTATTTCTACTTGTGATATCAACTCAATTTACCTTATTACAAATGCTGCATGTATTCAGACAGAGAGCCTTAAATTTTAATTTTTGACCATTAGTAATTTTTCTGGTTCTAATTTTTGCTACACTCTTATGCACTCTCCTGAAACACTCTGATTATCATTCATCTCTTCACAACCTTGCACTGCTTCTCGATTTCACTGCTTTTCATCATTTATATGATTTGGATGTGAACATAGGATGTATGGTTAGTAAGTTTGCAGATGACACCAAAATTTCAGGTCTAGTGGACAGCAAAGAAGGTTAACTCACAGTACAATGGGATCTTGATCAGATGGGCCAATGGGCCGAGGAGTGGCATGTGGAGTTTAATTTAGGTAAATATGAGGTGCTGCATTTTGGAAAGGCAAATCAGGGCAGGACTTATACACTTAATGGTAAGGTCCCGGGGAGTGTTTCTAAACAAAGTGACCTTGGAGTGCATATTCATTGTTCCTTGAAAGTGGAGGTGCAAGTAGACTGTTTAGTGAAGAAGGCGTTTTGTATGCTTGCCTTTATTGGTCAGTGCATTGAATATAGGAATTGGGAGGTCATGTTACGGCTGTACAGGACATTAGTTAGGCCACTTTTGGAATATGCGTGCAATTCTGGTCTCCCTGCTATAGGAAGAATGTCGTAAAACTTGAAAAGGTTCAGAAAAGATTTACAAGGATGTTGCCAGGGTTGAAGGGTTTAAGCTATAGGGAGAGGCTGAATAGGCTGGAGCTATTTTTCCTGACATGTCGGAGGCTGAGGGATGACCTTACAGAGGTTTATAAAATCATGAGGGGCATGGGCAGGGTGAATAGGCAAGGTCTTTTCCCAAGGGTGGGGAAGTCCAAAACTAGAGGGCATAGGTTTAAGGTGACAGGGGTAAGATTTAAAACGGACCTATGGGCAACTTTTTCACACAGAGGGTGATCCATGTATGGAATAAGCTGCCAGAGGAAGTGACAGAGGCAGCTACAATTACAGTATTTAAAAGGCATCTGGATGGGTATTGAATAGGAAGGGTCGAGAGGGAAATGGGCCTAATGCTGGCAAAAGGGACTAGATTTATTTAGGATACCTGGTCGACATGGATGAATTGGACCAAAGGGTCTGTTTCCATCCTGTACAGCTCTAAGACTCTACGACTGTAATTGAGCTCCCTCCCCACATCCCCCAACAAACTCCAATGCAACCCCGCACCCCACTAGTAATTAGTTTGAAGATATGGTTACAACCCTAGTTAAATGATTCACCAGGACACTGGACCTGATATGATTCAAATGAAGCCTATCCCAACTGAACAGCTCTCTCTTTTCCCAGTACTGGTGCTAGTACCCTTGAATTGAAAGCTATTTCTCCCATACCAATTTTTAAGTTGCACATTTACCTGGACCATGACAACTGACTCTTCCTCTCCCATTTCAGGTTCCTCTCTCCCCAATTAAAGTCATCCTGAATAGTCTTTGCCTATTCCCCTAAATATGATGTACTACTATATTTCTCTTTTCTTCCCTCACTTTTACCATAGTGCTGTGGTCAGTTTGCTCATCCACCCAACAGTCTATGCCCTCGTCCATGTTGGGACCAAGAACCTCATAGCTATTAGGCAAGGAAGAAGCTCCCGCAAAGCTAATTTCTAGATCCGACTATCTCTCTCACTTCCCGTATTATCCTTTTGTTCCTGAACACAGAGTAAATTTGATATAAGGAGTTTAAGGGGTGTGACTGTCCTCTGAAACACAAGTGTCCAGATACCTCTCACCCTCCCTGATATGTTGCAGCTTGAACTCCAGTTCATCAACTCTGAGCTTAATTTCTTCAGCAGACAACCCTTACAGACTTTCCGGCTCCTCAGATGCTGTCAGACCAGCTGCACTTTTCCAGCTTCACATTAACCCTTGCAGATGTGTTCACGATGGATCACAGCAGCCTACCAACACCACATACTATAGCTGCAACGCATTGCCTTCTCAATCATCTCTATTTCATTAAATAATTTGGGTGTCAAATACTTTAAATGTGAAATTCCTAATTTTATTCTTCAGCTGTAACAACATGTCCTGATTTAAACCAATTGACCAATCAAAAGAGACATGGAAGAAATACTCTCCATCATCTACCCATTTTCCTGTGACATACTTCAGCCTGTACAGGTAGAATTAAGTTGAATGGACTCTCTGCGGTTGGTTAGTTATCACCCACTGCTGCTGCCCCTCTCATGCAGGTGTGACCTCCCTGCCACTTAACATTAATTTATAGGTGGATTCCCTGGGATTTAACTCATCATAGTTTTACTGCAGAAGTATTTAATTGTTGCTGGAATTTGTTAGAACAGCAAATTGATCACCAGAATCATGTGGAACAAGAATGACGTCACACAAGAACCGGGCAAAAACAAAGGTTTTGACTCTTAATTCAACTGCACGCTATAACATTCACACTGGGTTTCTTCTCAGTGGGATTATGATCAGAGTAACTTGGAGGGAGGCAATGGCATAGTGGTATTTTCACTGGAGTAAATATCCAGGTGAATATTCTCAGGACATGTCTTCAAATCCTACCATGGCAGATCATGAAATTCGAACTCAATTATAAAAAAAGAAATTTCTGATGAAGGGTCTAGGCCCAAAACATCTAGCTTTCCTGCTCCTATGATGCTGCTTGGCCTGCTGTGTTCATCCAGCTCTACACCTTGTTCTCTCGGATTCTCCAGCATCTGCAGTTCCTATTATATCTATAAAAAAAAAAACAATGTTGTAAAAATCCATTGTGCTTTAGGGAGGAAAATCTGTCACCCTTCCCACATATGGTCTACTTGTGATTCCAGACCCATGGCAATTGACTTTTAACTGCCTATGAAATGGCCTAGCAAGCCACTCAGTTGTATCAAAACAGCTACAAAGCTGAAAGTATTGAACCAGATGGACCAACTAGCATCAACTTAGGCACCTGAAATGATAATGGCAAACCCGTTGACCATGAAACCATCTTGGGGCTTGTGCCAAAATTGTGATAACTGCCCCAGACAATAGGTTTAAGGTACCTTATCCGTAAGGTATGATTCTGTGGCTTTGACTATGTCTCAGACACTACCATCACAATTCCCAAGTTTCTCTCATCCCACTGGAAGGACAGACTCACCAGAGGTGGTGGTAGTACAGTGATATGCAGGTGGAAAGGAATTATTCTGGCAGTCCTCAACATTTACCTTGGACCCCATGAAGTTGCACCAGGGAAAGGAAACTTTCTGCTGACTACCACTTACTTCTCCCATTTTGCTGATGAATTGGTTCGCCTCCATGCTAATCAGCACTTGGAGGAAGCAATGATGATGGCAATAGCACAGAATGTACTCTTGGTGGAACTTCAACAAGGCTTGGTAGCAGCACTACTGACTGAGCTAGCAGAGTCCTAAAGGATATGGCTGCTAGCCTGTGGCAGGTGACGAGGGTACTAACAAGAAGGAAAAACTTACTTGACCCTGTTCTCACCAATCTAACTTTTGCAGATGCAACTGTCCAAAATATTGGTAGGAGTGATAACCACGCAATTCTGTGGAGACAAATTCCATCTTCACATTGAGGTTGCCTTGCATCATATTATGGCACTACCATGGTGATAAGGGGCAAGTAATATTTGTGTCACACAAGAGCCAAGTAATGACCATCTCCAACAAGAGGAAATCTAACCATCACCCTTTGACATACAGTAGAACTACATTGGTTGAATCCCACACTATCAAATTTCTGGAGGCTACCATTGACCAGAAACTGAATTGGACCACTCATATAAATACTGTCAGTACACGTGCAGGTCAGAGGCTTGGCTTCCAGTAGTGAGTAACTCACCTTCTGTTTCCCAAATGTCTAGCCACCATCTATCTTGGAGCAGAGGGTAACCATGAATGGTCATGATCTGATTGGCAGGAGTAATGAATGGTTTTCACAGAGATCAGTGCTGGGATCTCAACATTTTACAATTTACAAAAATGATTTGGTCAAAGGGACAAAAGGTATGGTTGCTAAATTTATGGATGACATAAAGGTAGATAGGAAAGTAAGTTTGTGAAGAGGGCCTGCAGTTACAAAAGGAGTTACATAGAAGTTACAGAAATTACACGGTTTGTTTTATTCTTTCATGAGATGTGGGCATCACCGTTAAGGCCAGCATTTGTTGTTCACCGCTAGTTTTCCATGGAATGGCTAGCCAAGCCATTTCACAAATCAGCTCAGAGTCAACCACATTGCTGCGGGTCTAGACTCACATGTTGGCCAGGCCACGTAAACATTGAGGTTAAGTGAATGGGCAAACATCTGGCAAATACAGTATAATGTGGGAAAATGTGAAATTGCCCATTTTGACAGGAAGAATTAAAAAAGTGTATTATTTAAATGGTGAGAGATTGCACAGCTCTGAGGTGCAGAGAGATATGGGTTTCCTACTGAATTACAAGAAGCTACTAAGCAGGTGCAGTAAATGATTAAGAAGTGAATAGAATGTTATAGTTTATTGTGAGTAATAGGGAGTTATGTTTTAGTTACATAGGCATTGGTGTGACCATAGCTACTAAGTACAGTAATACTCTCCTTATTGCAGGAAGGATATAAATTCATGGAAGCAGTTCAGAGAAGATTTCCTAAACTAATAGCTGGAGCGAGTAGGATAACTTATGAGTAAAGATTGAACAGATTGGCTTATGTCTGCTAAAGACACAACTTAGGGAAGGACGTTTCCTCTTGTGGGAGAATCTAGAATAAGGGATCATTGTTTCAAAACACCCATATAAGGCAGAGATAATTTTCTGTTCCCACAAAAGGTTGTAGACTTGTACAGTTTTATACCATGAAGAGAGGCCCTTTACCCCATTGTGCCTACACCTGTAATCAAAATTCCATTTTCTAGCATTTGGCCCATAGCCTTGTGTTCTATGACATTTCAAATGCTCATCTAAAACTGCATAAAAATCTTTTAGGTTTCACAACTCCATCACCCTTTTAGGCGAAGGCTTCCAGATACCCACAGTCCTCTGGGTATTTTTCTTCTCCAAATCCCCCCCTAAACTTCCTGCTTCTTACCTTAAAACTATGCTCCCTCTTCTATTGACCTCTCTACTAAGAGAACAACATCTCCCTATCTATCCTGTCTCTGCACCTCAGAACTCTGTACATCTCAAACAGATCCCTCCTTAGCTTTCTCTGCTCTAAAGAAAGTAATTTCAGCCTATCCACCCTCTCTTTCTAACTCAATCACACCGGCCTAGGCAACATCCTGATGAACCTCTTTTGCACCCTTTTTCGTGACATCACATCCTTCCTATGGTGTGACAACCGAACTGCACACAGTACTCTGCTGTGACCTAACTAATATATACAGCTCCATCATAACCTCCTGTTCTGAGGAAGGGTCACCGGACCCGAAACATTAACTCCGATTTTTTTCACAGATGCTGCCAGACCTGCTGAGCTTTTCCAGCAACTTCTGTTTTTGTTCCGTCATAACCTCCTTGCTTTTGTATTCAATGCCTTGACTGACAAAGGCAAGTATCCCATATGCCTTCTGAACCACTTTATCCAGATGACCTGCTGCCTTGAAGGATCTGTGGATTCCTCTGATCCTTTGTACTTCCTAGGGTTCTATCGTTCAACATGTGCTCCTTTGCCTTGTTAGTCCTCTCAAAATTCATCGCCTCACATTTGGTTGTGGTCATTTGGAACTTTCTTCTTCAAAAGGCAGGGGAAGAAGAGTCTTCAAATATTTTTAGGGCAGTGGAAGATAGATTCTTGGTAATGAAAGGTTTACAGGTAGATGGAAATGTTATCAGACTAGCCATGATCTTATTGAATGGCAGACCAGTCTTGAGGGACTTAGTGGCCTACTCCTGCAAAGTGTCAAGCAAAGCTGGTGCAGAGTGAGGCAATGATACTACAATCACCTGGATATTGTAGTTCATGTCTGCTTGTGGTGGTAATCTTAATTTTGAAAGGAGGCAACTGAGGTTAAAGCGTTTTCCATCTAGGTGGTATTTAGTACACATACCAGAGGGCAGCTGATCTTTGAAGAAGTGAATGACCATGGTCAGGTAGATTGTAAACAGCATGGAGACTACCACGCAGCCTTGTTTGGCACTGGCCTGTATCTTGAAGGCACCTGTTTCAAGACTTAGTTGTAGTCATATCATCATGAAGCAGTTGCAGGATTGTGATGACATTTTGTGAATATTCTGGAGTGCAATCCATAGATGGTGGTCACTGGACCCAAAACGTCAACTTTGATTTCTCTCCACAGATACTGCCAGACCTGTAGAGCTTTTCCAGCAACTTCTATTTTTGTTGCCACAAGTGGTGGGGGTGGAGTAGGCAGCATCCAGTGTTTTGAGCCCGGGTCTTATCTATTCCACAGTTTTCCTTTTTCTCTTTCACTTTGTACTTCTTTTCTCAGTTTTTTTTTTAGTTTCTTCCTTACCTTTTGGAGGCCATGTAGGCAGCAGTGGCGATGGTGTGTGGCAGCAGCTGGGACCCATTGCAAACCTGGATGGTGGCAGCAGCGAGGCAGCGGCTGGTGATGAAAGACGGTGGCAGCAGCAGTGGCGGCACCAAAAGATGGCATCAGTGGTGGTTGGCCATGAAGGATAGTGGCAGCAGTAGTGGGCGAAGAGGTGGCAGTCAGAATCGAAGTCTTGTGAGCGGTAGCAAAGGCTGGCATGCTTGGGCAGGTCTTAGCTCAGCATAGGGGACAGCAAGCCCCCTTGGGGAAGGCCAGCTTGGAGCATCTGCAGACCCATGGCTCAAGAAAGGAAAGTAATGTTTGACATTTTAACTTTATTTTTTTTCTACTTTATGCTAAGAAGACTGTAAAAAGCTGAACTTTTTAACTTTGTTTATTTTAGTGTTTCTGTAACTAAGATTTTGTACCCTGGTACTTTGTATCTAAGATGGCACCATGTATGGCGATATTGTATGCTTTTCACTGTACTCTTGTGCCCCATACTTGAGTCCACATCACAACAAAACCTAATTCCTAGACCCTTGCGATTTACTGAGGCAAATACTTTAGTCAAGTCAATAAACATGATGAAGAGTTCCTCGTGTTGTGTTCAACATTTTTCTTGGATCCGTCAGGTATGAAAAACCATGCCAGCAGTTCATCTGGACAGCCTAAAGCCTCTTTTCATCTCTGGGAGTATTTCCTCAGGCAAAGAAGTCAACATTAGGATTTCAGACATGTTAAGATTTTCCCTGCTATGGACAACAGGGAACTACCTTGACAGTTGTCTCAGCATGATCTATCTCCTTTCTTGAAAATAGTTATAATGGTCACTTTCCTTAGAGGGAGGTGGGAGGGATTCTGACAAATCCATAGGATCAATGACTGGAGTCTTGATGTGAACAAAAGCCGATCAGCTTTGAAGACCCCTGCTGGAATACCTTTGGGGCTGTAGGTTTTGTTGTTGTTCATCTATTTAATTGTTCGCAGTAGCTTTCCAACTGATAGTTATTCACCCATGGATTGTACTACAATGTACAGGCAGATAGCCTGGAAAGTATTCCCTCACACTTTGGTTTCATGGTTGAGATGTTGGAAATGTTCCTTCTAGTGTTTATAAGTGTCACTGACATATTTGAAAAAGACAGACATCATCCTGTAAATGAAGAGCATTTTGTACATTTGATCTCAGTGTATAGATGGTCCTGGTGGCTTTAAAAAGGTTTTGCATATTGTGACAGGGCTCATGTTGTTGGATCACTCGGGTACTCTCTTCCCACCACAAGACCCGGGTTCATGTTCCACTTGCTCCCGAACACACTGACTAAAACTGTCTATAAATCGAATTTAGCGTTGCCTCGTTTACATTGTTTACATCAATTTTCACTGGAATGGGATATGAATCCACAATTTAAAGTGTGATAATCCAAAAAACCGTGCCAATTTGACGCTTGAAAAAAATTGCTGCTTTTCTTGCTTGAAGGAATGAAAAGAAAATTGTGCCGCACAGTAATGAGAGGCTTAAACTCCCGTGTGGTACCACGCTGCTAACAGTAATCTTGCGAAAGAGCCAACGAAGGGAAAATTCATAGCCGGCCAGCTGGATAAAAATTTGCGGAAGCTTTTTTTTCCGCCGGCACAGTATCTGAGGCGTTCGCTGGTTTTAGTCGGCCAGCTGCAAATGTACAACTGTCTGAGCCAGGAGCTGCCGGCAGTTTCTTCCTGATGTAAACAGGTTGGTGCCTACGGAGTAAAACTTCCGCAAAACGGGCTGTTAAAAAGAAGAGACACGAGGTAACTCATGACCGGCGCCGGAGAAGATACATGAAGGCGGCCTGTCAGGGTGCCAGGTCGAACGGGGAGCCGTTAGAGTCCCGGGGCCCTGACGACTCCTTCAACTTTGTCCGGTACCTCTCGCGAGCCCGCACGTGCTGACCTGCCGCGTGTGTCCGCGGGCACGCGCTGGGAAGCCAGGCACCTTCTCGGGAGAGGGAGACAATGGAGGTGGTCACGTGCCGCTAAGTTACCCTCGCCCGCCCCGCGCACCTGTAGTCGCTGTCACTCCCAGGTGAGAGCTCGTTGATCTCCGCCCGGAACGAGTCCTGAAGGCCTGCATGGTCTCCTTTCCCGTTAGCCATCCCGTGATTCACACCATGCCCTGAGGACTGGTTAGTCAGTTGCCCACCTGGATGAGGTGACTTGGGCGTCGTGAGCAGAAATTGCTGGAGAAACTCGGCGGCGTCCAGTAGTATCTGTGGAGAGAAAATAAAGTTAAATGTTTCCAGCCCAGTTCTGAAGAAAGGTCACTGGGGCTGGAAACGTTAACTCTGCTTTCTCGGCGCAAAGGCCGCCAGACCTGCTGAGCTTTTCCAGCAACTTCTGTTTTTGCTCCTGATTTACAGCATTCGCAGTTCTTTTGGTTTTTCTCTCCAAACTATTCCTATTCAAGTGCCTGTCGAAATGTCTTTTAAATGCTGTAATTGTACCTGCATCTACCACGTCCTCTGGCAATTCATTCCATACATACACCACCCTCTGTGTGGGAAAAAGTTGCCCCTCAGGTCCGTTTTAAATCTTTCTTGTCTCACCTTAAACCTATGCCTTCTAGTTTTGGACTCCCCCCACCCTAGGTGTTTATCTTATTTATGTTCTTTATGATTTTATAAAGCTTTATAAGGTTACCCCTCAGCCCTTAATGCTCAAGAGAAAAGGTCCCAGCCTATGCAGGCTCTCCTTTAACTCAAACCCTTCAGTCCTGGCAACATTCTTGTAAATGCTGGCCTATCCATATTATTTTCGATAAGTATCCTAAATCATCTTTCTTAAATGTGTGACTCCTTATCCTGAGATTATGTCCTCTGGTCTGAGATGTTCCCACAAAGGGAAACATTTGCATCTACAATGTCAAGACCTGTAAAAATCTTGCATGTTTCATTAACGTTGTCTCATTTTTCTGAATTTCAACAAGTACGGATCTAATCTGCTCAATCTCTCCTCGTAAAGCAGTCCTCGGGGCTAAAAGTTAAGTGTTTCTACTGGTGTTCTGAATCTTCTGCTTAGGTTCAGGAGTCTGCATACCTAAGTATGGCTTTGCATGTGGTTTGAAACTTTCTGCCTTTGGTCCCTGAAGTTTGAGTATCCTCCAAAATGGTATGCTTTGGCTATTCAGCAGTCACTACTTCATGTGTCCAATGGGCTGCAAAGATAATCAGAGTCAGATTCACTAAATGGTGATGGGGTGGGATGAAGTTATGAGAGACACTGATGCATTAGCTATTCTCACACTACACCTGAATCTGTGGCCAAAAAGCCACCTCTCAACTTCCTACACTCCAGTGAAAAAAAAGTCCCAGCCTCTCCTGATAACTCAAACTGTCCATTCCTGGCAACATCCTTGTAAATCTCTTCTGAACCCTCTCCAATTTAATAATATCCTTCCAGTAGCAGAGTGACAAGAACTGTACACGTTATTCCAGAAGAAGTCTCACCAGTGTCCTGTACAACCTTAACATGAGGTCCAACTCCTTTACTCAAAGGGCTAAGCAATGAAGGAAAGCGTGCTAAACATCTCCTTAACCATTCTGTGTACATATGACGCAAGTTTCAAAGAATTATATACCTGAACCCCTCTGTTCGGTGCTACCATTAATTGTATAAGTTCCGCCCTTGTTTGTTTTACCAAAATGCAATACCTTGCATTTATCCAGATTAAACTCCATTTTCCACTCCTCAACCCATTGCCCGAATTGATCAAGATCTGTTTGTAATTTTAGATTACCTCCTTCACTGTCCACTATACCATCAATTTTGGTGTCATCTGCAAACTTACTAACCATATCTCCTAAATTCTCATCCAAATCATTTATATAAATGACAAACAAAAGTAGACCCAGTACCAATCCCTGTGGAACATCACTGGTCACAGCCTTCCAGTCCAAGAAAGAACCATCCTTCATCACTTTGGCTCCTGCCGTTAAGCCAATTTTGCATCTAATTGGCAAGCTCACCCTCAATCCCATGTGATATAACTTTACTAATTAGTCTACCATGCAGAACTTTGTTTACTTGGACTTTAGTAAGTATTTGACAATGTCTACCGCTCTGCCCTTATCAATCTTCTTGGTTACTTTCTCAAAAAACTCAATCAAGTTTGTAAGACACAATTTCCCTCACACAAAACCGTGCTGACTGTCCCTAATAATTCCTTGCATCTCCAAATGCATATAAATTCTATCTTTCAGAATCACTTCCAACAACTTACCCACTGCCAAAATCAGACTCGCAGGTCTGTATTTCCCAGGCTTATCCTTGTGTAAATAATCCTATTTCCTTCAGCTCCTTGTATTAAAACTATATTCTAAACTTGCTTCTTTCTTCTGTTTGTCCTGCATTTCTTCTGGCTTTCAAACTCACTTGTGTTTTAATTTCTAGTTCCATCTCAATGTCTATCCCCTCTGAACTACTTATCAGCATCCCATCCTGCTACCAATCTAATTTAAATCTGCCCCAACAGCATTATCAGATCTCCCCATGAGTATGTCTGCCCTGTTCCTGTTCTTCTTCTACTGCATTAGGTTCTACCTTAAAAGCACCCAGATACCCAGGCCCAGATAGTTTCCACTTGAAGATATTACAAGTAATAGATGTAGAAATTGGGCAAGCGTGGGATGTGATCATTCAAAATTCAATACTTGAGGATAGTACAAGAAGATTGGAAGTCGGAAATGTCTTACTGTTTTTCAAAAAACAAGGCAGGTTAAACCAACAAGCTATAGACCACTGAATTTAGCATCAGGGAAAAAATATACAAATATTTGAAAAAAGTGTTTGATTAGGAAGATTCACATTGCTTTGTGAAGTTTGTGAGTAGATTGTGCCCAAATAGCCCAACAAAGAATAAAATCAAGAATGATTTGGATCAGGAATGTGAGCTTGTGCTCAAGATTTTCAACTCTAGCTTTAATTTTGTCATGCCCATTCCCTGATAGCACTATTTGTTTTTTCAAAAAAAACTGATATTTGTTTTTAAAACCTTTTTGTTTCTTTTTACACAGAACATTTTCTCCTTTGACAATGTTTGCTGGTTATGAAGATAAAGAGGCCTATGAAGATGAACTGTATCGTGAGGAGTCATCCAGTGATACTGGGGTAGATAGTGATTTAGAGTTCCAACTGTACAGCCAAGTGCACTATGCAAACAACCTCAGTGGACTAATGATGGACAGAAAGATGGACTCAGTCCATCCTAACTCTGCTTCAGTTGAAGACAATGGAAAATTGACACAGGAAACAAAAAACGCAATTGTAACGTCTAGTAATGATGTCATAGTCATTTCAGATGATCCAGATGTCATTATTTTGTCAGATACTGAAGGTGACGATAGTGTATATGCCTGCAAAGGTGTTAAGCCCTCAGACTGTGAAATCTTCGGAAGAAAAGATCAATCCGTAGAGAAGTCTGAACAAGTATCAGCTGAATACCTGGAGCAAAGTGTGGGTAGACTGACCGAAGTGCAGAAATTGTCACAGAGCAGGGACAGTCTGAGCAGAAAGTTGCCTCAGATCCCAGCAGTGATTAAAGGAAGTGAAAATTCAGAAACGGAGGATGATGAAAATGTAGAAAGTTGGATGATGCTGGGCTATGATCAGGAAGAAGAAGATGATGATGATGATGAGATCCAACTCAATGTTGTAGGTTGCGGAACACTGAGAAACAAAGAAGGTAGGAATTCTGACAGTGTATCGGAGCGTATACCATATTATTGTTATGGCAAGTGTTTCTGCATAGTAAACTACGGTAACATTTCTCTGCTTTGATAATGTTTTTGTTTCAGATAATAGGCTAGTTGTTGAGTTCTTGCCATTTAGTAAATCCAAAATGTTGAGATCAACCAATTGCATAATGAAGCATATTACCTGCTCATTTGCCAGAAAAACACAATGTTTTGAATACCATAACAATAAGAAGTCACATTTGAATTACAATTACAAATTAAATGTAATAAAGTTGTTTTCAAATCTGGTATTTCAGAATATATAAAGCTAAATTGCACAAAACACGTGAAATGTTATGTGTTAATAGTATTAAATGACCAAGAAAATTACCTCAGCCAACTGCCAAAGCATATATTTGGACCATTCCTTTAAAGACCCTATTTGTTAGGCTATTTGAAGTATTTAGCAGGGTATAATCTGAAATGTTGATGTGTTGGAGGTTCAAGCATTCCACTAGCCTTACTGCAAACTGGAGATCTTACATTGAGGAGAGGCCATTCAGATGCACTTACTGTGCTAAATGGTTCAGCAGTTTATCCAAGCTAACCGTACACCAGTGAGCTTGCATTTGGGAAAGAGCATTCACCTGCTTTACGTATGTGAAGAAATTTGCTCAGTCGTTCAAAATCCATTTTACTGATCGGTTGAGACCAGAAAATACCTCAATCTATTAAAATATTTGACAAAATCAATTAAAATAGTTGGTACAGGTAGAAAGTATTCACACCTACCAAAGCCTTACTTCAATGGTTATTATTTTCATATGTGTTTAGAAAGGTCAACCTCATTCCAGGACTTGAGTATATAATATCATTTAGCATGTTAGTGCATTATTCAGGGATTGTTTGCATTGTTTGGCATATGTGTTGTGATTATCAATAGATTAGTAATTAGAGAACTGGCTATAATTCAGTTTAAGAATTTGAGTTCAGTTTTTCTTTGTAAAGGGAATAAAAAGCTGAGAAGTTGGTGGATTTCCATAAATTTCAAACTGATTCCTTAATATTCCACAGGAAAGGGAACTTGCCATCCTTACCCAATGCAGCCTGTTGCAGTTCCAGTCCTGCACTAGCATAGCTCTTAACTCTCCACTGAACTGGCCAATCAAGCTATTCAGTTGTATCAACTATTACCAGTGGTTTAAGAAGGAGGACCTGTCCTGCCTTTTCAGGACAACTAACCCAAAAGCAAATTGTATGATGCTCCCAACACAAGAATGAATTGGGGGGAAAAAAACTTGCACCAGACATTAAATATTATCGTATATCTAATGTTGCAGTTAGAACAGTCAGTATGAAAAGATATCACTTTGTATTGGTTCTACGAAATTGTAGTATTGCAACTATATTTTCAAGGTAAAGCTGCTTTCCTTCAGTGCCATGTTTCTGATATAAATGGGACTTAAGTGTCATTAGAAATCAAAAATCGCGTGGCTCTTCAGATAGTAGAAGCTAAGTTTTATTATGCAGTGTCGAAACGTAGCCCATCTGTCTAACTCTGACTTTGCTTAGCACTGCCTGTATCATTTTGACATGATAGTTGTGGGGTTTCAATTTTTAGGTCACAAACCAATTTATTTTCCTACCTCTATTTAAACATTCCTCTTAGTTGATTCAGATTTATTATGTTTATATGTATTAATTGTTGTAAAATCAAGGGAGGCTTTCTCAAAATAAGATGAACCAAAAATTATGTCTTGTTTTAGAATGCTGTTTTCATGATTTTGTTTTGATGGTGTAAACTTCTTTTGAAAGCCTTTAATTTTAAGTGAGGATTTTCAATGGGAGTTATAACACCTGTTGTCTGATAGGAGATATTATGGTGTTAGAGTGCAGAGTTTACTATTCGTTGGTTCACATATAGTGCATTTTTCAGTTCAGGATATTTTGAACTGCTATGTTTATCCAAACAATTTAGAAAACAGATAACAAGGTGTAGAGCTAGATGAACACAGCAGGCCAAGCAGCATCAGAGGAACAGGAAGGCTGACGTTTCGGGCCTAGACCCTTCTTCAGAAATGGGGGAGGGGAAGGGGATTCTGAAATAAATAGGGAGAGAGGGGGAGGCGGATAGAAGATGGATAGAGGAGAAGATAGGTGGAGAGGAGACAGACAGGTCAAAGAGATGGGGATGGAGCCAGTAAAGGTGAGTGTAGGTGGGGAGGTAGGGAGGAGATAGGTCAGTCCAGGGAGGACGGACAGGTCAAGGGGGCGGGATGAGGTTAGTAGGTAGGAGATGGGGGTGGGGCTTGAGGTGGGAGGAGGGGATAGGTGAGAGGAAAAACAGGTTAGGGAGGTGGAGATGAGCCGGGCTGGTTTTGGGATGCGGTTGGGGGAGGGGAGATTTTGAAGCTTGTGAAGTCCACATTGATACCATTGGGCTGCAGGGTTCCCAAGTGGACTATGAGTTGCTGTTCCTGCAACCTTCGGGTGGCATCGTTGTGGCACTGCAGGAGGCCCAGGATGGACATGTCGTCTGAGGAATGGGAGGGGGAGTTGAAATGGTTCGCGACTGGGAGGTGCACTTGTTTATTGCGAACCGAGTGTAGGTGTTCTGCAAACGGCCCCCAAGCCTCCGCTTGGTTTCCCCGACGTTTCCCCTTGATCATGACCCCACCCCTGACCACCAAATCATCCACAACCTCACCACTTAAGGTGACCTCCCACCCACACCTCTAACCTCATCGTTCCCCAACCCCGCACGTTCGCTTCTATCTCCTTCCCAAAATCCACAAACCTGACTGTCCTGGTCGACCCATTGTCTCTGCCTGCTCCTGCCCCACCGAACTTATCTCCACCTGTCTGGACTCCATTTGCTCCCCCTTGGTCCAGGAACTCCCCACCTACGTCCGTGACACCACCCACGCCCTCCACCTCCTCCAGAACTTCCAATTCCCAGGTCCCCAACACCTCATCTTTACCATGGACGTCCAGTCCCTCTACACCTGCATTCCCCATACAGATGGCCTAAAGGCCCTCCGCTTCTTCCTGTCCCGCAGTCCCGACCAGTCCCCCTCCACTGACACCCTCATCTGCTTAGCCAAACTCGTCCTGACCCTCAACAACTTCTGTTTCAATTCCTCCCACTTCCTACAGACAAAGGGGATGGTCATGGGTACCCGCATGGACCCAAGCTATGCCTGCGTCTTTGTAGGTTACGTGGAATAATCCCTCTTCCGTACCTACACTGGCCCTAAACCCTAACTCTTCCTCCGTTACATTGATGACTGTATCGGCGCAGCCTTGTGCTCCCACAAGGATCTCAAACAGTTCATCCACTTCACCGACACCTTCCACCCCAACCTTAAGTTCATCTGGACCATCTCTAATACCTGTCTCTCCTTCCTGGACCTCTCTGTCTCCATCTCCGGCAACCACCTAGAAACTGATATCCATTTCAAGCCCACCGACTCCCACAGCTACCTAGAATACACCTCCTCCCACCCACCTTCCTGCAAAATGCCATCCCTTATTCCCAATTCCTTCGCCTCCGCCACATCTGCTCCGAGAATGAGGCATTCCACTCCCGTACATCTCAGATGTCCTCGTTTTTCAAGGACCGCAACCTCTTTCCCCCCCCCCCCCCCAAAATGGTCGAGAACGCCCTCGACCGTGTCTCCCGAATTTCCCGCTACTCATCCCTCACAAGCCCTCTCCGCAATAACACCCAAAACAGAATCCCCCTCATCCTCACGTACCACCCCACCAACCTCCAGATCCAACGCATCATCCTCTGACACTTCTGCCATCTGCAATCCGACCCCACCACCAAAGACATTTTTCCTTCCCCACCCTTATCTGCTTTCCGGATGGACCACTCTCTCCGTGACTCCCTTGTCCGCTCCACACTCCCCTCCAGCTCCACCTCACCCGGCACTTTTCCCTGCAACCACAGGAAGTGCTACAAC
>JAHRHZ010000270.1:11841754-11867787 GCA_024137785.1 Ginglymostoma cirratum
CCCCCCCCCCCCCCCCCCCCCCCCCCCCCCCCCCCCACCCCAATCCCAGGCCCCAAGAAGACTTTCCACATCAAGCGGATGTTCACCTGCACATCTGCTAATGTGGTATACTGCATCCGCTGTTCCCGTTGTGGCCTCCTCTACATCGGGGAAACCAAGCGGAGGCTTGGGGACTGCTTTGCAGATCACCTACGCTTGGTTCGCACTAAACAACTGCACCTCCCAGTCGCGAACCATTTCAACTCCCCCTCCCATTCCTCAGACGACATATCCGTCCTGGGCCTCCTGCAGTGCCACAATGATGCTACCCGAAGGTTGCAGGAACAGCAACTCATATTCCACTTGGGAACCCTGCAGCCCAATGGTATCAACGTGGACTTCACAAGCTTCAAAATCTCCACTCCCCCTACCGCATCCCAAAACCAGCCCAGCTCGTCCCCACCTCCCTAACCTGTCCTTCCTCCCACCTATCCCCACCTCCCACCTCAAGCCCCACCCCCATCTCAAGCCCCACCCCCATCTCCTACCTACTAACCTCATCCCGCCCCCTTGACCTGTCCGTCCTCCCTGGACTGACCTATCTCCTCCCTACCTCCCCACCTACACTCACCTTTACTGGCTCTAACCCCGCCTCTTTGACCTGTCTGTCTCCTCTCCACCTATCTTCTCCTCTATCCATCTTCTATCCGCCTCCCCCTCTCACCCTATTTATTTCAGAATCCCCTTCCCCTCCCTCCCTTCTGAAGAAGGGTCTAGGCCCGAAACGTTCAGCCTTCCTGTTCCTCTGATGCTGCTTGGCCTGCTGTGTTCATCCAGCTCTACACCTTGTTATCTCAGATTCTCCAGCATCTGCAGTCCCTACTATCTATGAAACTAATCTAGGAAACAAATGTTCAACTTTATTTAGGTGTAGCCATTAAAGTACCGAACATTGAATTTTGCACAAAATTAGTTTACTTAAGATGACTAACAGGGATGCTTAATTATATTTGGAGCCAAATTAAAGTAGATATTGAATGTTTGCCATTCAAAATGGAAAACCATGACCTGTATGGAGAACATTCAGTTTTCTTGGGGGAAAATCAATTGTACTGTTACTTATTGTTTCAATTTGATTTTCTATATGATCTTAAACTGGAAAGTGGCGTTTAAACTTTTGTACGTTCAAGCTGTTGTCCATGTTGGTCATAATAACTTACTAGTTGTAATTTTCCCCAATGTAGTTAAGCATTTTTGTCTTCATTGTCCAGTGGACGCCCAAAAGTTAGAGCACTTGATATTTTTAAACCTTGTCCTCTTACAGTTGAGTGCAATGTCTGAAACTGTGTGATTTTTTACTTGAATGAAAACCTAAGAAAACATTATGAACCATGGACTTTAGAAAAAAAAATTGCTCACATCAGTACTGACCATTCACAGAATTTCCAGTTTATAAGTCTGCCCCAACTATTTTCGAAGTGGTGAAGCAATTGATGGCAGCCCATGAATTTTTGTATGTATTTAGGTAATGTGACCATTGGTGAACTGATGAAGGTAAAACCAAGAAGGAAAAGGCACCAGCTGTGGAAACACCCCAGTAAGAAGTTGCTAACAAAGTAATTTGTTTTAAGTACCAAAGAGAACTATTCAAAACGGGAGTAATGCTTGACTAAGCTCTAAAGCCTTATCTAACATGGGTAAAGTATAAGAAGACAGCATAGGAAGAAGTAAAACACCTAATCGGGAATAACACGGTGTTAGTATTGTCTTATGAAAAACAGTTTTATGCAATATATTTATTGGAAGATTTTAAATGAAATGATATCTCTTGTTGTAGTTAGAAATTATATGGTTGTTATAGATTTAAGCAAGACTTTCAGATCAGCCTTCACAGTAGGGTGATAGCCTCTATGACAAGGTGATGGTGTGTGGTAATGTCACTGGACTAGCAATCAAGAATCACAGGCCAATGTTCGAGGGACGTGAGTTTGAATCCTACCAAGGCAGACGGTGAAATTTAAATTGAGTAAAACATGGAATAAAGAACTGACCTAAAGTTGACTGTGTATCCACTGTCAATTGTTGTAAAAACTCATCTAGTTCACTAAAATATCCTTTTAGGAAGGAAATTTGTCATTATCTGGTCTGGCCTACATGTGACTCCAGATCCATAGCAATGTGGTTGAAGCTTAACTGCCCCCTCGGCAATTAGAGATGGGCAATAAATACTGACCTAGGTAGTGACATCCATATCCCATGAACAAATTAAGAAAAAGTTGGATTGCATATTGGTTAAACCACGGAATGTAGATGCTACTTGTGATTGACGCTAAGACAAGGTGTCACTAGTGGAATCTGCAAGGATCATTGGTAGGACTGTTACAAATTATGATTTGGAGCTTTGATTTTGTGCATTCACAGTAAAGATCTTGACTGCACTTGTGCATAAGGCAGGGAACTTGCATTGTTTGAGCTCATCTTCAGATGAAGTATTAGATGGAGGCCCCTTCTGCATAGAATCATAGAGCTGTACAGCATGGAAACAGACCCTTCTGTCCAACTCATCCATGCCAACCAGCTATCTTAAATCAATCTAGTCTTATTTGTCAGCATTTGGCCCATATCTTTCTAATCCCTTCCTATTCAGATGCCTTTTAAATGTTGTAGCTGTACCAGCCTCCACCACTTCATCTGGCGGCTCATTCCATACAGGCACCACCCCCTGCATGAAAAAGTTGCACCTTAGGTCCCTACTTGTTCTGGCTGTTCAGATCAACAGTGGAGATTCAATACCAGCAATGGAAGAAGATTAGGGAGTCTTCCTGCTTTCCTGACCAACATTTCTTCTACTTCCAATAGGACCTGAAATAAATTAGTTATTTTCATCATTTGTTTGATGTTTCTGGGTCAGAAGAGTTGCCTCATTTCTCAAGGCAATTATAACAACCATGGAGCTTCAAAAAATAATTCATTGAGTTTGATATCAGTCCTTGACAATTTGGTCAATGTTGAAGGTCTCAAAAACATTAAGTGCTCATGAACAGATGTTCTATATCCTGGATGCCAGGTTTGATTAAGAATGAAATATAAAGTAACCTTTTGTTACCTGGCATGTAAGGCAAATAGTGGGCTACCAGTTGAGAGATGAGAAATACTCTTCTAGAAACCCAATACAGTGTACGCTGGTATTCTTTCAACAAATCTTGAACTAAGTGTCAAAAGGGCAGTGCAGTTTACATGCTGGATTCTAGAAACTCTGACAGTATTTCATCAGGGCCATCAACAGCAGTAGCAATTGTAGCATGTGTAGCTACGGGTGATGAGAGCTGAGGAGATGGGGGTTTAGGCCTCTTGAATAAATTTTTTATATCTGCCTGTGGGCATGCTTTCCTTTTCTCGTGCAAAAATTAGGAATGCAGGAGGTGAAGCTGCATGACAGTTTGTTCAGCAAAGCAGTTTCGCTGCTCAACAAGTTTTTGAACATTTTCAAATCCTTTGGTAGCTGTCCGCCATGAAACTCTTTCAGCCTGCTCCCCCTTGTCA
Source organism: Ginglymostoma cirratum (assembly GCA_024137785.1). NCBI lineage: Eukaryota > Metazoa > Chordata > Chondrichthyes > Orectolobiformes > Ginglymostomatidae > Ginglymostoma > Ginglymostoma cirratum. The sequence continues at coordinate 11,845,277 of JAHRHZ010000270.1, forward strand.
TCACTTCCAAAATTCAAAAATGAATTTTTGGTTTGTCATGATTCAAAAAAACACTATCTGTACTTTGTTCAGTATTTAGTGTCATTATAACAGGAGCATTCTTATCGACATCCGGTCATTCATCAAGTTCATCTTTGGAAATGTTTTTCACTGGATTTGCTGCACTAGCACGGTCAACCAATTCCATGATTTCTTCACACAGTTTTGATTTGCTTGCCTTTTCTAAATATTAAACCCCTTCGAAAACTTCTTCCTCGATCCTTCTTCAAACATGACAAAAGACCATAGATTTCACCAGTGTCTTTGCAGAGTTTCACTTTTCACCTAGTTCTATACGAATTACGTGTTAAAAAGTGACACCATTGATAGAGTACTTGAATTAAAATTGGTAAGTTTTTTTTTCATGAAATCACACAGTAAAATATTTTCCAATTTTGGATTGCAGCCTGATCCATTTGCTGAACCAAGCTTGTCACATTAGCAGGCACTAAACAAACAAACCTATTGCCATTAACACGTTCTTCTGCAGGGGGATGAGTGCAACAGTTATCCAATAAATGCACAACTGTGCTATCTTCAGGCATTCCTTTCTTTCGTAATTGTTCATCCACACTAGGCATAAAAACAAGAAACCACTAAGTAAAAATTTCTCCATTTATCCAAGTGTAACTTTGGGCTTTGTAGTCAACAGGAAGATAAATTAGGCCTTTGCAACATCTTTGTTTTGTAAATTTTCCAATAAGTCAATTTCACTTTATGCATTCTCTCTCTCACATGCACACAAAAGCGCACACCCGTGCAAACACACGTGTGCGCACACACAAAAGCATGCACACGCGCACACAAAAGCTCACACGCGCACACAAAAGCTCACACGCACACACAAAAGCGCACGCACACAAAAGTGTACACACGTGCACACACTCTCAAAAGCGCGCGTGCGCGCACGCACGCACACCCAAGCGCGCGCACAAAAAAGCACGCACCCACACACAAAAGCAGGCGCGCGCATACACAAAAGGACACGTGTGTGCACACGTACACACACAAACATACTCACAGGCACACGAACACGCGCGCGTGCACACAAAAAGTGCGGGCGAACACACACACAAATGCGTGTGCCCACACAAAAACACACGCATGCACGTGCACAAACACATGCGCACATGCGCGCCAACACGTGCGCATGAATGCACAAACACGCACACGCATGCACACACACAAACTCGCACAGAAGGACAAACGCACACGCACGCACAAACACATACAAAGACACAAGTGCACAGAAGTGCGCGCACATTAATGTGCACAAATACACAAAAACATGCACACACACATGCACAAAAACGCATACACGCACAAACACACACAAAAACAGACACACACACATGCACACACATGCACACACACAAAAACACAGATGCACATGCAAAAACGTGCACACGCACTCTCAAAAATGCAGACACACTCAAAACTGCATGCACAAACGCGCGCGCGCACCCACCCACAAACACGCACATACCCACAAAAACACCCGTACGCACCCACAAACACACACACCCCTGCACACACACCCCCACACGCACCCACAAAAACACACCCCCCCACACCCACACACCCATAAACACATACACACACCCCCAAAAACACACACCCCCACACACACCCACAAAAACACACACCCCCACCCACACACACCCACAAAAACACACCCCCCCACCCACACATACACACAAAAATACAGAAACACACACAAAAACGCGCACGCACACAAACACGCACAGCTTGGAAGGTACCACCACAATAATGCTGTCTTGTCAGCATTATAGATCTGTTTGACAGCCAGGTCATGTACAATCACAAGCTTAAAATTGCTCAAAGTATTCAGCTGATGTCTTCTCCACAGATTTCAGGTTCACCTCCTATGGCATGAGACATATCTTAAAGTGAGTGAGCCATCCTTGAGAAAGGGCACACAACTCCATTATTTTCGTCGTCTTATAAGATTCCTTAGCCTTTTCCACTAGCTTCGTTGAGAGATACATGCACCTTCCATCTTCTTTAGTGAAAACCATTCATACAACGTTCGATCCAAGTCTGCAAGCTTAGGAATATAAAGTGAATTACAGCGCTCAGCACTCTATGCTTTTATCATTTTCAAGTTTCCACTTTGATAATTAACCTTTCCACTTTGCTCTTTAATATCATAGGTTGTTATAGTACCATTATAGAATCCCTGCAATGTGGAATCAGGCCCTACAGCCCATTTGTCCACACCGACCCTCTAAAGAACATCCCACCTAGGTGGAGATAGAGCCCAAAGAGAGAGAAGAACAGTTGGACAGACAAAGGAGTGGATGACAGTCAACGTAGGAGAATGAATGGCTGCCGATGGGCACTATTTTTAATGGCAAACAACGGATAGTGTGCAAAAGCAGACCATGTGATAACAAGGCCTGGTGTTTGGGGTTAGGGTAAGGACATGGGAAAAGTTGTCTCAAGCCCTAAAATTGTTGAACTCTACAGCTTTCTGGATTCAATATGGAGTTCCCAAGCAGAAATGCGAAGGTGTTCTTTCAGCTTGCTCTGAGCTTCGCTGGAGCACCGCAGCAAGTCTGAGACTGAGATGTTGATCAGGGAACAAGGGGGTGTGTTGTAGTAGCAGGCAACTGAAAGCTCGGGGTCTTTTTTGTGGACAGAACATAGGTGTTCTGTGACGCCCTCACCCAGTCTATGCTTCATTTGCCCAATGTAGAGAATACAACATAGTGAGCAGTGAATGCCGTAGACTAGAGTACTTCTGGAGTGCTGTGTCAAGTTCTGGTCACTCTGTTATAGGAAGGATATTGTTAAGCTGGAGAGGGTTCAGAAAAGATTTACCAGGATGTTGCCGGAAATGGAGAATTTGAGATACAAAAATGGACTGGAAAGACTCAGACTGACTTCACTGAAGCATGGGAGGTTGAGAGCTGAACTTATAAAGGTTTATAAAATCATGAGGGGTATAGATAAGGGAAATGGCAGGTAACCTTTCCCTCGGGTGGGGGATTTCAAGACAAGTGGGCATATTTTTCATGCAAGAGGAAGATGATTTAAAAAAGACATGAGGGGCAACTTTTCTTTTACACAGTGTGGTTTGTGTGTGGAATGAACTTCCAGAGGAAATGGTGGATCCGGGTACAGTTACAACATTTAAAAGATATTTGGACAGGTACATGAATAAAAATATTTGGAGGGATGTGGGCCAAACGCAGGCAGGTTAGGCTAGTTTAGTTTGGGATTATGGTTAGCATGGATTTGTTGGAGCGAAGAGTCTGTTTCTGTGTTGTATGACTTTGGCTGTAGATTTGGTGAAGTGCAGGTAAAGCACTGCTTCACCTCGAAGGTGTGTTTATGCCCTTGGATACTGAGGAAGACAGAAATAAACAGTCAGGTTGTCCATCTTCTGCTGTTGCAGGGGAAGGTGCTGTGGGGAGTGTTGGGAGTGAAGGAGGAGTGGACCAAGGTGTCCGGGAGGGAAAGGCCCTTGCGGAAAGTTGACAAAGGAGGGAAGGGGAATATGTGTCTGGTGGTAGGATCCTGCTAGAGGTGGCAGAAATGGTGGATAATGATCCTCTGGATGTGAATTTTGGTGGGATGTTAGGTGAGGACAAGGGGAACCCTATTATTGTTGTGGAAGGGAAGATATGGTTTGAAGGCTGAAGTGTGGGAGATGGGTCAGACCTGGATGAGGGCCCTGTCAACTATGGTGCTAGGGAATCACTGATAACTGAACCAGCTGCTTTTCATAAGAGACCGGAACTGAAGTTGTACCCTTAATCTGTAAAAGTTCCCTATTGTGGATTCTCAGCCTAACCAAGGTCTTGTGCAAACTTAAGGGTTGGAGTCCAGAGCAAATTTTGTTGAAAATTGGTTCCGCAATTACTGAAACAGCCAAATCAGTATCGACCTCCATTAAAACTGGGTGTTTATTTTGATTGATTCTGATTTGGATGTTGTTAAGCAATTTAACTGTTGCCCCCACCCCCACCAGACGTAGGTGGACGTTTCAGGGCACGCACGCTCTTGGATGCCGGCCTATGAGTTATCCTAATCAATTTAGATCTGGTAGAACACTTTTGCTGTCATGAATCCGGATACTAACAGCAACTGTATTGGCTTGCCAGCTTGGATTCTGAAGAAAATTTTCACCGTTTAGCCGAGGCTTGTCTTTGTTTTGGGGGGTTTGCTATGGGCTGACTTAGAGTCCCTCTGATCAAGGTATGTCCTGAGTGAGGCCATGCAATTACTGCATTCAAGCAGTGTTCCCCAAGCTCAGTTGGACTGGAGAGGTTGTCCACTTCACTCGGAATACCCTGAAACTCATTTGCTCCAGTTACTGCATTTTCCAATGATAAAGCCAGTAGTAGTATAGTGTTTGTCTGAAGTCTAGTTGGGCTTTAGCTGATAGGCGCTTTTCCACGGTAAGATCATTAATCCGACATACCAACTGGTCTTTAAGCACCTCATTAACGAATAAAATAAAGTTGCATGCCTCTGCTAGCTGTCTTAATGTGGTCAAAAATACCAGCATGGCTTCCCCGGTTCTCGAGTTGCTATATAAAATCGATAGCGTCTCAGAATTAAAGGAGACTTGGGAGTCGTAATACTCCTTGACTAAATCTGTCAACTCTTGAAAGGTTTTTGTATCTGGTGCCTCAAGGAAAGTTAAGCTCCTAATAACAGAAAAAGCTGCAGGACCATAGGCTGTGAGGAAAATTACTCGGAGTCACAGAGTAATACAGCATGGAAACAGACCCTTCGGTCTGTCTAGTGCACGCCGACCATGTTCCCAAATTAAACTAGTTTCACTTGCCTGTGTTTGGCCTATAAACACTCCAAAAGTTTCCTATTTATGAACTTATCTAAATGTCTTTTAAAAGTTGTAACTGTTCCTGCATCTATCACTTCCTCTGGTAGTTCATTCCATATACTAACCATTGTCTGTGTAAAATAAAGTTGCCCCTCATGTCCTTTTTAAATCTTTCTGCTCTCAGCTTAAAAATATGCCCTTTAGTTTTGAACTCCCCCACTTTAGGGAAAGGACCTTTCCTATTCACCTTATCTGTGCCCCTCATGATTTTATAAACCTCCATAAAGAATTATGTACCTGAACAGGCCTCTCTGTTCTATAACACTATGCAGGGCCCTACCATTAATTGTATACGTCCTGTCTTTCTTTGTTTTATCAAAATGCAATGCCTTGTGTTTATCCAAATTAAACTCCATCTGCCACTCCTCAGCCCATTGCTTTTCATCTGCCCCAATGTCGTTTGCCTGGAAAAAACTAACATTCTTTCTGTATTCTAGGCCCAATTTTCAACAGCAAGGTCAAATGAGTCAAGTTTCCCAAGTAATAGCATGATGAAAGCAATGCTTAGCCCAACTGAAAGGCAATTGTTACAAGTAATTTTCTTCAGGAATGCGTTTTACTCTCATCACCACTAAAATAATTCCACAGAGGCCGGTATCCCGTCACCAAGTTGCCCTTTGTTTACATGCGGAAAGTCCTTGACTGTGGCTACAAATGTCGGTCCAGTCAGTGATGTCTACATCCCATGTGTGAATTTAAAAAATATGAAATGAGATGCAAAAAGGGAAAAAGCATTAAATACTGGAACTGCCACTAGAGGAAAAACTGCTCGGGAAAGTAATAGCGCTAAAGATAAATCTGCTGTCCTGAGGGAATGCATTCTGAGATATTAAGGAAAGTAGCAAATGACAAGGGTGCACTGGTAGTTTTCCAAGAATCCTTAGATTCTGGAAGAGTTTCAGAGCATTGGAAAGTATCTTTTATTTGAAAAAGGAAGGAGACAAGAAAATAAGTAACTATAGGCCAGTTAGCTGAACATCTGTTGTTGGGGAAAGTTGTTAGAGTTGACTATAAAGCATTCAATGGCAGAACATTTAGAAATGCATAATATGATCAAACATAGTTTACTAGAATTCTATTAGGAGGTAACAAGTATGTAAAAAGGTGATGCAATTAATGTATTATTTTGATTTTTAGAAGGTTGTTTGATAAAGTACTATACGTTAGGCTACTGATTAAGAGCTGAAGGTGTTGGAGGTAGTGTGTTTGCATGACTAGAGGGTTGGCTAACCAATGGAAGATAAAGAGTTGCATTTTCAGGATGGCAGCCTATAACTAATGGAGTACTCAAGGGGTCACAACATTTACAATCTATATTAATGACTTGGATGAGGGAAGCAAATGTATAGTAACTAAGTTTGCAGGTAGATGGTGAAGATAACTCAAAGAATCTGCAGAGGGATATAAACAGGCAAAAACTTGGCAGATGGAATATAAAGTGGGCAAATATGAAGTCATACACTTTGACAGAGAACGGAGGAGCTGAGTATTATTTATATGGAAAAGGACTGCAGAAAGCGACTGCACAGAGGGATTTGGAGCCCTTGTGCAGAAAACATGGGACGCTGGCATCCACTTTCATGTAATAGGGAAGGCAAATGGAAATTTTGGCTTTTAATTCAAAGGGAATACCATGTAAAAATAGGGACTTCTCTCTAGAATGATATAGAGCTGGAATACCGTGAACAGTTATAGGCTCCTTATCTAAGTTATATATACTGACATTGGAAGTCATCAAGGAAAGGTTCACTAGGTCAAACCCAAGTATAGAGGAACTGTCCTGTGAGGTTGAGTAGTTGACCTGGCAAGTTTGGAAGGATGAGAGGTTATCTTATTGAAACATACAAAATTCTAAAGGGAGTTGACAAAGTAGGTGCAGAAAGATTTTCTTCTTGGGGGAGACCTTGGGTCCAGATGGCATAACCTGAGAATGAGGAGTTGACCATTTTAAGACAGATGAGGAATTTTTTCTGAGGGTAGTGAATTTGTGCAGTGGTTTACCATAAGAGGATTGTCAGGGCTAGTTTGTTAAGTATATTCCTGAATGAGATAGACATATTTTTAATCGGTATGGTAATCAAGTGCCATGGGGCAAAAAGCAGGAAGGTGGATTATCAGATCAGCCTTGATCTCGTTGAATGGCAGAGCATATTCAACAGGCTGAATAGTGGAGCTGGAGGAATGCTGCAGGCGAGGCAGCATTAGAGAGCAGGGAAGTTGACGTTTCAGGTTGGGACCCTTCTTCAGCTCCAGACTATGTCATCTCTGACTCCAGTATCTGCAGTTCTTATTATCTCAACAGGATGAATGCCTGCTTCTGTTTCTACATCTTGTGGTCTTGTATGCAACCACCAGGATAGTTGTTGTCATTGGCTGGTTGGTGAGGAATTACTATATAACAGGTAGTTGTTTGAAACGTTATAGGTACAATAAACTACTGACTTAAATTTGTGATGGTACTGTTATTGTAGGAATAATCAGAGCACTGTAGGTTGTAATTGTAATTATTGAAAGTGTCAATAATGTTTGATTTTTAAAACCTTTTTTTTTCTGTTCAAAATGTTGAGTTGAGTTCAGGGCGGGTAAATAAAGAATATTTTATTCACAAAATGGCTGTATGTTATACCTGATAATGAATTTATTGATATAGTTAGGAGAAAGCTTCGGGCTCACACCTACGTCACTTCATGTATTTTGTAACTCTTTTCGTAGCTGTACCCCAGGAAAGTTATATGAAAGAACATTTTGTGTGCTTGACTAGATGTACAAAGACATGGTACTACTGAACAAAAGAAAATAATATTTTCAAGATTTTAAATGATTTTTAAACTTGATTTAAAAAGTTATGTTAGAGGCCTCATCGGCACAGTCATCATAAGCTGACGTAATTGAAAGATTTTTTTGACTTAAAGCTTAAGAGGCAATTGGCAGTAACTGCTACAATAATGGAGTTACTCAACAAAAAAACACTGTAGATAATGTGTTTTTCAAAGGCAGTTGTCAGAATATTTCAAAGTAATTGAAATATGTACTTGTATGCAAGACGATTTCAGTATTTTTGTGTTTTTAAAAAAAATTATATATAGTAAATTCAATTAACATAGTTCTCAGAATACACAATCCAGTCATGTGAATTCAAATACATTGCCAGATTATGTCTCTGTAAAGGCGTACATTCAAAGTTTAAAACACAAATTATTGTACCCCAACCTACTGTGACTTGTTTGCAATAACAGACCTTTCCATGCTGATTTTTAAAATCTTCTGGAAGCAGCAGTACATTAAATCCAGGATTCATTACTACTTATTCACGTTTCATACTATATAGCAGTGCTGTCTAATGTATGAACATTTCTGTGACTACTGTGAAGCATATGAATGATTGTCTTAATGTTCACATTCACCTTGCAAACAATAACTTAGCAATCCTAACACCATTATTGCTTCATGTTAACACATCTCTGCATTTTGAAATAAATGGCATAGTCTTAGCTGTGATACAAATCAGCTAAAGGGCAATGATTCATTGTTAAATTAAATAGCTTTTTGAAACAGTTACTTGTACCTTCTGATCAGTGTTCAGCACAATGTTAACCTGTAGATGTGCAAGACCATGAACGTCTAGAATGGCATTCCTGGCTCATTCAGGTGCATCTCGCTGCAAGCATATGTCTATCCCAACTGCACAGTTTTTGAGAAAAAGCCAAATATTTCATTCCTGAAGAAGGGTCTCGACCCGAAACATCAGCTTTCCTGCTCCTCTGATGCTGCTTGGCCTGCTGTGTTCATCCGGCTCCGCAACATTTTATGTCAAATATTTCATTTGTTCTTTTCACTGTTCTTTTACAATTCTTTTCTTTTCTGTTTTAATTGAACAGTATTGAATAAATGAAAATGCAAATACTGTATGTTGTGGCACTACCAGGCATTCCATTCTCAAATACCATTGGGAGAGTGCTAAAAGTGACTATTACGCACTGACTTTACTTAATTCATGTTTCCTGCTGTCTGATTGTTACTGGGGCATGGAGAATTTGGCAGTTCAGACTGATCCCACCTACTCTTTGAAAGAAGATACATGCCAACAAGTGGTGCAGTGAAGGTTAACAGGAAAGAAAGGGTAATCAATGCTAAATGTACTAGAATGCACTGTGAACTTCGAAGTGAGAATTTTGCTGTGATATTGGTTGGTTGAAAAAATCATTCAGTTCCAGGCAACAATAATAAATTCACTTCTTTTCAGTGTATTTGTACACATGTTGAACTTCGTAAAATAACACAATAAAGGCTGTTTCTCCTAAAGGAATTAGTGGACCTTCTAATGCAATGACTCACTGAACTTCATTGATTGCATCACAGCAGTTAACTTTCCACACATCAATCACCCAGAGTATTTTGGCTACTGACATCAACATGACTGCTGCAACAGCCAGTAAACCAGTAAATAAAATCCAACACCCTTGTTTGCTTTTAAATATGTACGCTTTTAAATTTAAAAAGCAAGATACCTGGGAAGGTCTTCATGGTCTTTCATTGAGGTTTCTGAATGTCGTCTGTGCCATTTGATAAGATTATGCTTTTGTAATTGCGTTAAGATATTAATTTGATATTTGACTGCTTGTAAACCATAATTGCAAAAACATTGATGAATTGAAAACCTGACATGCAGCTGAGAATTTCACTCTTTATTTTTGATGCAATTGTTATTTAGTAAATATGGTTTGTATTTAAGGTGTAAGCTTGTAAACTGAACTTTGCGCCTATTGTTTTCTTAAATTGTTGACTAGCCCTTTAGTAATTGTGGAGAAAATGCCCAAGGTTTAGCTAAACTTGGAACTTTAGCAGAATCTTTCGTCCTTTTTAAGATTATTCAGCCCTTTGTGAAGTAGGGTTGTAGTAATTTAAATTCCCGATAGCTTTAATTTGCGGACTAGTTTTCTGCAAGATTGCCCATGCTTACAGGTCATATACTGTTTAGCTATTGCCATTCTTTTACCCCTTTCTAGCGTTATTATCAGTAAGGGACAACAACATTTTTACTTTGTGCTGTGCATTTGTCGATGAAGTTTATTTAACCAGAAATACTTTTCCTCGTATATTGTTCATTTTACTCTTGGTAAAATAGTGATTTCTCGTTTTAATGTTATTGCATGCAGTTACTTCTCCATCTCTCATTCTAAAATTGAAGATGTCATTCTATTTTCCTGATTGCCAAAAACCTTAAGGTAAACTGGGTTGAGAGAAGGATGTTCATTTGGTGAGCATAAAATGATTATTCCTTTGATTATCCTTCTGATGTGTAGGGTGGTTAACTCATGGTCATTATATTGATGCATTGAAACAGACGCCTTTATATATGTATGTAATACTAACAATAACATCTGTGAAAAATACAAAATTAATTGCAACTGTTTGAAACTATTCTTCAAAGGTTTGTTTTGTTTATTAAGCCTGTACTCAATGATACATTGTTCACAAAGTGTTCCAAAAACTTGAACAACTCAGAAAATTAATACAAATAAAACTGATAATTAGGAACAAAATGGCGTACTTCGTGAGTTGGTTCATGTGCACTATTACTTTACTGTGGTATGTGTTTGAATATTGTATTAAAAGCTGCAAATATACTTCTGCGTTTTTCTAAGAATTCCACTTAAATAATGTCAAATTAGTTTTAAGGCTAATTATCAACAGCTTAATGTATGCTTATTGATTAGATTTTACTTTTGGAAGACAAATACTTTATGCTGATGTAATCCTTGCTGTTACTCCCCCAGCTCAAAGTTTCTTTCAAGTTTAGCTCATTGATGTGAGCAGTGCTTATGGATGAGTGTTCTCACTCTTTGCAGGGCGTTCTCAGCCAACTGTAAAATGCAAGTCATGACAACCACTTTTTTTTGGGTCTGTCTTGAAAAACCTGATACTTTACCCAGTTGTTAATTAAGCAAGTGAACCTTAAACCTCTTCTTAGTTTCTTGACCCTTAATTGTAGTTGTTTCAGTTATCGAGGACTGGTGCAAAGGTAAGGCACAAAAGTTTGCACAGATTGCTTCTACTGATTCAAGATAGTTTTCCTTAGTTTTATTAGTTATCTTTTATGTATTAACACTGGACCAATGCAAATTTCTTGAAATTGAACCATATGCCGGATTTCATGCAACTCGAGGCTCTGCTGACCTAACATCTACAATTGAATATTATAGTAAAGAGTAATGTGATCTCAATGACTGTGTATCAAAAACATAACATCACATATAACAGTTTGACACATTGAATCAAGTTACCATAAATACTTTATTTGACTCTTTTCTTCCTCTATACTCTAACCTATGCTGGACTTTGTTGAATTCAGTAACATGTGGGCTTATCTTAATGAGATCAATTTTTTGTTGCATTTTGTTTGTTGGGATTTCCTTATCATTTTACATGTTTCCTTAAATTGCAGTCCATAGAACAATAAAACTTACTTATTTAGTTCGTTGACTTTGTTGAACACTTATTATTGTCAAATACAAGCAACTTGTGAAATGGTAGTTTGTTATTACCTACAAAATCATATTAAATAAAAATGTGCATTTAGCAAAAATATGGGACATATCTAATTTCCAAGCTGTGTTTGTGTGAAAGAAACTCTGGAAGATTCAATGCATTTAGATTGATGGGTTAAATGTGTAAGATCGTAACTTGGTGTTCTGAATGTTATTGCAGGTATTGAGGCGAAATGAGGAAAAATGAATTCTAGATAGCCGTTCATCTTCAGTTGATCTCGGGGATATTTGTTATAATTTTTGATATAGTAAAGTGTGGTTAATAAATTGCTTTCAAATTGAAATGTTCAAATTACTACTTTTTGGTGTATTGTAGCAACTATTGTGTGATAAGCCACTGAAAGTTATATGTCAATTTTTTTGAAACTTGATTTTGTTAAATTAAAAGTTGGGGCAGAGTGGGTACGAAATTCCATTTCTGTTACTGTCGCAAATTGTTGGAACATTATTTTAGTGACTAAACTCTCAATATGCATCCCATAGATGCTCTTTTGCTATTTTCTATATTTTAGATGGTTATTTGATTGACTGCCAAATGAAAACAAGTATCTGGATGGATAACTAAAACTTGAACATATGGGTAAAATAATTATATAGAAGCTGTGAGCATATCTGATTTTAAGTGGAAGATTCCATATTCCATCAGCTAATAAAGCCTTTTTAATCTTAAAAGACTGGCCCTAAAGTGTAGAGTTGCAAAAAACTAATTAAATGCTGGAATCTTAACCTTTCTTGCATAAATTACCAAAATCTATACATAATTTCATATCATATACAACAAAATATTTCTTTATGCTGTGTTTTGACATTTGAAATTAATGTTTGCATCTTTAATTAGCATTGACTATTAATAGCTTTCTGAACTTAAAAATTGCTTTTTTTGTTGACATATTTTAGAAATGGCTTTGAAACCTACTTCCTTAAAAGTAAGCCTTCCTTAACTTTTCTGTTGTACTCTGACTGAGCTGATAAAAATGCTTGATTGGTAGTAAATGAGTGTTAGTTCTTATCGATATTAGTGATTAGGATCTTAATAAATTGGACAGGTATGCTGTCCACAGCACCACTTTTCTATGTGAAATGTACTTTCAGACTTAGTTGTGGATGCAGTTCCATTTTGAGAATATTTTTAGGCGAGCTGTATTGTGTGTTACTAGGGGGAAAAAAAGGTAAATTTGCAATTTTCTAAATAAAAACTAAGGTTTTGATCTGTATGTTATGCTACCAATTGTAAATATTTTTCATAATTCAGGAAACTTTTTTTGTATTCCCCAGATTATAGGCAAGAAACCATAACTGTTAGCGGCGCTCTCTATAGAGGAAGTATAACCAATATTCTGTTTTGGCCTTCCATCTTGACACCTCGATGGTCCAGCTGAGATTAGCTTTCCATCTGCTAGAATTTGTTGAAATTATTTTAGTCCATGCTTTGGATTTATTATGTTCTTAATTTTATTAGAGTTTTATTATCTTTCAATCCAGTGACAATAGAGTAAGAACATTTAAACAGTTTAAGAAAATCCGGACGTAAATGCCATTTTTAAAATGTGAATGTTTTAAGAAATTATGAAATGTAATTGCACTGTGATTTATTATTCACCTTACCTAATAAAGACAAAACAGGGCATTCTGCATTGTAGTAGCAAATAAGTGTTTTTAATCAGATAAGTGTTTAATGAAGTCTTAATTAAAATGGAGGGTGCAAAGGTACAGATAAGATTTATAATTATCGAACCTGTGTTTTGTAGAATTAATACCGTAGGATCTTTATTATGCTTTTACTAACCATAACCACTAAAGTACATTTTAAGAAAATATATAGGATGCCATAATTTTATTGATAAAAGGTTATGCATATTAATTCCTTCTGTTCTTCTATTTGTAAAATAATGTTTTGACTTTTGTCAAACTCTTTTAAAGGAATCTTTACCGTTCAAATTTATGCAGGCAGGAGGATTGTTTTGAGTATAAATAAGATGATATGAAGAGAATTTGGGTCAGATAATGGACAGGTTCAAAATGGCATTCAGTCATCCAATATTTAGATTATAAAAGACAGGATGTATTTAATTCAACAGATGAATGAAATAATGTTTTTCTAAGTCATAGAACTTTGAAATACTGGATTGGTGCTAGAATAGCTACTCGGGAGTGATAAGATCATAAAAATCAAGCAAATTGTAACACAATAGTGACAAAATAACTTGTATTTATTTAGTGTTTTTATCATTGTAGAACATGCCACAGTACTTCATGGGCACATTTTAAAGCAAGATCTGACACCTGATCTACTGATGACTAAAAGCTTTGTAAAGGAGGTGGATTTTAAAGAGCGTTTTAAAGGACAAAGAAGGCCAAGAGATTTAGGGCGGGAAAATTCAGATCTTAGGATCTTAGTAGTTGAAGACAAGGCCAAGATGAGGTGATTTAAAATCAGGGATGTTCAAGAGGTTAGAATTGGAGAAATGCAGATACTTCAGGGTTGTAGGGCTGGGGAGGATTAATGATGGGCAGGATGAGAAATGGGAGGATGTGAAAATAAGAGTGTGAATTTTTAAATCAAGAAACTCCTTATCCAAGAGCTAGTGCAGGTCAGTGAGTACAGCGGGCGAGAATGAATGAGGTTTGGTGTGAGTTCAAACAGTGGCAGGAGAATTTTTGATGACCTTAAGTTTATAGACAGTGGAAAATGAGAGCTGGCCATGAATGTGTTGGAATAGTCAAGCCTATAAGTAACAAATAAGAGTTTCAGCAGTGGATGATCTGAGTTTCTGGAGGTGGAAAATGGACAGTCTGCATATGGCACACCGTTAGAAGATTACAGCTAATTGAGCATGTGCTGGTGCTCTTTTTTTGTTATTGATAACATTTATAATTCTAAACTGTAGTGTCTTTTCAGTCCTGAATCATTTTATATTCACCCCTTTCAAATATTTGACCAATTCCATTTTTAATAAGATTATGATATTTATGAAATAATAGGGTAATGCATATCATATCCGAACTACCTGTGGATGGGCAAAAAAATCTTATAACTTCCAGTTCGATGATACTTAGGGATTCCTGATATTTACACTCAGTATGCCCTCTTCTAGACTGCATAATTAATGGGATAATAATTTTTACCACTCTGCTTTAAAAAAGTTTCAACTTGACCATCGTGTTGAGTAGCAGCTGACTTGAAGGATGTCGTACTGCCTTATCTTCAATAGCAATAGGAAGAATTTAAACAAAATTTATATGTAATGTTACCAATAACAAAACTGCCAACGCAATACTTTCAAAATTACCTGGCTACAACTTTTTAATCAGTTTCTCAGATTTCGGTCTAGATTCAAATTTTAACAAAAGTTAAAACGTTGCAGAGCAACATACAAGCTGATTTTTTTTTTATGATACCTTGGCTTATTTCCAAGACATTGCAAACCACAAATGCATAAAATTGAAATTTAGTTAATTTTAAGTAATAAAAAAAATGCTTTTTCATATCTTTGCTTCATGATATTATCTGGAGTAGTAAATTAGAAGAATTAAAATTCACTGTTCCATAGTCTTTTTGTCACTTACCTACTTCCTGTAGTCAGCAAAATTTTGTGTAAGCAGAATTATAGGTCTGCCAGCAATGCAAGCCAAACTGACACAACTTTTAAAAAGTGCTTTGAGATGATTTCTAATACCCTAAGAAGAAGCTGCTACTAGCTACTTCCCAAATGGCATATTTAACAGGGAAGGAGGTTTATGCTGAATCTCTTTTTTTTGTTTTTTTGTTTTGCCTCATTTTCAGACCACAGCTTCATTAAATTGCTGTACTATTCTGTGTTTTAACAAGTATTCTAGAAAGTTTTAATTTTTTTTCTGTTTCGTGTTTTAAAATCATAAATTCTAGAAATTAAGCAGTCATGTGGTAGGAGAATGTGGTCGCTTTTTAACCATCTTTTGATACACTGGACATTGTATTATGAATATTGGTAGTAAATTTAAGCAGTCACACCTGTGCTTATGAACTTAATTTCTAATTTATGACAGAAGCATATCTGAAAAATGAAGCAGTGTGGGATGGCATTATAAAAGTTAGGATATTTATATTGGTATAGTGCGGAAAAGTTTGTAAAATGGAACCTGATATTGTGCAAGGAGTTTGGATTTTCCTTGGGTGATATTCAGTTTTTCAGTTTAGATGAAATTAAAATCACTTTATCCCATGTTTCTGTTTAAAATTACTCTTGCTGTGGCTTTAGTCTCAATTGCTTTTATGATGTCACAGACTAATTACTGTTTTCAGAATTGTGATGTTCAAAACTGACTGGGAGCAAAGCAATCTCACAACGGTTCTAAATCATTTATAAACATGAAATTTAATAATATAAAATTGACTGGGTCTCTTACATGAAGACTTTCACTATTATAATTCATTAAAAGTTCAAGGATAAATGACGTGATGCAGTGACTTACCATAAGTTTGCTTTAGAATTACCTGTGAAATTGTTTCTGTTTGTAATTTTATAAACCATTGGCACAATCACGAACTTATAGGTATAAGCTAGAGTGATAGCCACCAGCGCAGATTGGTCACTTGGCACAAAGGATGTTTGAGGTTCTCATTTCTATAGCTGTGGATAATATGAAGAGTTGCTTGTTCCTACTTGCTGTGTGGTTTAGTAGATTTCTTCAAATGTTTTAATAAAGCTCAAGTAATTTTGAGAATGATAAAAAGATTTTAACAGATTCTGATTTGATTTGAAATACTTTAAATGAAAGATGCACTATGGAAAGGGGACTACAGCATAGAATACAAAAAGAGTATTTTAAATCTTGGTGTCAAGCAACCATGATGCAAACGTGAAATATAAAGTTGGTACAATATAAAGTTCGATGTGGGAAATGGCAATACTAAGAACAGCTCCTAGAAATTATTTAGTGCAGAAATGTGCACGTTGCATAACAACTGCAATACCTCTAACTGACATGCCACTGGTTGAGTTGCGCGTGTATTTACAAAGTTTTTAGCTGTTTTATTGATTAGAACAAATAGTAAGTAAATAACTGCCAAAGAGTTTAAACAAAAACTAGTTGACTCTCTTTGTTATCCAAGGACAAATAAATTATTTCCAAACTTGGCTGAGAGACCATGGGCTACATCACTCTGTACCCTGCACTTCAAGCAGTACTTGATGTGGCTATGTGGCCCAGTACTGTAGCAATGCCATTTAGAGCAATACAGTACAATTTTTTTTTGCTACTTCTGAGGTGATTGCCCCCTTATTCTATTTATAATTTCTATTGATTTTGTGCTAGTAATTAAATGAATTAATGACACATTTTTAAATATTTGTGTTTTGTAACACAGGTTTAATTTACAGTATAGTATTGCTTTTTATTTGATTCCACACCTGCATTTCCTCCTCATTTCCGCAAATAAAACACTTGTTTAACTGACTTGGCTATTAATCATTTATACTAAAGCTTGTTTCTTTTTTGGTGATTTACACACTTTGCTTTCCCTCTAGCATTATCAGAAAGTGAGTACAATTTAACAATTTAAGGTAGTGCCTATAAAGGTAGTATCTATATTAAAATATCTAAAAAGAATCTGGTGTTAATAAGATTGATTTGTATGCCCTGTTAATGTACTGTTGCAGTTATACCATTGGTAGAATGTCAGGGTAGTTCGTTGCAAACAAACAGCCATTTTGTAATGCCATGTTGAAGGTCCACTTATTCGAATGCATGCATATGTACAGATTAGTGAAATTCAGCAGAATAGGCAACTTGCGATTTGATAAAAATGGGTAGTCTGGAAGAGTCTTTCAACTCTTAAATTTAAAGAGATTTATAATATCTACTGGTTACAAGATAACTGCAGCTGATGATCAGCTGGGTCACCTGTTTTTAAGTGGACTTAGTGTCAGGGCTGATTCGTAAGAAACTAAAATTCTAGCTTTTTTCCTCATAGTGCACTATGAAATATTGTGCCAAACTGATGCCAAACATGAAACACATAGAGGATATTAGGTTTCTACAGAACAATTATCTTTACCCACTTAACCAGTGACAACAAAATGACCTCTGACATGCCATCTAGTGATACTGTACTCTGTTGTTGACTGAACAAAGCTGCTTCTGGATTCTAGTGGCTGTTCAGTCAGGCACAGTTGGTGGATAATGAAATAACTGGGTCTTATTATTGCATGCTGGAAAGATGCCCAATCAGAAATTGTTCCTCAGGAATTGAACATGGGATAACCTTTCAAATTCAGATTTCTTGCAACTTTTTCTGTTTTTACTTTATAACTAAATGTATTTTCACTATGTTATGGCATTAAAAAGTAACATTATAGTTGTTATTCTTTACAGACATTGAAGCTTTTATTCAAGATGTTACATTTTGTTCACTGCAGTGTTCACAACTAAAGTATTCGGAACAAGAAAAAGCCCATCCCTCTACAGTCTCAATTTAACAACTTTTAAATGAGTTTTATCCTTTTTTGATTGCCTGGCTCTGGATAATATTATTACGTGTATTTTGGTTTTCATTTCTCTCAAAGGACTTTGAGGATATTTAGCTGGTATAACTAAAGGAATGATAGAACCCTTGTCTTGTTGGACTCCTCAATTTCAAATTCCTCTTCCCTGACACCTGTCCCAGGTAAAACTGACACCAAGAACGCAGACCAGATAACTATAGTCAATGTTATCAAGGGCTGTTCGTTGCATCAAATTAATATTTTACTGGGCTAGAACTTTGAAATGATGCTGTGGTTCACTGCAGAAAGATAGGAGGAAAGTCAATGATCAATTCAACATGGCTTGGTCCTGTGCGCCTTTTAGTATATTGTTGCAAACACTCATTAGCGGAGGCCTGGTAGCAGATCCTTTGCCTGCTGTCTTGTAGGCATTATGGCAATGGTGGGAAAACAAGGATGTCATGTTTTTTGAAGAAATGTAAGTATTGCCTTTGTTTAAGTCACTGTTGTGAATGCTACATGAAGGAAGTATCGGAGCAAGATCTTTAGCAGACTGAGTGTGTTTTTTTCTTGCCACTATAACGACGTGCAAAAATTTAGAAAGTGGAGTGAATGTGTAAAGTTTAAATTACTTAATTTTACTTTAATTAGTAAACAATAACATTACATTTTCCAGCTAAGTTTAAATTTATTTTAAATCCTGATTCATACAATACATACTTATGTTTCTTCTTATTCTGTTTATTTCCATTTTCCAAAACTTACTCTTACTCAGCCAAAAGTCTTGATTAGTTCCAGGAGAAAGGCAAATTTCTTTTTAGAATTAAACCTTGTAGTTTTATTTGCTCAAACATTTACGTTATAAGCTTAGAGGAACGCTAACATAGTAGTTATGGGAGAGATAAAAGGTACTGCAGATGCTGGAGAATCCAAGATAACAAGCATGGGGCTGGATGAACACAGCAGGTCTGCTATTATAGTAGTTATGGTACTGGGTTAGTTGTTCAAAGATCCAAAGGCAGTAATTCAAAAATTACTAGTGAGAAGTTTTAAATCAATTAATTAAACATATCTGAAATAGAAAGCTTGTATCAGAAATGGTGACCATGAAACTACTGGATTCTCTTTTTAAAACAAAAATCCTACTTTCTTAAAATCTTTTAGGGAAGAAGATCTGCCTTTTCTGGTCTGGCCTAATGTGACTCCAGACGCAAAACTTGAAACTGCCATATTCCTAGCAGTCTACTTGGTTGTATTCAAGAAGGCAATTCTGAACCATCATCTTGAGGGCAGTTAGAGATACACATTAGATGTCATGCCAGCAACATCCATGTTCCATGAATGACTTCAAAGCAAACTGCTTAGAATATGCATTTCCGTTCTGATTGGTGAATTATAATTTTTCATTCATCCCTGGTGACCACGAACAAAGCTTAAAGTTTCCCTAAATCACACCCTGGACAAACAGAAGACACAGAGTGCAACACAACTCCACTGTACATTATGCATAAATAAGGTATGAAATTTGCACAGAAACTGCAAGTATGTCATTTCCAACATAGTAGTGTACATGGACACGCCCTGACAAAGATCTTAAAATAAGAAAGACTGCTGATATACTCAACTTGAATTTGCTTCTGGAGAACTCATAGCCACTTAGTAGAATATTCAGATAGGAGGGGGTGGATTATAATGCATGTAATGTAGATGTACAATATATAGTACAAATTGCAAGACTTGTCTATACCCACCCATTGTTTATTTGTATTCTGTAATCGCATTTTAATTAACACAAACAATAAGCCACCAAATAATGCAAGGATAATATTCTGAATCATGGTTTTCCTTTTTTTTTGCATTTATGTTATCAAAATTGCCAATGCTTTATTAATTGGCTAGATATCTGTATGCATTATTATACATTGGTGGATCTATGTATATTATGAAACTTCTGTGTTACGTTGTATGGAAATCAAAACATCAGTGATCTTTCTGAGGGCCAAAATAAAGTTATTTACCTTTTGCCGTTAATTTGGCAAAAGTGCTGAATTTTCAGTAAATAACGGGGCTGGTGAATATTCTGTTGTATGGATCATTGATATTGAATTTCTTAACATCAGTATATTGTGAGTTTTTTTTCTTCCAAATTCTACTGTTCTACTTGTTAGTTCACCCTTGCAACCAATTTAAAAACAGCATGCTTGGAACTGGAAGTTGAGGAAATATCTGTAAGCGAATGCCACCTTATC
The DNA here is from genome assembly GCA_024137785.1 of Ginglymostoma cirratum. NCBI lineage: Eukaryota > Metazoa > Chordata > Chondrichthyes > Orectolobiformes > Ginglymostomatidae > Ginglymostoma > Ginglymostoma cirratum. The sequence goes on from JAHRHZ010000270.1 coordinate 11,865,453, forward strand.
ACCTTGGTAACCCCAAAATGCTTTCTTTTGATTTTCACTGAACTTGATGGGCAACTTCCTTCCTTTCGACTTGAGTTACTTTTTAAAATGGACATGCTGGGAACTGCCAGTCTGTCTTGCTAATCCATGAATAATAATTTATCACCTCAAATTTCTTTTATAGCCATATATCTTGTCTAGTTAAGCAAGTGCTAAGTCGAAACTAACAAAGTCTTTAGACTCGATCAGGTTGAAGTAGTTTTGTATTATTGGATCCAACAATAAGCTTAACATATGGGGGGGGGAAAAAGCGCTGGAAAATGTTTGCACCTGAAAATTGTGTTTCTAAAACAGTAAAATTAAACTGATCTCAACAAAAGGTATCTTTATTCAATTTGTTCAGACATGACACAACTTCATGATAAGTGGGACTTGAACCTGGACTTTTTGGCGCAATGGAAAGGACACTAGATTGTGCCTCAAGACCTGTTAGTGAAACTTATCTATGTGCATAAATTGACTTGACTAATGAAAGTATATTCAATTGGGACTGCATAATGATACAGTGACCCAGAATGTGCTGGAGAAGTAGCACCTTGTGATGAGTGCTGGCAGTGGAATTCCCACCCCTCCCCATCTCCAATTATTTTTGACTAGAAAATGTTAATTGATAACAGTCGTAGGAGCATCAGGAATGTAGTGCATGGGATGAATAGTTTGTCTCTAACAATGAAATTTCTGGACAGAGAAAGGAATAGGATTAATGATAATGAAGGAAATAACTTAAATTGGCACAAAATCAGATACAGCAAACAGCAGCACTCCTGTTTACTCCAAGTCTGAGTGAATCTTGCGTCACTGTTTACAGCAAAAAAAAATCTGTTGTGGATAATCCTGAAAAAAATATACGATAATCTTAGACCTTTTTGGCAAGTACCTCCTTAACTCCCATTTTGTGCCCATCTGCACCCTCTCTGGACTTAGAGAAAGTAAGAGGAGCTAATGGATTTCATCATTTCCAAGACAGAGACCATCTGTTAATATTTCTTCTTCCAACTCCTTTCCAAATCTTATCACCTCAGTGACTATGAAGCCTCCTGTCTCTCAATTTGCTTTTGTTTCCTGTGCCCCTTTCTTGGATCAGCTTATCCATGAAACTCTCCCACATTTTTAGAAAAAAACTTGACCCTTCTTTCAATGTTAATTACTGCACAATTTCAAAACTCCCCTTTTTTTACCCCTCTGTGGGCTTTGAACATATCCCTTAATGTATATTCCTATCTCCCTAACAATGTTGGCCAGCAGGATGGCTGGGATAAGTGAGCGGTTCAGATTAGGACATGGGAGCAATGTTTTAGATGAAATAACATACAGAGAATGAAGATAGCAGGCTGAGCATTGAATACTATAGAGGTGACAGAGATATTGATGTCAAATTTCAGTAGCAAATCGGCATAAGTTTGTTTGTTCACCATGTTACAAATGTAGAAGTGGGTAATCCAATGGAATGTTGCTGGGTTTTTAAGCAAGGAACTGGAACATGTGGCCTATCTTAAAATTTGCAACATTTATTCTAATCAAACGGTTCATATTTTTCTTGTTCTTCTGCCATTTTGTTGAATTTACTGTGCAATTTAAAACAAGTCTCTTTGGTTGCTGTCTGTAGTGTTTGTTTTCTCTTTTTTTTTCACCCCGTCATGGACCTTCCCCTTTGTTCTTTTCCTCCCTTCGCCACTGCCCTTTTTCTGTTTGCTTTAAATATGTTACATTTCTATTCCCAGTTCTGATGGAAGTTGCATCAACCTGAAATTTTAACACTTTATTTTTCTATCCATGTTCTTCAAATCTTCTGCTATTTTCACTTTTAACAATGTTGTACATATTATTTTGCTCTGATTTTGTATCTGTGACATGAACACTGATTTTCATTACTGATGACCTCTCTTTGTGACAAATAGAAATCAATTTTTTTTGCATTTTGCGAAGAATCGTTAATTTCTAATATGCGAGAGGGTCTTGTTGACTTCTCATCATTATGTATCATCATCATGGAGTTAGCTATTGCCTCTGGTGTTCCCTAATTATCTTCTGTTGGTTGCTTCCTATTTTTCATTTGTATGTGTTTTCCAAGGATCTAACATTTGTGCCCTATTTCTCATTGACTCTGTTCCTTGACATCATTCAAAAGCATAGTTTTCATATGTTGCTTGCAAGTGCAGTATTACTTCACCAAGAGCTCTCTTGACTGCCAGTGTTACTAAATTACCAGAGATAATAGGAACTGCAGATGCTGGAGAATCTGAGATAACAAGGTGTAGAGCTGGATGAACACAGCAGGCCAAGCAGCAACATAGGA
>JAHRHZ010000270.1:11868187-11983276 GCA_024137785.1 Ginglymostoma cirratum
TCCTATGTTGCTGCTTGGCCTGCTGTGTTCATCCAGCTCTACACCTTACTAAATTACCAGGCTGCTTATCTGACAAAGTACTGGATGGGCTGAAGTTTTCTTCATTTAAATGTCAGGAAGATGCAAGCCATTGTTTTGATTCCCTGCTTCAATCTGTGTTCCCTAGGTATCAACTCAACCCTCTCCTTTTCTGAGACTAAATCAGTCTGTTTGTAGGTTTGTTGTTATATTTGACCCTGAGTTGAGCTTCATCAATAAGCACTACCACTGAAGACTGCCCTTTTTATCCCTCAAAAGTAATTTGTTTGTGACTTGGTAATGTATTTAATTGTTACTGTGGAGGGTTCAGGAACATTTTATTATACAAGTTAAGATACAAGTTTTTGTTTCACTATCATACGGAAATGCACACACTTGTAGTTCTGATACCTCACAGGTGAAGAGGGAATGAAAGGCTGTAATCCAATATTTAGACTTGAGGTTTTGTTTCATGATTTAGGATGTTCTGTGAATCCTTCAATTGGATTAAAACCTTGTAATACCCTCCCCAGCAGCCTACCTTATAGTATGGTTTAATAATGCAATTTTCTACTGCAAAACATCAGATTCCATCCCTTGTGGCTGTACATAAATCCTGCTCTTTCTGGTCTGTCCCAAAAGCAAACAATGTTTAATTTGCCATACTCTACAGACACATTTATTTTGATAAAGTATTCTAGAAGTACTCACCACTTGAATACATTTCTGTTCTCCCAACTCCTTTTTGAAGATGCCCTTTTCGAAAAAAAAAATGTAAAGTATCAGTCGTCTTTTCATATCCGTTGATTGTAAAACCAGACTGAAGGAGAGCCATCAATCCTGACGCTGATCCTTGTTTCATGTCTGCTGGCGTTTGGTTGTCAACATTTACTAATTTCCAAAATTATGTTTGATCCTGTTGTTATTTGTTTTATTGAGTTTTGTCATATGCTAGAAATATGTTTATCTATTTGTATTGCAGGAACAGTTTTGAAATTATATACATGCTGTACTGTGTAATTGTGACACCTGGCAGTGCAGATGCTATTTACTATGTTTTAATTGTACTGTCTGTTTCTTTGTTTCCTAAATGCTGAAAGGTCTGATTTCTTTAAATTTAATTTACAGTGAGCATTGCTATTGAAAACCAATTTCTGTGCAAAATCCTTCCAGTGATTTCCCCTGTTCTGTGTTTCCATGGGCTGCTGCTTTTTTTAGCATGGTAGGAAAGAATAATCCTGAACAATTGCCCACTCTACTACTGGATGAATAATTTGGGTAGATCTGCAATTGCTGCCATAGCCACTGCTAACAACAGGTCTAGATGGGCAGTTTGTTCACAGTGAGTAATGGATTTTGATGTAGCTTTCATTTGTGTTCCATTTAGGAGCTACACTACTTCTCCCCCTTCATTAAGTCATCAGCAAAACTAGATCAGTAATCTATAGTTGAGAAGAATGCATACCATCATTATTGCTTGCTTAATTGTACCTAAAACTGAACACTAAAGAGATTTTCTTTGTGGATGTCCTTTCCAGGAGGGTATTGATGAATTAATCTCACATTCTGTATTGTTGAGTAGATTCATTGTTGTAATTGTACTGAAGTATCTTGGCTAGGCCCTTGGCTATTGTTGGAGCACAAGTCTTCAGTACTATGGTGGGATATTCTCGGGACTCATTGCTTTTGCAATGTTAGTGCCTCCAGCCATTTCTTGGTGTCATGTGAAACTAATCAAATTGGCTAAAGAATGGCATCTATGATGCTGACAACTTCAGGATGAGGTCAAGATGATTCATCCGATTTGTACTTCTGATTGAAGATTGTTGCAGATGTTTTAACTTGGTCTTTTGCATTGATGATAACAAGGTGTGGGGCTGGATGAACACAGCAGGCCAAGCAGCAGCATAGGAGCAGGAAAGCTTGACGTTTCGGGCCTACTCTTTTGCATTGATGTGCTGGATTTCACCATCAATAATAGTGATATTTGCATATGATTTGTATAATAGTCCACCACCATTCACAACTGGGTGTGGAAGGACTGCAGACCTTAGATCTGATCCTTAGTTGTGTGAGTGCTTAGCTTTTGCCATTACATGCTGCCTCCATTTATTGGCATCCAATTAGACCTGTGTTGTAGCTTTGCCGGGTTGATATCTCAATTTAAAATATGTTTGTTGATGTTCCTGGTACGCTCTCCACTCTTCATTTGAACCAGTGTTGACCACCTTCGTGCTAATGGTAGAATGAGGGCTATTCTGAGACATGGGATTGCAGGTTGTAAATGAATACAATTCTGCTGATTATCCACAGTGTCCCTTGGATACTCAGTACAGAGTTGCTAGATCTGTTTGTATTCTGTCTCATTTAGCATGGTGGTAACACCACACAGCAAATGGAGGTCATTTTGTCATGTATTTATAGAATGGGGCCTTGTGACTAGACCAATATATATTGCTTGTGCCTATTTGCTCTCCTCTAATGTGACAATGTGACTTTCTATCCATGAGGACTGTGCTGCAGTCACTTTGACCAATACTGTCATGGGCAAAGGCACCTGTGACAGGTAAATTGATGAGGATGAGTTCAAGTAACTTTTTCCCTCTTGGTTCCCTCACCACCTGCCACAGACTCCATCCAGCAACTATTTTCCTTTAGAGTTGATGCTACTGACTCACTCACTCTTAGTGATGTACATTTAAGGGCTCCACCCAGAGAACATTCCACCCTCTGTGCCACTTCCAAGTGATATTCCCATGGAGGAATAGTGATTCATGCTGTGTGTGGAGCATTAGGTGGTAATAAGCAGAAGAATTCCTTGTCCATATTTGACCTATTATCATGAAACTTTGTGAGATCTGGAGTCAAGGTTGAGGACTCCCAGGCCAACCCCTTCCAACAGTATGCCACTATTCTGTCTCCTCTGGTGGGCCTGTCTTGTCAGTGTAACATGGCATGCCAGCAGATAGTAGTGATAGTATTTGGAACAATTGCCTGTAATATATGATTCCGTGAGATGTCTCTGTCAGCTTGTTGCTTGACTACTGTATGGGACAGCTCTCCCAACTTTAGTACAAGCCCCCACAGGTTAGCAAGGATGGCTTTGTAGGGTCTGCAGCTTTACTGTTATCGTTGCTAGGTCGATTGTCTCATTTTGACCCTTCATATGATTTTTCTGTCGTGGTTCGATACAACTGAAGGGCTGCAAGGCCATTTCAGAGGATGTTTAAGAGTAACCACTTTGCTGTAGGCCTCAAGTCCTATGTAGACCAGACCAAGTAGGAACAGATTTCCATTCCATTTCTAAATGATGTTAATGAATTAGGTGAGTTTTTACAGCAATCAACAATGGTTTCACAGTTACCGAGATTAACTTTTAATTCCTTAGTTATGAATCCAATCCAAATTCCATCAGCGGTCCTGATGAAATTTGAACCAATGTCCCAAAGCAATAGTCTTGGTCTACGGATTGATGGTCCAGTGACATTATCAGTATACCACTGTCTTGATGTTGTAATTTTTACCGCAAAGATTTGAAATTCAGCAAAGTTTGTATGATTTAGTTAATGTGAGCTTTGCAGAACATCTTTTACACTGAATCATATTTGTAATTATATGTGAATTATACTTTTGATCATATACTTGATGGGCTTGATGGAAAATTACAAGAATATTTTTGATGGAAGCACAAACCGATTTCCAGTATCTGCGATTCCTGTCGGTTTTTACTTTTGATGGAGGATTGTTTGTAACACGCCACTTATTTATGACAGCTAATGAACAACAAAAGCATTCGATGAAATTTCCTATTTTGATTTATAGCAAACTTATTGCATCCGACTTTTGAACTATTGTGTACTTTTTGTATTGTTATTATTCATTGATTATGAGAACAGAATGATGCACTTGAAGATCTCTTGTAGCAATTTTGTGGAGTTTGCTGAGAATCTGGAGCTGCCAAATGTTCTTGGGTCGCTAACATTGGTGATGATATAGGGGAATCATTCTCTCTTCTGAAATTAACCCAGTCTGGGTAGAGAAATCAATAATCATCTTTTCTCCTACGACTTTATTGCATGTAATCAAAGTTTTCCTCATAAAAATTTCTTCCCTCTGAAAAAAAGATGGAAGTGTCAGTCTGTCATCTGATCTTGTAGGGTCATCTTGTTGTTGTGAGCTACATATGTAGATATGTGTACTATTCCACACAACTCCTGGGATCTTTTTGTAATATTGTTGAAATATAAATTTTGCCAAGAGCAATAGATCTAATGTTGTTGGCTAGGCTACAGCACCCATAAGACATTCCCACAAATCTGGTGAAAGTGCGAGCTGCTAACAGTGCACTCAGCAAAACAGAACATGTGTGCTGCAAGTGAAAAAGGACAGCTGAAAGCTACCAAATGTGATTACAATTTAGGAAATAGACAGTGGAAGGACTCAAAAGGAGGGTGAATTGTAGCGAGTGAGTTAAATATTGGGTCAAAAAAAAGACAGAACTGCAGATGTTGGAAGTCGGAAACAAACAATTGCTGGAAAAACTCAGCAGGTCTGGCAGCATCTGTGCAGAGAAAGCAGAGTTAACTTTTCGGGTCTATTCACCCTTTTTCAGAACTGACTCGGGATGTTTCAAGCAAGCTGAGTGTACGTGGGAATATGTTCCTTTTTAATAATGATTTTTAAATAATTGTTACAGAAAATATATTATTGAATATGCACTGAATTGTGGAAAATGTTATCATCTTGAGTTCAGTTTAGATTTAAATTATATTTTAAGGAATTTACGTGACAGGCCTGAGAAAATGTGTCATTTGTGTTGTCATTTGTTTATTATTTTTAACTGCTCTCTCTTTTATTGTATTCTCTGCTTCATTTAGTATTTCATGATTAACCGGGTTGTCTGTTCCACACAAGTATCAATAATGTTCTGAAACTGCCTACTGTACTTGGAAATATGTAAGAGAGCCATAGGTTAGTTTTGTCTTTCATTTATTGCGCAATGAGGAATCAGTTTATGTAGATGGTCTGGTTGAAACAGAAACCTTCTGCTCTCACTTGCCAAGTTCTTCATGCCTTATGAAAATATATTTAATAAGTATTAAAAATAATATTAATGCGAATTTTGAAATACCATGACAGTCTCATTTTTTAAAATGCTTAAAGTAATTGGTTCTGTTTTTGAGTTCCTCAAGTTTCACAGTTACCCAAAAAGAAGTCTGATCTGAAGGTATTAAAGTGTTGTCCTTATTTTGAGAAAAGCACAGTTTCAGGGTTGTCCATTGACTGGTCTTCATTTTAAAATTAAATTAGTTTGAATTGGAGAAAAATTCATGTTTTGAAATACTTTGAAGAGTGCTTTCAAACTGTTCAATTTGAACTTGAAATATTTGGAGTAATTATGTTAAATATAACAGACAATAGTTTATATATATGTATGTATATATATGTACAAAATATATTTGAGGAAAACATTTTTGCATAGTAAAGTGTAGCAGAAACTTAAAAGGAGGAGAGAATTTTGTCATCCATATGTTAATGAAAGTCTTGAAATTTGTGCCATTCTTGCACCCTTGAGCTCATTTGCCGAGTGCCTTCAGTGTCGGTTTCTATCTTTCAGTTGCCCTCAAGTTAACTAACGAAAAGGTCCCTGTGGGAATAGAGGAGGAAACAGTTGCAGATGAATTTATCAACTGTGTAGGTGGTAGATGTAAAGGACTTGGTTACCTACAGCAAAAACATTGATGGAGCATGGTTTCAATCGGGCCCCCTAGTTGAAATGTGTATGTCAGTATGTGGGAAGGTCTCTTGTATTGCAAAATGTACCACTTTAGTGCCTGTTGCTAGTGTCTTCCAATTATTGTAATTGCTTTTACATGGTATGATATGTTGTTCATTAAATATTTAAGTAAAAATTAAAAAGAATATTTTTTGTAAATCGAAATAGTAAGTGCAAAATACCTTTTTTCAAATGATTTTGAACTATGATTTTACACCCACTGAACTGACAATACAAGTCTCAAGTTCAAAGCAACAGGGATTATTAAGGTAACATCAATGGGAAGAGCGGATGAGCTTCCAGTCTCTGATGTATAGAATCACTGGACCACTACGGAAATGGGTGGATCACATGGACAGCCCTGTCGACATCTAGGGAAATGATCACTGTGGATGGTTAACTTTTCATAACCTGCTGTCTGGCTGAATATTGAAACAGTCAGTCTGGCTATATAGGGTGGTTGTGAAAATTGGATCAGTGGAAGGCACAAATAGAAGAAAAAAAATGAATAGGCTACATTCACTTGGTCCCTTCTAGTGGCTAGTATAATACACCTACAAAACATGCAGATGATTGCTCTTTCTAAATAATGCACAAAATAGACCAAAAACAGGGCCTTGACAAGAAAACCACCACTTTTTCCAAAGGAAAAGGCTCATCAGAGTTGGACCAAACTTCTTCCTTAAATAAACTTGAAACTTTTTCCCCAAATAAAATTGAAGAGCATGAATTTGAGTGCATTTAGAGATTAATTGATACAAGTTTAAAAAAAAAAAATCTTCCATTTTAGATTCTTGCCGTTTGAGAAGCACGCCCTTCAGGATCCAGTGCATGTCACTTACAATGAGGTATGCTGGTAGTGTGTTGTTTTATATCCATTTGAATCAATATCTCCACAAATATTTGTTTTTGATCAATGAACCACTGCAGATTTTGGCTGAAAGCATTGGTGAAAATAATTAAAAACCTTGAAACAGATGTCTAACCGTGATGTTTGAAATGTGAGTTAAACATGGTTGTTGCAACAGTAACATTCTGTTTAGGTATGATGACAGCTGTTCTAACTGAGGGGCTTTTGTCAGGAAGTAAAAGTGTGTTCATAAATAGTCCCTCATTTGCATATTGGAAAACTGAGACATTCATACACAATTAACAGGTAATATTTTTGCAGAACTACTATTAATAGAAATTGAGTGACAATTATTTCAAAAGGCTGTTGTTAATTGTGTCTGAATAGCAGAGCAGCAGGAACTTGATTTTGATAGTTTCTCTTAGGCACTTTAGCTTGCTAAGGAATATCAAAACTGCAAGGTAGCTTAATGTTGTCTTCCAACTGCAGTATTTTTGCATTTGGGCAGAGAGAACAGCGCACAGCTGTCAACCTAAAATGTAACAAAACTGCCACAATTGTGTTGTAGCAGTAACTTCACTGGTGTGAGGAGTTATGTACCATAATAATGGTGCTGCCAGTGCACTACCAACTCTGTAGGTGTCGCAGTGCTGGTTAAGAATTCTGCTCATCTGTTTGGTTGGAAAAGCTGGCTGATTACTTTATCCATACCTGGAGAAGAACTCCTAGATATTTTTAAACAACCTGTTTGAGTACGTCATGACACATGTCTGGGGTAGCCAGACCTTCTGGCCCTGAGGCAGGGACAGTACCACTACTGCACAATTTATATTCATTCTTAAATTGCTAATTTTCTTCTCTGACTCACTTGGAAGTGCAGTTAGTGTTGGCCCAAGTGGCACTAATTTTGAATCCCCAACAGTATTTAGGTTGTGAAGCCGAAAATTTCCTCTTAAAAATTTTTCAACTCATTGCAAACATGCAAGATTTTACTAATCATATGGGATAAACCTATCCAGTCTATTGTGTGATAACAAGGTGTAGGGCTGGATGAACACAGCAGGCCAAGCAGCATCATAGGAGCAGGAAAGCTTGACGTTTCGGGCCTAAACCCTTCATCAGAAATGGGGGAGGGGAAGAGGGTTCTGAAGTAGATAGGGAGAGAGGGGAGGCGGATAGAGGAGAGGATAGTTGGAGAGGAGGCAGACAAGTCGAAGAGGCGGGGATGGAGCCAGTAAAGATGAGTGTAGGTAGAGGGGTAGGGAGGAGATAGGTCAGTCCAGGGAGGACGGACAGGTCAAGGGGGCGGGATGATGTTAGTAGATAGGACTCCTTTTTAACACTAGAAAAATGATGTGACCCCAGATACTAGCCAAAACAAAACTGCTATAAAGCAGCATAGAAACATTAGAATACAATTATTTATGTAATATAGGACAATGTACAAGACATCATATAAATATGCAAATCCGTGTTTTGAAGTATTTCAAGTTCTGTATTTTCCCTGTAGATAATAGATTCACTGAAGGCCTTCTTGTCTGGATAGCCACACCTGCACTCTGCTGCACCTTGTCCCTTAGAAAGATGGTAGCCATTAATCTTGGATTCTTGCTGGGAGAAGCTCTGAAGCTGTTGTCCCTTCCATTGGAAAATGTGGGACAGTTTCGTATTGAGTTTTAAACCTTACAGTAGGTGTTTGTGAAGCTTCCCTGCCCACCTGTCGGGTCCATTGCTCTCTTCCACAGACCTCATGAAAGAATCTGAGAGAGGAGCAGCACATTGCGTCCTGGTGTGGTCTCTGACAAAGGGGAGCTTGCACCCTCAACTATTATTTCTCTGACCAGTTCTTTAAGTGTGAGTATTTACATTTGTGAGAGGAGGTTACTTAGCTTCCCACAACTGCATCCATACTGACACTGATCATTATAATCCCTTGTGGTAGAATGCTGCGATGCCTAACTGGTTCATATCAGCAGGTGCTGTTGATTGTTGAGGAATTTTAAGATGCATGCTTCAAAATGGTATGCAAAGAAATGCTGCGTACCCGTTACTGCATTTCATTTGAGATTCTAAACTAGGCTTTTACATGTAACAATCTCAGATACTCTATTAAAGTGATAGCTAAATCTATGTCCTCTCATTTTTTTTGTGTACACATAAAATGTGTACATGTCAATCTATGGTATATAAAATTATGGCAGTAAATGCCTTTGTCATGTTTTACCCTTGCTTTGTATCAATTTTTCCCTGCTATTATGCCGATATTTGTAACAATATGTCAAGGCAGATTTGTCAGCCTTGAAGTCAGGTCTCTGCCACAGTTCTCAAAATTCTTTCTAAAATGTTTTTTTCATTGGCATTTTCATCTCAGTAATTCAAAGTATTGGTGTCCAAAATTGGGTTTAACAAAAATAAAACAATGCATATTTCATGTTATCAATTAATTTGATATATTCTCTTTAGTAACCTTTAACAGTACTGTTAGTATTTTTACTTGAAGGCTTCAGCTTCTGCCAAAAGCCAGAGCTTATAGTTGTTGACACAGTTGAATTTGGATTCTGTAGTCTGGACATCTGCAAAGTAGCTTATTTCCTCAGGTGCATAAGTACATTCAGCCAGCTGTATTGAATATGTTTTGCTGTTAGCTTCCAAGTATTATTTTAAGACATAATGGGCAATCTTTTTCTTTAAAAAAATGGGGTAAAATTCATGACAATTTGAAAACAGATGTTGAAATTGTGATACTGTAATGTGGGTGACAACGAACCGGCTGTCCACTTTACACTGCTGATTTTTATTTTGATTGCTTGTCACTCTATTTTAAATGGGCTACTAGCTCACGTTGGCTTTTATATCTGTTACTGAACTATCGCAACAGAATATACATGCTGTCTGCCTGTCCATGACGATGTGTGGAAAGAAGTGGTCTTTTCCTAGCCCTAGAATGTGGATTTCAGTAAATAATTCAGCAGCAACCTTTTGTAAGTTTAAAAATAACGAAGTGTATTTATTCTTGCACACTTACTCAGAATTAAATTCAACACCATACATGCACTGTCTCACTCATGCACCGACGCAAGCAGCGATTCGATCCTTGTAGTGGTGATACACTTAAAATTTTCACAGCTCATTTTTGATTTCCAGTTTCCCGTGTGGCCAGCCTGTTTCTTGACACAAACTGAAGGTTAGAATTTGAAGTGAGGGCTTTGTAAAGCAAAGGTTTAAGAGTAGGTTGTGAAGTTTTTTGTTGTCAGGTCTAGAAGAGGTTGGTTCTCAGGTGATCTTTAAACTGGAGAGGGGTAAGTGCCTTGCCAGATAAATGGCTTTGTTAGTTTCTGAGTCTGCTTCTCGGACTGGTTGAACTGATGGTTTTGATGGCCCTGCTGGGTGTGTTGTGCGCAACTCCTAGTTGATTTTTTTTAAGCTTACAAAGGAAGTGTGCCTAGCTTTCCATGTGGGTTTCTCAAACTAAAAGTCTGTTCCACATAAGTTGTTGTATTTGGAAATGCAAACAGAAATTTCTGGAAAAGCTCAGCAAGTCTGGCAGCAACAAAATATTTTGAGACATTCACTGTCTTTGTTTTAGAATGACCCATTCAGATCAAATAAAAACGTACAAAATAGGAGCAAGAATAGGGCATTCATCTTTTGAGCCTGATCCGCCATTAGATGAGATTATGGCTGACGTTCTACTTGACATTACTTTTTTTGTACTATGCCCACATTTCTTGATGTTTTACCATCAGTCTTGAACATGCACAGTGAGCCTCTACAGCTTTGTGGAGCAGCGAAATCCAAAGGTTCACGACCCCCGAGCAAAGAAATTCCTCATGTCAGACCTAAGTGGTCTGCCTTTTTATGATAAAATTCTGAACCTGACTCCAGTTCTAGAGACCCCAGCAGGGAAACATCCTTTCTGTAACTACTCTGTGGATCCCTGATATAGGTTTGTATGTTTGAAAGAGTTCAGAGCAGGTTGTGTAGTATCTTGTTGTCAAAAATGTAGAAGAGGTTGGTTTTCAGGTGAACTTTAAACTGTGGGGATGGGGTGGCATGGAGTTTCACATTCAAAAGCCTTGTTTTTTTTTAATCACCATCATAATCTGGCTTTATTTGTGTCAAAGGGTTTAACAGATGAGACTGGATGCTTATAATTCTAATAAGGTTAGTTGCAAAGGAATGAGGACAGAACTAGCTGGAGCAGGTTGGGAAAGGAGTTAAGCAGTTAACATGGTTAAGGAATAGTGGCAACATTTAAGAAAATTGCCCATGCTTCACAGTGAAGCTGTATCCCAGCGAGAAAGAAGAATTATAGGAAAGGGATAAGCGAACCTCAATTAAACAAGGAAATTGAAGTTTGGATCAATTGAAAGAAAAAAACATATAAAAGTGGCAAGTGGTAAGTCAGAAGGTTGGGAAACTTTAAAAGCAAAAATAGGACCAAAACGGTAATGAAGGGGGAGAAGATAAATTTTGAGATAATCTTGCAAATAACATCAAGATGGACAGCAAGAGCTTCTTTACACATAAATAAAGGAAGGGAGAGGCCGAAGTTAACACAGGCCTGTGAGAGAATGAGGCTGGCTAAATAATAATGGGTAACCAGGAAATGTCAGAGGAGTTGAATAAATACTTTTCATCAGTCTGCACAGTAGAAGACACCAGTGGCTTTCCAAAGTTACAAAACAAGCAGCAAAAGGAGAGCAAATAAATGCAATACCATCACCCAAGTGATAAGAAGACTAACGATCCTAAAGGCCAGTAGGTCTTCAGCACCTGATGAAATGCATCATGCAATATTATAAGTAGCTGCTACAGAGATAGTGACCTTCTCAACACTTCTTAATCAGTGTAGTGAATATCATGTTATTCTCACAAATATTGTCTGTATGAGGCATAGATGAGGTCTTTTTGCAGGGAGTTTCACTGACTGGTAGGTATAACATTTTCAGCATGAGTTTGCCATGTTACTCTCACTGGTCAGTGAGATGGAGGTGAGATTGAGCAACAGCTCTTGTGAACATTTTGCAATTGTGATTGCCCCATAATAGTAAAAAGCTCTTTAGTGAATCATTTAACATTGTGTTCTTGAATTGATCCTTTTTTTTCAAAATTTTGGAATCTTTCAAACTGAAAAGACCAGGATGGAAGGTGTGTTGTATATATTTGACTGTTAGATGAGGAAGACCATCACCGTTCAAAGTTGTGATGTGCTATGGTGAAACCAGAAGGTGCATGGGAGACCAGCCCAGGTCACTGGAGATATTAAGAACACAATAGCATACGTTCAGAACTCAGTTTCATTGTTCTGTCTGAAGAGCAGTGCTTCTGCAGGCTTAGGTTGTCATATCTGGTGGTGAAAGACCTGTACAGTCTCCAGGAGGGTGACCTGCCACCTGGTGGCCATGCATAACCTCTGGCTGTGAAAATCACCCATGGAAACAATTCCTTTTGTTCCTGATTCGTTCATGAACACTATTGGAGATATGGTGAGGATCTCTCATCCACCGCTTATAAATGCATGAAGTAGGTGATGTATATATTGTTTGCCAGGACTCTGAGTTGCATAAACATATGTGACGGTAGAACCAGACTCAATAGATGCTTAGATTTCCTTCTCTGAATGGATTTTCATAGTAAGATGGTGCGATTCACTGCGCAGTTGGTAATCTGAGCATCACTGGGGCAATCAGAAATCATTTTAAATATAAATAAAATGTTGGTCTAGCAATGCGCTGGAACCACAGGAAGACATTCCCGTTGGTACTGCCAGATTCTTTAGGAACTGTCTTGATACTTCCTTAATATGGCATTTGAACATTGCACCCTTTATCACCCTTGGAAGAAATTTTAATGGTTGCCTTATAAAAGGCAAGGGCTACCCCTTTCAAATTTTGCTAATGACGCTTGTGAGGAACTCCGCTAGTGAAAGACAGCAACATTAGGAACCAGGCGACAACTAGGTATAACACAGAGCAAACCATCGTAATGTTGAAGACTGTTTTAGTGCCTCTTTGGTTCTGGAGGCGCTCTTCAATACTCACTATGAAGGATGTCTAAAATAATAGTGGTGTGCTGCTTTCTACACAATGTTGTGCAGCAGAGAAGATTGCAGATGGGGGAGGTTGAAATCACACATTATTTGCCATCAGGTATGAAGAACATTGGAAGAGGAGAAATATGAAAACATTATAATGAAGACACGCCTGAAAGTCTTATTTGCACAAGTGAAATACAGACCACTTTTGATCTCCTCTCATCTGTAGCATTTCAGAAGCCAAACCTTAGCTCTCCTTACACTTGTAAGGGTTGAGCAATTTGGCACTAGCTCTAGATTGGAGGTGTAATTGTCAAAGATAGTTGCATGATTTACTAACCTGTCTGTGACGATTTCACTCTACCACTGCTAACAGCATAAATGACAGAAGGACAGGAATTATGTGGAACATGTCAGACACAATGCCTTCACTTTGTAAAGGTGTCAGAGAAAGACCATTCTTGTTTAAGTTTCAGTGCTATGGAGGGAAAAAGGAATTAATTAGAATGTTTTTGGTAATTTACTGATAAACCAGTAGTGTTCACAATTAACTTCGTGAAGATGGTTACAGATTATACTCACAGCTGAAGAACATTTTATCACTCCTTACTCACTGGCTGGAAAGATTAACTTTGTAATTAAGAATATCAGGAAAACAAGGATGCATCATGTTGCAAGAAAATGGCACTTACATTATTATAACAATGGCAACTCTGTTTTCAGGTGATGATGATCCCACATACCGGATGGTAGGAACTTATTGAATCTGATGTTACTGACTATATCTACACATGTGCAGAATGTGCTACCAGTGTTGTTGAGGTCACTAGGTGTAACCATGTGAAAAACAGACACTGACTATCAATCCAATTGAATACGCTACCTTCAGGATGCCAGGGATGCTCTAATAATTTGATTGTTCAACGAGTGGTGATGCATGCAAGAAAATTCTCTAGCCTGCTCCCATCACCATCCGCTACCCCCTCCCTTCCTTTGTATTAAGCAAGTTGTAATTATAGTGCAGGATGCCATATGGATAAGGTGAGAAAGAAAGCAATGTGATTTGTGATAAGGGGCAAAACGGTCAGGCAGATAGAAGCTGTTCTCTGCAGCCACTCTGAGAGCTCCACAGGTTCTGTTGGCTCCCTGGTGGTAAGGGGATAAGGGTAGAACATGGGAGTATAGTTTCCAGGGATATGTAAATCGATCATATGACATTTACAAGTACACGTATATAAAAAGGAAGAGAATAGGTAAGGTAAATGTTGGTCCCTTGGAAGCAGAGACAGAAATGTCCTGGAAATGTGGAAATGACATGTTTTGAAATATTTTGTGGCTGTCTTCACAGTAAAAGACACGATTTACAAAGCAGAAATAGAAGGGTCTAAAATGAGAGGGGAAACTAAAGTAATTAATATTAGCAAAAAAATTTACTGGAGAAAATTATGAAAATGAAATCAGATAAAACCCTTGAGCTACACACCAGGGATCTAAAAAGAGATAGCTGTAAAGATAATGGATGTGCCAGCAATGATTTTCCAAAATTCCCCAGATTTGTGAACAGCCCCTATTAGACTGGAAGTTGGCAAATTAAACACTGCTTTTCAAGAGAGGTGTAAGAGAGAAAATGGGGAACTACAGCCCAATTAGTCTGACATTAAGCCATTGGACAACTTCTGGAATCTATTAATGTAGTCTTAACAATGTACTTAGAAAGCGCTGTATGTTTAGAACATTTCAAGATTGTAAGAAAGGGAAATCCTGTTTGACAAATTTGTTAGAAATAGTTGCTTGGCAGTATATAATTTGAATATTCAAACTACTGTTTTACAACTGCTACAAGTGGCCTTTACATTGCTCCCATTACAGTCTTGAATAATTTTTATTTTGTATTTCTACCCAAAAAGTTTTTTTCTGTCCACTTGTGTTGGAGTGATTTCATCCTTCTTCACTAAGGCTGTGTCTCTTTCACCATTTTGTATATCTTTCCCGTAGACTGTAATAAACCTGTTGTATGTAGTAAAGAAGAGCAGGCAAGAAGTCCTGTTTCAAGAGAACCAGCTCTTGCTCTCCCATAACTTACTCATTTAAATTCTTTGTGATTACCCTATTTAGCCTGGCAGTGAAGGTCCCACCTTCTCAACCTCATCCCCTGCCTTAGGTGGGGTGACCCTCATATTAAAATCATCATCAGTTTTGTGTCTCTAATGAGAGAGCAGCCCAGTGGTCCTCTGGGACTGTATAGCGATAAGAAAGAGCTATCAACTGAAAGACAAATTAAAGTGTGTTGCCCAAATCATCATTCAAGTAGAGTGCAGTGAACAAATTGGATGCATTACTGCCACAAACTCAACTTGCTCTCTCATTAGAAACACAAAACTGGTGATGATTTTAACGTGAGGGTCACCCCACCTAAGGCAGGGAATGAGGTTGAGAAGGTGGGACCTTCACTGCCAGGCTAAATAGGGTAATCACAAAGAATTTAAATGAGTAAGCTATGGGGAGAGCAAGAGTTGGTTCCCTCGAAACAAAACTTCTGCCATATTGCAGGGAGGGCACCAGCAGCTATCACTGCCATATTGCAGGGAGGGCACCAGCAGCTATCACTGCCATACTACAGCAAGGGCACCAGCAGCTATCGCTGCCATACTACAGCAAGGGCACCAGCAGCTATCGCTGCCATACTACAGCAAGGGCACCAGCAGCTATCACTTCTTAGCTACTCTCCTTTAAATTGTTGGTTCCAACAAGAGCCACAATTACTGGATCCTTTATTTCCCTCTAAATATCCTTTCAGGCAAGTTTGAGATGTTCATTAGTGTACCCTAGGCAGACTGTAGAACTTCCATTCTTGATAGCATCTGCAATCTGTTGTCCCACCCCCCACACAAGTATTGAATCCCTTTCAAACTACCCTGTACTACATAATGCTGTACGTGCACAAACACACACATGCAGTTTATGAAATATGTAGAAAGTGAAGGATGTATACTAAAGGTTGAGTGGATGCAGAGAGGGGCATGATAGAATATGTCTGGCAGTAAAGGAGTTTGGGAGGGGTTCTAATTCATAGATGAATTAACAAATGCATTTTTTTCTGGCCTGGCTACATCATTAGGGTGCTTCCTGAATTGCAGCTAGGATCGGGAAATATTGCTACTGTATCTCATCTCATTGGTTACATCTGACCGTACTTGGTGACAGTCACAGGTTTCTTCCCCTCATTGCAGGGAGAAAATATATTCTCTTCTGCTCCTGACCGCACCCAACAGTAATTCCATCAATAAATTTGGGTGCAGTCTTGCTTTTTGTGCAACAATTCTGGCTCCTCCAATTTTCAGTTCCACATTGTCCCTTTTAATGGCATGGGGATCATGCCACCTGTGCGTGTATCGTTTGGAGAAACAAAACAAACCAGTTTTAATTTATTCAGGTCAATTGTGATTCCAGGTTTCAACCTGCTGACTTTGACTTTGGGTTACACCCTTGAAATTCCATTCCATTTCCAGTTCAGTCCTGGGGCCTTTGCGGCTGTGTACTGTTGTTTGTCATTTATGTGAACGATTTGCGTGAGAAATTAGGAGGCATGGTTAAGTACATTTGTGGATGACACCAAAATTGGTATAGTTAATAGTGAAGAAGGTTCTCTGAGATTACAAAGGGATCATGATCAATTGGGCCAGTGGGCTGAGGAGTGGCAGATGGAGTTTAATGCAGATAAATGTGAAATATTGCATTTCGGTCAAGCAAGCAAGGACAGGGTTTATACAGTTAATGGTAGGGCCCTGGGTAGTGTTGTCCAACAGAGAGACTTGGGGATTCAGGTACATAGTTCTTTGAAGATTGTTGCTCAGGCATGCAGGATGGTTAAGAATGTGTTTAGCATGCTAGCTTTCATTGCTCACACCATTGAGTTTAGGAGTTGGGATGTCAAGTTGAGGTTCTACAGGATGTTGGTGAGGTCACTTTTGGAGTACTGTGTACAGTTCTGGTCACCCTATTATAGGAATGTTATTATTAAGCAGGAGAGAGTTCAGAAAAGATTTACCAGGATGTTGCCAGGAATTGAGGTTTGAATTACCAGGAAAGGTTGGATAGGCTGGGACTTTTTTTCCCTGAAGTGGAGGGTGTTGAGGGGTGACTTTATAGAGGTAAAATCATGAGCAGCACAGATAAGGTGAATTTTCCCTAGGGTTGAAGTCAAAACTAGGGGGCATACTTTTAAGGTGAGAGAAGAAATATTTAAAAAGGATCTGAGGGGCACGTTTTTCACACAGTGGGTGTTTTGTAAGTGAAATGAACTGCCAGAGCAAGTGGTAGATGTAGGCACAGTTACGTCATTTAAAAGACATTTGGACAGGTACATGAATAGGAAAGGTTCAGAAGGACATGGGCCAAATGCAGGCACTTGGAACTAGTTTAGTTTGGGAAATGTGCTTGGCTTGGATGAGTTGGACCGAAGGGTCTCTTTTCCATGCTATATATATGTGAAAGACTGCTAGAGAGATAGAGAACAATAAGACTTCTAATTGTGCACCTGCTTGTAACTTCAGTTTGGCATTCTATAGATTTTAGAAAGTGACTGAGATGCATGTGCATGTTAATGGAGGTAGAGGAGGAGACAGGTAATATTTGTAATACTTTTACATTTTCAAATGCCTCTAGCCCTAAAATTGTTGAACTTGATATTGAGTCCAGAGGGCTGTAGAATTCCCAAGGGAAAAATGAGGTGCTGTTCTTCTAGCTTGTGCTGATCTTCGCTGGAGCGCTGCAGCAAGTTTGAGACTTTGGCTAAGGAACAAGGTGGTGTGTTGAAGTGGGAGGCAACTGGAAACTCAGGGTCTTTTTTTTTGTGGACAGAATTGTCACCCAGTCTACGCTTCATTTCCCCATAGTAAAAGAAACCACATTGTGAGCACTGAGTGTGGTAGACTATATTGAGTAAAGTGCTGCTTCACCTGGGGGGTGTGTTTGGACCATAGGATACTGAGGAGAGAGGAAGTAAACGGGCAGGTGTTACAATTCCTGCAGTTGGTGGGGAAGTACCTTGATGAGGAGGAAGACAATGGGAGTGTTGGGATTGAAGGAGGAGTGAACCAGGGTGTCAAGGTGGGAATGGTCCTTTTGGAATGTAGACGAGTGAGGGAAATATATGTTTAGTGGTAGCATCCTGCTGGAGGTGGAAATGAACAACCTCGAGTTGTTGATGCTGGTTAGATCGTAAGTGATGATAAGGGGGTCCCTATCGCTGTTGTGGGAGGGAATAGAGGGACTGAGCACTGAAGTGCAGGAGATGGGTTGAACCCGGCTGAGAGGCCTGTCAGTTACGGTGCTGGGGAGTCCTTGGTTGTAGAAGAATGTGGACATTTCAGCGGGACTCCTTGTTGAAATTGGCATCATCCGAACAGAATGTGAACTGGGAGAATGGGATACGGTCTTTACAGAAAGTAGGGTGTGAAGATGTATAGTCAAGGTAACTGTGGGAGTCAGTCTGTTTGTATTGGATGTTGGTGGCCAGTCTGTCCTTGAAATGGAAACAGATGTCGAGGGAAGGAAGGGATCAGATGGACTGGGTGAAGGTGAGAGTGGGTTGGAAATTGGAAGCAAAATTAGTGAATTTTTCCAACTCTGGATTAGAGACTGAAGTAGCATCGATGATATCATTGATTTACCGAAGAAAACGTTGTGGGTGGGGGCTCAAATAGGACCAGAACAAGGAATGTTCCACATATCGCACAAAGAGACAGGCGTAACTGGGGCCCATGTGGGTACCCATGGCCACCTCTTTTTTTTTTGACCTGAAGAAAGTGAGAGGAGTGATAAGAAATTGTAAAAATAAGGCATCCGGTACTCTGTAGCGTTACCCAGTATTAAACAAGTCATTTACAAAAGTTGCCATATCAAGTATTTTTACAGACTCTTTTACAACTCTTCAATTATTCTAAATGAATCTCGTATTCTGGTAACTGCTGGAAATACTTTCTAATAATTATTTAGCAAATATACAGAAGAGATGGTCTTGCACTGCAGAGGTTGAGCAGCAGCTGTGGCATAAATGCAAACACATTTTTCTTACCCCATTCTTTTCTCTTTATTTTTCTGTTGTATTAAATTTTTAATAGTTTACACTTTAATGTTGCCAAAAATGGCTAACTTTTTGAAGCATTTAATCTTGCACTTATCAGGACAATTTGCAAGAAATACCAATGTAGAAGGGAACTTTCTGATCTTTTGATCTTAATTTTACTTATGCATTTGTTGTTGGATATAGTATTGCAGCTGAAAACGGTACAAAGAATAATGCCGGAATTTAATGCCACAGTCATGCAGAAAACAGTGAATTTCAAGCAGGAAAAATAGAAATGCGATAGATGAAATTGTAGACCTACAGCTCGAGCTGCAACAGAACCCAAAAAGGTTACAGTTATAATGTTAGAAATGTCACAGCATAGTTCGGGCCTTCCCAAAGTGGGATTCATGAGATCCGAGGCAGTAATGTTTGCTGTGGAGCTATGACCGAGTGAACAGCCGTTTGACAGCTTTAACTCCTCGCATTTTTACAAACTGTGGGTGTGACCTGATGAGTCAACCTTGAAGCCTGGCTGCAATGGTAACAGAAATGTTAGGCTATACACGCATGTACTAATTAATGAAATTTCCTCATAACTCTGTCTGCTCCATCCAACTTCCCCATTCAGGGGTCGGCCCTCAGCCCCCGCTCTTACAGTCCCCACTGAGGGGTCATATAATTTACCTGTCTCAAAACAGAGTCCCCTGTAAGAAAAGGTTTTTGAACCCCTGATGCAGTAGGAATTCAAAACATTAACACTGGTTCAAAAACAGAAATTGCTGGAAAGCTGAGCGGGTCTGGCAACATCTGGAGAGAAATCCGAGAACACCCATCTAGGATTCCTACACTGTGGAAACAGGCTCTTCGGCCCAACAAGTCCACACCGACCCTTGGTGCAACCCACCCAGACCCATCCCCCTATAACTCACCTAAGCTACACATCCCTGAACACTACGGGCAATTTAGAATGGCCAATCCACCTAGCCTGCACACCTTTGGACTGTGGGAGGAAACCGGAGCACCCAGAGGAAACGCACGCAGACTTGGGGAGAATGTGCAAACTCCACACAGACAGTCGCCTGAGGGTGGAATCGAACCCGGGTCCCTGGCGCTGTCAGGCAGCAGTGCTAGCCACAGTGCTGCCCTGAATGTTTCAGGTCGAGTTACCCTTCCTCCAGATCTGACAGCAGCTCAGAAAAAGTTCGCTTATGTGCAGAAGATGGGGCGGGGGAGGGCATAAGGAGTAAACATTAAGTGGAGATAGAGCCTAAAGTGAGAGAAGAACAGTTGGACAGACAAAGGAGTGGATAATAGTCTGGCTAGGAGGGTGAATAGCTATTAATGGGGTCTGTTTTTGGCTAATAATGGGTTACCAAATGATTTTAAAATTAACAATTGATCTAGGCTGATCAAATTTGTGGAATAGAATTCAAACGTCTAGTATCCAGTGCATGAAGAAATGTTTCCTGGTTTCACTCCTGAATGATCTGCCTTTAATTTGTTGACCTAGCCTCCTACTCCTGTGCTTGCCAAACGGTAAAAATAGCTTATCTCAACCTCCTGTCTGTCTAGTGAGCCTCTGGCCGTTTTTAGACAGGACATCTGTCTTCCTTCCTACCTCTTCTACCAAGACCTCCATTGCACTGCAGTGTCTGAAAATCTTTCAGTCCTGTATTTCACACATTCACCCAGGAAACAGAGTTCAATTTCAAACAGCCCTCACCATTTCTCTCAACCACACTTCATCTCAGATTCAGTCTACTTTTACATAACTCTGCAACATAAGTTACTTCATTTCTGAAGAAGGGTCCAAACCTGAAATGTCAGCTTTCCTGCTCCTCTGAAGCTGCTTGGCCTGCTGTGTTCATCCAGCTCTACACCTTGTTATCTCTATTACTTAAGTAGCCTGCAGTACATGAACAGGGTTCTGTTAATTGCATAACAACACACACACTGGTTTCCATGCTTAGGCATTTTCTCTCCAGTGTTTCCAGTAAGGGGAATTGCTTTGCAGTTTGTTTATAAAAGGCGATTGAAGGAAGAGTTTTGATATATAAAGCTATTTTTAAATGGCTCCTGTATTATAAAAAAAAGTACTATTATTGGATTAGTTGGATGACACTGCAGCTTATTCTGAGGAAGCACAGTCCCCCACTTGCTCCAATTCAAGTTCCATTGCCCTATCTGTTCTAGATTCCTCGACACAGATTTCCTGTTCTCTATCTCTTACCTTTCAGAGTTCTAATCTCATATATGTTGCACTGGCAAGCAACAAAGGCTATGCTTGGAAATTTTGATATAACCTGGAAGCTGGTCAGAGGTGAGCAAGAGATTGAGGCTGGAAAAACCCAGTTGAATGCAAACAGTACCATAATTGCAATAGGAAGGTACAAGGCACCAGTTTTGAGGGAGGGCATTGAGACAGGAGAGGCTAAAACTGGATATGAGTGGAGAAACATTGGATATGTTGTGATCATACCCTTGCTAATATATCAAGTATACTCATTAAATTTATTAGGTAAATAATGCCATTGAGATGGTGATGCAATTCACCTAATGCAGCAGCCATCTTAATTAGTATGCCCAGTGAACAACAGCTGTAACAGAAATAAGAAGTAACCTGCGCTAAATATGTTCTGCCTCTGCATCTGCCTTTAGCTTTGTTTGTGTTAGTCTAATGAGATAATACAGCAGAACAGGGCCGGGATTGAGATTAAGGGGGAGAGATGGTGTTGAAATTGGTCACCAACTTGCTTTGCTCTATTGTGTCACATTCTCCAATGCCTTAGCCACACCATTGGTTTAAGGCCTGTAAGGATTATAAAAGTGCCTATAGTAAGTTTTGTAATACTGATTTTTTATTATATATATTTGGACTTCACAAGTTATGGATCACAATCTCAAAAGATTTTGGGACCAAAAATGTTCTGTCTCCACAATCCAGCACCATTAGGAGTTACAAAAAGAATAAAAATAAGTTACACAAATAGAGTTCATCTTCTGTACAAGGGGTCTTCAAATATGGTTCCGGGATTCTGTAAAGTGTCCCAGGCCTCAAGGAATCCCTGCTTTGAGTATAGCAATGACGATCCTGCTAAGAGTCCACGCTCTAGGCGTTGAAGTCAGAGACCTGCCAAGTCCTCAAGTCCACATTCTGGGCCTACCACAGCCAGGAGTCCTTGCTGTCAGCACCACCACTGGTACAGCCGATTCCCTGCCAACACCACGCTGGCTTCCCCAGGACGTCTGTTGGTGTAATGAAATGTATGAGTACTGTGGATGGTGGTGCTGAGTAAGATGCACCAATCCAAACATACAAAGTTGTTATGACAGTACACACTCAGTACAGTGCATGTATCATTTTCTTCTTTAAAAAGTTTTTTTTTTGTAGCTCTTATTTTGGATCCTGAGAGTCCACTAACTTAGAACTTGTGTTTATATTTTATAAATATATCATGATTAAGTTATCACAACATTGAAATTAGAAGCCTCGTGCTGAAATTTTAAGGTATGTTTGTTCAAATTTCCAGGTAAATTATTCACTTCTAATGTTTATTTTCTAATTTTGACCTTTCTGGTGATGAGGGATTTTTTGAATCATATGTATCTTCTAATTTCTTTAAATTAGATCTCTTTTGAAAATGAAACCTCTGAATTAGAAAACAAAGCTACTGACATTTGTCACTCTTACAATAATGACTTATGAAATTAAATGCTTATAAATAATGGCACTGCTTCCACAGTTTTATTAACTGAATGAAAGGATTTTTGAGTACCTTATCCACAATATCTGTATTATCCAAATGAACTCAAGGAGCCTTTTGACATTCATGATATTATCTTTTTATCAATGTTATCTTAGATATCATTTACAGATGAAAAGGAATCTGTTACTGATATACTTCTGTACATTAAACACTTCAAATAAATATTTGCATAGGAAAACTGGATTTCCCTTTAGCGTTCAAATGTTACGCTTCTTTTGCATTTCTTATGTTTTCAATATGTTTTACTTCAGAGTTGGTTCATTTTTCAAAGTTTGGATATTTGGATCAATTTATGGTGATATTCTTTTCAAGGTTACCTTTTTATATAATAATGAAATGCTGGACACTGTGTGTTTCCAGGCTACAATTTGCATGTTTACTCTATATGGCCTTGTTCCTTTTCACAACCATTGCAGCCTGTCTTCCAGGACTGTGATTTATTATTTTCTTTTATTTTCCTGTTGATTTCTCCAGGAATGTGACTTCTAGATTTGTTATTTTGATAAATATAGTTTCACGCTAGATTAATTTGAACTAATTTCATTCTGTATTAATGTTAGGGAGGTTATAAGCGTAGGTTTGAATCCAAGGCCATCCTGTACTCTGGAGTGAGTTAGAGGGGGCAACTAAATTCCAGCATCCGATCAGGCCATGATTTCACTTTCAACTTTGGTGCGTGAAACCAATTCTCAATTTTTCAGTCAGTTGGGATAACAATCTCTCTTTCTCGTCTTGTATTCAATATTGTAGCTATAAAAGGAAAGCTATGAATCTCCATACTTTTCAAAGCATCAAGTACTCCTGAACTATAGACTGTATTCATAATGTTCTGTTTTTGCATGAATAATGGAGGTGTGGTCCAGGCATGTGTATTTCCTGTAGTTGTGCTTTATATGTTCAAGTGTTCCTCTGATCTGTGGAGTAGGTTTGATGAATCAAGTAGCCTTTCATCCAGTACTTTCCTCCAGTCATTCCTATTATTGAAAGTAGTGGGGTATCTTTTTTATCAAATGAGTCTTTTTTCGACTAGGTAGTGTTCTTGGTGAATGCAATGACTGTCATAAAAGGCCATCAACCTGAAATTTTAACTCTGTTCCTTTATCCGCAGATTGTTTCTGAACTGCTATTTCCATAACTTCCATTTTTACTTTAGGTTTACAGAATTTATTTTGCTTCTTTTCCTCTGTTATTTCACCATAGCTGTCTAGAGAAGCAACTTTCTCTTTTCTCCCAACCCCAAAGAACACCAGAGCTGTAATAGAGTATGTTCACACTGTATATAAGAGTGCAGTCATTAAATAATGTAAAATAAAATGGACTGATCATTTGTGTGAACTGTCATAGCTGATAACTTTTAGGTTTTGTTTTGTCTTACTCCCCCCCAATCTTTACAGTACCATCCAAACCAACAACTTAATTCTTGGTATGAAATAGTTTAGACTGGTTCTTTGGGGGATTTTAACACACTTCAGAGCTGGGTAAGATTAGATCATTGACATAATGATGTCATCCAAGGCCTTTATTTGCAGCACTAATGAGCTAAGCTATTGTATGTTTTACTGCTGTCAGAAAGTGAAGAGTAATCTGATAGTACAAAATAGGGAAATGGGAAATTATTTGAATATTGTAGTAACATTTTGCATTTAAACGTCAGAGTTTTAACTTTCATGGTGATTGGGAGCATTTTATTTTCTCTGCATTTTCGGATGAAGTAGTTTTGTGATCTTGCAAGTTTGCTAAGTTTAAATTTTAGTTATGACTTTATAACGGAACCTGTTTAAGTGCAATTTGTAAATAGACAAGCAATAAATGGATTTTATGATGAGCTGACTATAAAAGGCACAGGGTTCTTCAACATTTCAATTACTTTGTTAACCTATATTTCATTCCTAGTCAATGCTGAGTTACCTGTTACTTGAACAGTAGGGTCACTGCAGTTAGCTTAATTAATTGTTATTAATTAACAACAGTATATTTTGTCATTCTATATGTTGCTGTTTGTTGTCCAGTGATCCTCACTGATTGTGTGGACGTTGTTTGAGGACATGCTCAGTTGTGACGTTTTGACACTAGAATAATTTGCTGATACGGGAAAATGAAGTGGGTATTGAATAAGTGCTAGGACTCTGAGACTCGTCAAGTCAGGAGTCGGTGCCATGAGGAGAAGATGGAAAAGAAAAGCAGGACCAAGAGTAGGTCATTCATTTATCCTTTTAGATTGAAGCTAATCCGTACCTAATTCTATTGTTTACCTTTGATCCAAACTCCTTGATGACCTCAGCTAATTAAAATCTGTTGTATGATCTCTTGAAATTTCTAATTGATCTAAGCTATGTATCTTTTGATTTCAGGTTTTCTGTACTGGTTGTGAGAAAGCATTTTCACAGTAGCAGAAAATTACTGCAGATGCTAGAATCTGTATTGAAAACAAAAAATGCTGGAGCCTGCAGTGAGTCAGGCAGCATTCATGGAGAGAGCGCAAACTAATGTTTTGAGTCTGAATGACTCTTCATCAGAGTAGCATGCTTTCTTAAGAAATATTCAGCATTAGAAGTTTTTTGTTGGGGCTTCAAATTTATCATCCAAGTTTAAGTAAGCCAAGAAGTATAGAGTTTTAATGAAGAGCACCAACAGAACCATTAAAGAAAATGAACAATGTTAAGCAAGGTAATTGGCAACAACAGGAGCTAATTGAATCAATGATTTTTAAGTACAGCACTGTACTATTGTGATTGCAAACATATGAATGAAGAACTGGAAAAGGCCAGTCAGCCCCTTGAGCCTGCTCCACTATTCAATAAGATCACACTAATTTGGCTGTGGCCACAATTCCACATTCTTGCCAACCCCTAATAACCTTTTGACTCCCTGTTATTCAAGATTTTTCAGAAGTGCTCCTTCATGGGCCACTTAGGCAGGGCAAAAGGCTCACACAGGTCACCTACTGGTTCCACTCCATCACCTATCCTTTATCACTTCAAACAAAATTAATGGGAACTTACTGAAACTATGAATAGCCTACTGCTTTTTCGCTATTTAAATATGATAAATTTGTGTATTAATTAATAAATACAATTTAATATTTGCCAGAAGCAAAGTACAGGCATTTCCATATTATAAACACTAACCCTAAAATACTAAATATTTAATGTTAACTCTGATTTCTCTCCACAGATGTTGTCAGACCTATTGAGATATTCCAGCATTTCTGTTCTTGATTCTAAAAGGGCTAGAGTCATAGTCATACAACACGGAAACAGGCCCTTCGGCCCAACTCGTCCATGCTGACCAAGTTTCCCAAACTGAACTAGTTCCATTTGTCTGTGTTTGGCTCATATCCCTTTAAACCTTTCCTATTCGTGCATTTGCCCAAACATCTTGTAAATGTTGTAACTGTGCCTGCGTCTACCACTTCCTCTGGCAGCTCATTGCAAGTACAAACCACCATCTATGTGAGACTTGAAATGTTCTAAAGCAACGGTCTCCAATCTTTTTAAAGCACAAGATCACTTTTTGCATTTAGCCCAAAGAAAATCTGGAATAAACAGTTTATTTTTAGCGTTTTATATATATATTTGGTTTTAAATTCATAATTATTCATGTTATCATCTACTGTCCAAGTCTCAGTATGCCATCTTATGCGCTTATCTGCCAGTGCCTTGAATTCTGTGTTGTAGTTTGATACTGGTAATTGTACACAATCCATCAAATGGATATGAGGTAGACGTGATACTTGGAATTGATTATTTTTCTTTGGGCAAATGTTGTCTGCGGTATGTGGAGTCGAAGAATCACAGGATAACACCGGTGGGTATTTTTCTCTGTGAGAGTCTGTAAATATTGCTCTCCCTTAATCTGACTCTCAGCTCAGTATAATTTTGCATAGTAATTGTCTCTATATCAACTCCACTGCCTAGTAAATCAAATGCCTGATGGAACTTGATAGCCAAACCCCTAACATCTACTTGAAGGAATAGATTGGAGATGAACATGCCACGTTGTTCCAGCACATTTAATTCAGAAATCACCTGTTGAATTACTTTGCTAATTTCCTCAGATGTGCACAGAGTTTTGAATGGCAGAGCAGACTCAATGGGCTGAATGGTGCATTTCTGCTCCTCTATCTTATGGCCTTTGCATTGTTGCTTATGCTTGGGAGAACTTGTACTGCGCATATGGGAACTTGTCTGGTTGTGTGATGTTTTTCAGTTGGTTGAGATGAGGGTTTGAATTGTTCTCTCGTATGTCCTTGGTTGTGTCATTGTATGTCATTGACTTTCATTTTGATCCATCCGCTGGACCATCCAGTACATACCTCATACACTACCAGTGGTTTGTGGACCGCACTTTGAGAATCATTGCTGTACTGAAAGTTCTGGCCTTCAAAGTCTGTTTATTTGATGTGCTCTTTAATGGCTTAAAGTTGGAATCATAACCAGTTGTTAGCTGTTTACTTTTTTAAAATTTATATTCCTTTTCAAAGAGTCTTCTCGTGTAGAGGTGGGCATATGAAATGGTACACACTGGTAAACCACAGTGTGGTTTAATGCTTTCTTTATTGTTTAATTCAGAGGTCACACAACACCAGGTTTTAGTCCAACAGGTTTATTTGGATTCACTCAAGTTTTCGGAGGCTGTGCTGCAAAAGCTTGTGTGATTCCGCATAAATCTGTTGCTCTATAAACTGGTGTCGTGTGATTTCTGACTGTTCACCAGCACCTCTGTATCATGTTCTTTATTGTTAGACTGCGATTGATTTGATTTGATATAACTAAAATTAAATCTCTCCATTTTAAAACTGCTGGTAATTCTGCAGTAGAGTAGCATTTTCCTTTGCTTTGTGGCTGTGTATTTGTCTGTTTGAGAATTTTTATGCCATCCAAGCATATGTTCAGCCAGCGTAACTAAATGAGGCTACAGGCATGATTCCTTAGCCAAGTATTCTCAATGGGCAGTTATGGCCATAGAACTTCATGTTCACGTATCCTATAAGGTTGATATAAGGCAGCACTTTAAAAATCTGCCCATTTATATTCTTTCCCTAGCCAAACTACTACCGAATCGTGAGATGTTGTCATTATAGTCAGAGTAATCAACAGTCTTAAGGAAGGGTCTTCTGAGGAAGGGTCACTGGACCTGAGACATTAACTTTGATTTAGTTTCACAGATGCTGCCAGACCTGCTGAGCTTTTCCTGCAATTTCTGTTTTTGTGTACAGTGTTGAACTTGGTTCAGATGTCATTGTGTTACATGGCAATAAAATGTGAAATTATAGAGATGCATTTTTTTTTCTTCTTTTCATTCTTGGGAATAGTGTGTCGCTGGCAGAGCCAGCATTTAATGTCTATCTGGAGTTGTCCTTGAGAAGTTGGTGATGAGCTATCTTCTTGAACCACTGCAGCCCATTTAATATAGGTACACCCTTAATGCTATTAGAGAGGAAGTTCCAGGATTTTGATCTAGTGACAATGAAGTCAGGGTGGTGTTTGGTTCCAAGGAGAACTTGGCGGGTAGTGTTTTTCCCATGTATTTGCTGTCCTTGTCCTTCTTGATGTTGAGGTTGTGGATTTGGAAGATGTTATCAAAGGGACATTGGTTAATTTCTGCATTTCGTCTTGTTGATGGTACCTGAGACTGCAACTGAATCTGAATCTTTGAGCGAGTGAATGCTTGTACTGCATGTGATGGCGATCAAGTGAATCTGCGTTGTCCTGAATGGAGCTACACCCATCCAGGCAGTGGGGAATATTCCATCACACTCCTCATTTGTGCTTGTAGATGGTGGACAGACTTTGCAAAATTAGGAGGTGAGTTAGCCACTACGCGATTTCTACCCTCTGAACTGCTCTTGTAGCCACGATTTAGGGGAGATTATAGCCTGGTGGAATTATCACTGGACTGTTAATCCAAAAACCAAACTAATGTCTAGGAACCCAAATTCAAATCCCACCAAGGCAGATGGCGGACTTTGAATTCAATAAAAATCTGGAATTAGCAGTCTAATGACCGCAAATCCATTGTCGACTGTCAGGAAAAAACCTATCTGTTTCACTAGTGTCCTTTAGGGAAGGAAACTGTCATCCTTACCTGGCCTGGCCTACATGTGCCTCCAGATCCTCCACATTGTGGTTGACTCTTAACAATTAAGGATGGGCAATAAATGCTGCCTGGCCAGCGACGCCTCATCCCATGAGTGAATAAAAAAAAAACCCTAAGATGTTGACTGGGACAATTCAGTAATGGTAATTCTAATGAATTTTGAGGATGTTGGCTAGATTTATCTCTTGTTGGAGATGATCATAGTCTGGCATTTTTGTGGCATGAATGTTACTTATTTGTCAGTGCTTGGATATTTCAGGTTTTTGCTGTATTTGGACATGGACTACTTCAGTATCTGAGGAGTTGTGAATGGCGCTGAAAATTGTGCAATTATCCAAACACATTCTATTTCTGACCTTAGTGGAGGGAAGATTATTGATGAAGTACCTGAAGATGCTTGAGCCCAGGACACTACCTTAAAAAACTCCCGGGGTGACTGACTCTCAACAATCACAGCCATTTTCCTACTTGCCAGGCATGACTCCAACCAGCAGAGAGTTTCCCCAATCCCCATTGATTCCAGTTTTGCTAGGACTCCTGGATGCCACACTCAGTCAAGTGTGGCAGCGTCACAATCATCTACTAGCTGGAATGCAGCTCCTCTATCCTTCTAAGAACCAAAGCTGGAAAGAGATCAGAGGCCCTTTCAGAATCCAAACTGAGCGACAGTGATCAGGTTATTGCTAAGCAAGTGCTGCTTGAGAGCTGATGTTGACAGTTGTTGACACCTTATAATTCAGATGAATCTGCTGTACTTTTTCCAAAGCCAGTATGTCTTTCCTGAGATGCTCATAACTAAAGCAATACTCCATATAAGTGTAGAAAATGCATGGTGTAGAAGGAAACCGTTCAACCAATTGTGTATGTGCCGGCCAAAAAAGTTATTCATCGTAATTCCACTTTCTAGCCTTCAGTCTATAGCACTTTAGATTATAACAGTTCAAGTGTTTATGGTAAATAATATTTTAAATGTGATGAAAATTACCATCCTTTCAGATGAAGAGTATTTTCTTGAACCACCTTCCAATCTTTCTGCAAATTTCTTTAAATTTATGACCCATGGTTTCTCTCTCTCTCTTCCTCTGTCTGCTCCCCTCTCTCTCTCTCTCCCTCTCTCTCTCTCGCTCCCTCCCTCTCTGCCTCTCTCTGCCTCTCGCTCCCTCTCTCTGCCTCTCTCTGTCTCTCTCTCTCTGTTATACACTGTGTCCCTTGTAATTTTATGCTCCACAACTAATTTTCCCTCAGCCCCCTGAGATAGCAGGCGATCCAATCCTTCATAGCTAACATTTTCTGATTCCGAGTAATATCCTCATAAATCTCTTATGTACCCTGTCTAGTGTCAACACATTATGTTACTGTGGTGATCAGAATTATATGAAGGTCTGTAGCTATAGACAAGTAAGTATTTTACAGATTTCTAGCGTAATGTAACATAATTTATTCTATTTCAATGCCACAGTTGATAAAGTTTACTGCATGCCCTTCTAATCATTTTATCCACTACTTTTAGGCGTCTGTGGTCATGAACTTCAGGGCCCCTCTGTTTCTCTGTGCTTCTTACCACGTACCATTTTTTGTGTATCCTTGCCATGATTTCTCTCCCCAAATGCATTATATCATTTCTCTGAATTGAATTACCCTTGTAAACTTTGTGCCCACCTGACCAGCCATTCATGTGTTTATGTACTTGTTAGCCTTTTCCTCACTGTCAGCTACAAGGCCATTTTTGTATCATCTTCAAAATTCTTATTTATGTGCACTATATTTATGTCTAAATCATTGATACACAGCACAACGAAAAAGGAACTTAGTACTGAATCCTTTGGAACTCGATTGGAATTGAGCTTTAAGTTATAAAAACACACATTGACCAATGTCCTTTGAAGTCTACCACTGAACAAAGTTTGGATCCGACTTGTGACTTTTCCTGAGATCCTCTGCATTTTTACTTTTCTGATGACTCTGAGCTGAGGAGTCTTGTCAAAAGCCTTGCTAGTGTCCATATAAATCAAATATGTTTTGTTCACTGACTCTCCTTGGTCTATCTGCAAAATATTCAATCTAGTTGGTCAGACCTTTCCTTATCAAATCTATTCTGATTGCCCTTGATTAGTCTCTACATTCCTAAATGCTGATTTATACTGGCCCCCAATTTTTTTTTCCAATGATTTTCCCATCACTGATGTTAGGCAGACTATTCTGCATATGTTAGGTCTGTGCTATAGAAAGTCTTGTAAAGATGGAGAAAGTCTATTCGTTGCATGAATGGAATGAGATAAAAAAAAGGTATAATAGAATAGCTGCCACCTCTGCCAGGTTAAACAAAGTAGGTTAATTAAAATTTTGTATTTAACATAGAACATAGAACAATAAAGTGCAGAACAGGCCCTTCGGCCCTCGATGTTGCGCCGCCCTGTGAACTAATCTAAGCCCATCCCCCTACACTATCCCATCATCATCCATATGCTTATCCAAGGACTGTTTAAATGCCCCTAATGTGGCTACATTGGCAGGCAGGGCATTCCACGCCCTTACCACTCTGAGTAAAGAACCTGCCTCTGACATCTGTCTTAAATCTATCACCCCTCAATTTGCAGCTATGCCCCCTCGTACTAGCCGACGTCATCATCCTAGGAAAAAGACTGTCACTGTCCACCCTGTCTAATCCTCTGATCATTTTGTAGGTCTCTATTAAATCCCCTCTTAGCCGCCTTCTCTCCAATGAGAACAGACCCAAGTCCCTCAGTCTTTCCTCATAAGACCTTCGCTCCAGACCAGGCAACATCCTGGTAAATCTCCTCTGCACCTTTTCCAATGCTTCCACATCCTTCCTGTAATGGGGCGACCAGAACTGTACGCAATAACGTTTGTGCTTCCTTCATATAAAGTGTTTATGCACTGTACAGGATACAACAATATCATCAGGATAGAGAGAGAAGAGACCATGCTTGCAGAGAGAAGTCAGTCAAAGTGGTATTGTGGACAGCAAAATAAAATAATATGTATGCTGGAAATCTGAAATAAAAATATAAGTTGCTGGAAACACTCAGTAGATTAGGCACTGTCTGTTGACAGAGAGTTGAAATTTCAGGTTACTAACCTTTCTTCAGAATAATTTGATAAAGGTCAGTGACCAGAAACGTTAACTCTGTTTCTCTGTCCTCAGATGTAACCTGAGCTGCTGTAATTCCAGTATTTCTTTCTTTAATCAATACTACAGTATTGGCCTTAGTCTTGAAATGCAACTGGTTTATTTGCACAAGTCCCACCTCTCCCTAGATTAGTCCCAATCTCCACAAATGTAATGCATTTCCTCCAGCACCATTTCTCCGTCCATGCTTCATCTGTACTGTCCTCTTATTAATGTGGTCACTGATAAATGCCACAAGCTGCAGTTTCCATCTTTTGAGATCCGGCTTTTTAACTTCTTTCGCAGATTCACAAAATCTGCCAGCCAGGAACTTATTTCTAAATCTGCCAATGACATTGGTACCAGTATGGGCCATGGTCTCTGGTGTTCCCTCCCACCTCCACACAGTCTGACACTGCTGTTTTCAGTGGTGGTTTTGAGTGGTTTGATACCTGTCCATTTCCTTTTTGTGATTTATGTAAACAGACATAAACAGGATCACTTGGTGATCCTCCATAGCTTCTAGTTTCTCACCTTTTAGAAAATTCTCCAATTTCTTAGACCTCGCTTCCAGAATAGTGGAAGGTGACTCCACTTATTCTGGAGCACGTGGGACTTGAACCCAGGCTTACTGGCTTAAGGGTAACAATGATACCACCTGTGCCACAAAAACCCATGCCTATGGTGTAAATTGAAGAGAAATTGGCTATCCGTTGAATATTATGATGAGCAGTGCAGGCCTCTTTATTTTCACTTTAAAACCAATACAGCTCGAGTAGCTTCCTGTGCTAGCATACATTCAGTCACCTGATATCTGTAGGTGAAAAATCCACCTCAAAGAATACCATTGGTTGACAGTTGACAAGACATGCCATTGACATAGGACTTCAAAAAAAAAAGTCCCCATGCTCATCATCCGAAATCTCTCTGCTCTCACTTGAACACAGTCCTCACCTAAGATGGCAATAGCTGCAACTTGGTTATTGTCCTGAATGGTGAACACCACTTTCATTGAAATTCTGGGCAGCACTCAGTTGCTTGAGGATGGGTTGATGGAACATAAGGAGCAACTAAATTTATAATAATAGCCATCCAAGTCAGACCATAATACGGAATTTCTGCCTAAAGAGTTTTATTTCTGGTGACATCACAGCTATTTAGGCCGCATCAGCTGGAACCTCTGAATAGATTGCTAAACTCAACCTCTTAGTATACCTGCTTCTCAGTCAATCTTGTGAATGAAAAATAATTTGTCACTAATGTCTTATTTTGTGATGGCATACAGAGCAAACTATGCATACATCAAATATAATTTTCAGTGCCTAGAGCGAATCTTAAAGTTGAATATGATCATCAATACTGATAAGTATCATCCAAAGATGAAAGCTTACAAAAAGTTGACAGTTGGCACTTTTTATTAAAAATACAAATTATAAATAGTTGTCACTATGTGATATATAATCCAGGTGGCTGATGAAGTCCTGTGGGAGCTGATGTCCTGGAAAGAGCCTCTTATCTTTCAAGAACTTGTTGCTGTAAATGGACATCACAACAAGATGCACATGGGATTTTGGTTTCACTTCCTATAAAAGTGCAAAAGAGGAAGTTGTTTGTGAAATGTGTAGAAATGCATGCCATATTGATATGCAGTTACTTAATATTTAAAGCTATCTTTAATTGAAATTACATTTCCAAAATATAGATTACTGTTGCTTATATTGGGTTTAACGTTGAACCACTAATGAATACTGCTGCTGATTTCTGCAGCTTGATTTTAATGTTTGCTATAAATAACTTTGCATGATTATTTATAACACATGTTTATATCCGCGTAATATCTAATTTTGCTGCACCTCAAAAGCAAGATCAAACTTCTATGTTTATATAGCAACCTATTATATTTTTACTGCATTCCAAATTCCTTTGCAACCAGTTCCAAGATTTATCCTCATGTGGCATAAATGGTATGCTAGTGTTTGTTTTTTTTCAGTTGCATTGCATAAACACATTGTTTAGCTAGACCATTTCAGATGACAGTTGTAAGTCAATCAAATCTTTGTGTGACTGGAGCCACAAAAGTTTTGAATTTCAAACTGCTGTAAGAACCTCTTGAATGTAAAGTCATTAATTTGTTGCAACTAGTATTTGGATCAAGATTAACCATATAAGGGTGGATTCCTCAGCACTCGTTCCCGGGTATTTCATAACATATACGTGTAGCAGTTCTGTAGTCTAAAGAACGTATGAATCCATCATGCACCAGAGGTGTAATATTGGTCATAGTGTACATGTGATCAAGTTAGAAGTGTGCATCATTGGTTGAAAATATAGTTAATTGCAGTTGTCTTGCAATAGTGTTCTATAGCTGTGCTTGGAATACTTTACGGTGGGATTATTTGCAGTCTGCTGCGTTTTAAGATTGTTTACATACCGTTATTTATTTAAATCAACACTGCACAAGTGTTGAGGAGAGTTCACTATTAATATTGATCAAATATACAACAACCTCATGTAATAGATTTTATTTTTTCACTCCAACCACTACTTTTCATGAATAATGGCAAAGAAAGAATTTGCTTTTGCATACATATAACACAGAACTTGTAAATAACTTATCACAATTGAAAAACGTGGCCTCCTTTGAACATGGTATTTGACGAAGAGCACCTTCAATAACTCGGCATTGGTTCTGAGGAAGGGTCACCGGACCCGAAATGTTAATGCTGTTTTCTCCTTCCCAGATGCTGCCCGACCTGCTGAGCTTTTCCAGCAATTTTGTTTTTGTTCAATAACTTGGCACTCTTTTACTCCTACAATGGTGTGTCAGCCTAGAGTATGTGCTCAGTTTTGTAATGAGGCTTAAACTTACAGAATCTGACTCAAAAGGTGAGAACACAGTGCTGATACCACACCTCAATCTTCAAAATGTGAAATCTGTCATGATTCTTGGTATTCTGCTTCACTTCTCTTTGTCCTTTCCATTTCTACACTGTTCTATTCCAGAGATCCAGGATAGAACTGGAGTCCATCTTTACACACCTTTTAAATATTTATTGACCAAATTAACATGACAAGTGTATACCCCCCAGCTCAACTACCATCGTTTTAGTTTGCATCTATTCATAGGGTTTTAGTGAATTCTCAGCCACTGAATATTACCATTAAAATTAAATAGACTAATCTCTCCAGTCCAGAAATCTATTCTTTGGAAATGAAATAACTCAACAGAGACTAATATCCCATCATCAAGTCACCCTTCATTTACACACAGAGTCCATGACCCTGATCCAGCTCCCTCGGACCTGGCTCTGAGTGAACAGGATGGCTGACACTCCTATTCTTATCTGTCAGCCAGGGCTCCCTCATTAGATCGGATTAACAGCCCTAGTTAGGGAACTCGTATTCAGTGAAGTCCACATGGCTGACCTCGTTACAATCACTACATCCCTCCCCTTCTGAGTCGAAGGACATAGGCCATTTTTTTGTTTGTTGTAGCTTCTCTTGGGGCGTTTTAGCACTGGGCCAGGTTTCTGCAACTCTGCTTCTGATATGGCTGGAGCGTAACACACAATAGCTCACCTCTTGTACTTGGAGTATCTCGGAAGAAGTTCATTCTCTTGTTCTGATTGTCTCAGATTCCGAGATTTCTTCAACGCTTGACAGAGAGGGAATCCATGGGTTTGAAATAGCGGAAAGACTGTTGAGAAGTCGGGCACATTTGCTTCCATCCCATTTGTGAGTTTGCAGCTTTCATGTGGTCCATGTGCTTGTTCAAGGCTGTCGCACCTACCTGAACTTTATACAGCTCTGGACCTGACCTCACGTCACCCATGCCTCTTACACATGCAGAGCCACTCCTGTGGTTTCTACACCAAACTTCATCCCTGAAGTAAACTGTCTCTCTTGCTTAGCAGAGTCTCGTTTAGTATCGGTGTTCCTGATGCTGTTTCACTCCCCTGCTGAGGTCCGGTATTTAACTTGGTGTGGAACTCTCCTCCCATTAGTAATCCTGCTGGAGCTCACCTTGTAGTTGCATGAGATGTTGTCCGATAATCAAATAGGAATAAGGAGAGTTTGGTATGTAGTGAAACTGTAAGCTGTTTCTTTAAACCTGCCTTAAAAAGTTTGCTCTGCTCTTTCTGCCAGACTATTGGATGATGGATGGTATGGACCTGCCCTTATGTCGAATACCATTTGGCTTTAGGAAATATTTAAATCCCCTGATGGTAAATGATGGTCCATTATCTGTGACGAGCCCTTCTGAGAGTCCATGTATTGCAAAAGATGTGTGCAGTTTTTCTATCATCATCCCTGTTTTTAACAAATGAACTCTAAGGCACGTCTGGCCACTTTGAGTGGGTGTCCACAATGACTTAGAACATGAAAGGACCTACAGAGTTGATGTGTAACCAAGTCCAGAGTTTAACTGGGCATTCCTCTGAATGTGGGGGAGCTGCTGGCAGTGATTTTTGTCCTGTTGGCATTATAGGCACTGCCCCACCAATGCAACTGTGCTGGCATCCAGCCCTGGCCACCAGACATAACTTCTCATTAGCATCTTCATTTTGGAAACCCCTGGATGAACCTGATGGCATTCAGTCAGAATCTGGTGGTGACCCTTACTCAGGACAATCTCTCTGGCTCCCATAATAGTATGCTGTCCTCTAATGTCATCTGGTCTCTCTGGGTCCAAAAACGTTTCAATTCTGATTGCGACAGCCCTTTGGTTTCCCCACTTCACCACCAGTTGTTTCCATTTTGCCAGGACCTCATCTTTCTGCGTCCAAAGTCTGATATTGTCAGCTATGACTGGAAGTCCGTCCAGAAAATTTAAAACATTTATGGACTCTTCCAGATGCAGTACCATCGGTGATGTATCTGCCAGTAGGAGGTGGCTCTGTGCATCTGCTTTTGCCAATTGGCTTCCTGGACGGTGTTCTAACTTGTAATTATACACACTTAGTATTAGAGGCCACTGCTGAATTTGCTATGAAGCTATCGGTGGCATTGCCATGTCCACTTTTAGTAGACTTAGCAGGGGTTTGTGGTCCATTATTATTACAGATTTACATCCATAAAGGTATTGGTGTAATTCTGTGACTCCAAATATGACTGCTAAACCTTCCTTCTCTGTCTGGGAATATGTATGGTCTGGATTAGCCAAAGTCCTGGATGAATACAGTATTGGTAATTCCCATCTATGAGCTAATACTACCCTGATGCCATTTGGGGTTGCATTGCATGTCAGTACCAGATCTCACTTGGGATCATATTGTGCCAAACCTTGAAGATGATAGCTGTTTCTTCACTTCTCTGAAAGTGGTGGCTTGGCTACACAACCATTTCCAAGGCTGAACCATTTTTAAGAGTTGATGCAAAGGTACCAGGATGGAGGCCAGGTTATGTATGAACTTTCCATAATAATTCACCAGCCCAAGGAAAGACCTAAGCTCCAGTACGGACATGGGAACCGGGGCACCTTTGATCACCCTCACTTTGTCTTCCAATGGGTGCAACCCGGTCTTGTCAACTCTGTAACCCAAGTAGGTCACCTGGGATATCTGGAACACCACATTTTCCCCTACGAAGGTGTACTCCTGCGTGGGATAAACATCTAAGGACTGCGTCCAAGTTCTCTAAGTGCTCGTTATTGGTTATTAGCACATCATTTAGATAAACAGTGACCTGGTGTAGGCTTTGTAAAATGTTCTCCATCATCCGCTGAAAAATTGCACAGACTGACAACGTTCCAAATGGCAGTCTTGTATATTGGTAAAAACCTTTATGGGTATTAATTGTAGCATACTTCTGGGAATCCTCATCTAACCGCAAGTGCAAGTATGCATGGCTCATGTCCAGTTTCGTGAAGGACAGCACACCCACCCCCGCTAGCTTTGCATATAGATCCTTCATGCAAGAGATTGGCTATTCATCAGGCTGAGAGAAGCGGTTCACTATTTGTTTAAAATTCCCATAAAGGCGAACCAACCTGTCGGGCTTCACAATTGGTACAACCGGTGCTGTCCATTCCACAAACTGCACTGGTTTGATGATTCCTTCACATTCCAGCCTCCTGATCCCTGCCTCTACTCTTGCCTGTAAGGCAGATGGCACTGGGCAGGCCTTGCAGAATCTTAGAATTACTTCCTGGTCAACATGCTAGGTGGCCTTGACTCCTTTGATAGACCCTGGACTTAACCTGAAAGACTTCCAGGTAGTTAGGACTTCACTCAGGTAGCCATTTTCTATTCAAAAATATTGAGGCAATCAAGTTGAATCTTTCTCAACCAGTTTCACCCCATCAAGCTTGGGCCTGAGCCTTTTGCTGCAGGCAGTGGTAACTGAACCAGCTGCTTCTCATAAGAGACTGGAACCAAAGTTGTACCCTTAATCTGTAAAGGTTCCCAGGTATAGGTTCACAGTCTAACCAAGGTCTTGCACAAACTTAAGGGTTGGAGTCTAGAGCAAATTTTGTTAAAGATTGGTCCTGCAGTCACTGAAATAGCCACGCTGGTATTGACCTCCACGAGAACCAGGTAACTACTTAACTAGACGTTTGTTTTGGTTGGTTCTGATTTGAATGTTGCTAAGCAATTTAACGGTTCTAAACCAGATGCAAGTGAATTTTCTAGGATGTGCACTCTCCTGGTTACGAGCTTATAAGTTCACTTACTCAGCTTAGGTGTAGTGGGATTCTTTTGCTGTCTCAAGTTCGCGTGCTGACAGCAACTGCAGTGGCTTGCTGGCCTGGATCCTGAAGAAAATTTTAACCATTTGGCTGAGGCTTAACTTTGTTTTGGGGTTTTGCAGTGGTCTGACCTAGAGTTCCTCTTGAAGATGTGTCCTGAGTGAGGCTATACAACTGCCTTTACTCAAGTGGTGTTCCCCAAGGTCATTGGGCATGGTGAAGGTGTCCACTTCCATCGGAATACCCTGGAACTCATATGCTCCACTTGTCCCATTTTCGAATGGTAAAGCCAGTTGTAGTATCTGTTTGAAGTCCACTTGGGCTTTAGCTAGTAGGTGTTTTTGCATGGTTATATCATTAATCCCACATACCAAACAGTCTCTCAGAATCTCATTAAGGATTAAACCAAAGTCACATGTCTCTACCAGTTGTCTCAACCTAGTCAAAAATCCCAGTGTGGATCCCCCATTCTCACATTGCTGAGTAAAAACAATAGTGACTCAGAATTACAGGAGGCTTGGGGTCATAATATTCCTTAGCTAAATCTGTCAACTCTTGAGAGAATCTGGTGCCTCAGGGAAAGTTAGGCTCCTGAAAACCAAAACAGCTGCGTGTCCACAAGATGTCAGGAGAATTACTCGTTGCTTTTCATCTGCCCCAATGTTATTTGCCTGGAAAAAATAACACATTCTTTCCACATACTGGGCCCAGTCTTCACCAGCAGAATCAACCGTTTCAAGCTTCCCAAATAACAGCATAATGCCAGATATGCTTACCCCAACTCAAAGACTACTGTTGCAAGCAAATTTCTTCAGGACCATGCTTTTCTCTCGTTGCCAATGAAATAACTGAACAGAGGCTGATATCCCGTCACCAAGTCACCCTTTATTTACACGTGGAGAGTCCTTGACGCTGATCCATCTCCCAGAGAGCTGGCTCTCCATGTGAAAAGGATGCCTGACTCTCCTATTTCTGTCTGTCAGTGAGGGCTTCCTGATTGGGGCTATTAATCTGGTCCAATCAGGGAACTGATCTTCTGTGAGTTCCATTGGCTGTCCTTGTTACAATCTCTGCAGGGAAACTCCAGATTCAATGATGGTAATGCCATTAAACATCAGTCAGTGATTATTAAATTTTCTTCTTTTAGAAATGACAATCAGCACGTGCCTGAATGCCATCCCCATCTAGGTATAGGTTGCTTTAGTATTTGTGAGGTTGTGAATAGTACTGCGCACTGTTCAATCATGAGTGACTATCCTCATTTCTCACCTTACGTCAAAGGATCAAATTGGTCAAATAGTTGAAGATGGTTCAGCCTGGGGTACAACCCTAAGGAGTTTCTGCAATTATGTCCTGAGGCTGAGATAATATTCTATTGAATGTGCAAACATGATTTGTGAATGATGCAGTGCTTTGGTAAGGTTCAACTAAAAAGGTGTAAGTGATTTATATTCAGCATCATAAATGAGACATAGATTGAATCATGCTGTAGCCCTTCTATTCAACCATGTAAAAGTTGGATGTAATTATTTCCAACAGAAATGATATTGGTGCATAGATTGTGATCTGGTTCTCATGCCAGCAGAACCTGCCCCATCTCTATGTGCTATCTGTTCTCAAAAGCAGTCTGTATAATATCATAATCACAGTTTGTATAATCTCATATACACTGTAACTGCATGGAGAATTCGTAAGCATTTGAAGTTTCCATGTGCTTTTAAAAACAACAGAGTAAATTACGAAGTTTGTGATATTTGTGTTTCTGCAGTGAACTGAACCTCAACATTGAATTATGATGTTCCTTTCATTATGGTCTGACCGCTTTTTAAAAAAGATTTTATATGCTAAAAAATATACAATGTGACAGTTATGCCTGTGGAGGGCAATATAGCACTAAAATAAATGCAAACCAGATACATTGTGCGCGAGAATGGATTGGGATTGACTTGTACAAAACTACAAAATAAGACTTTGTGCAACTGTTATAATCTCCAAAGCTAAAGAAGTACTTGCAAAGCATACAGCTGATGTCTGCAGTCTAATTTTCATCACCTACACTGGCAACAAATAAATCATCTTATTATGACTGTTGGCTGCCGTGGATTGGGGCTGTATAGTTTCTCTCAAATTGTGTGCGCAATTTGGCAAAGCCAGCTTTTATTGCCTGTCCCTAACTGTCTAAAGAATGTAGGGGTGAGCCAGATTCTTGTAGTCTGTGTGGCAAAGATAATCCCACATTGTAGTTAGCAACTAAGTTCTAGGATTTTGATCCATGCCAGTTGGAGGAATGGAGATGAATTTCCAAGTTGGGAGAATATATGGCTTGGAGAAGAATTTGCAGATGTTGGTATTTATATGTACTTGCTGATTTTATCCTTCCAGGCAGTAGGCATCCTTGGTTTGAACAGCGTCAAAGTCTAACTTTGGGAATCATTAACCTTTCTCACAAAATGGCAGATCCACTGCTAACTGTTCAAGTTGCTTTGGCAGATGTGCACCTTGGTGTCCAAGGATGATTTATAATGCAAGGGTCACTATTTATCTTATAAACACTTGTCCTGCTTAATAACACTGGGAAGAATAAGATAGTGTCATGTGCTCCAGGAAAGAAGCAGTTTAACTGCATCATAAAACAACAACAAAGAACAACTGAGATACATCATATGATATTGGGAACTGGAATTGATCCAGTTATGTTGAAGAAATTAACAAAAAAATATTTTTCAGGACTCCATTGTTAATGTTATTTTGACAGCGAATGCAGTAGCATTCCAATTTTTTGCTTTTTATAGACATGCAAAATAGTTCTGGCCAGGAATAAGCACTAAGTAGAAGTCATGGTATGTAATTGAATTGTTTACTATCACATGCATTCTAGTCCAGCCCACTCAGGAGTGACCTCTGGTGGCAAATGTGATTGCCTTGCACAATATTTGGTAAAATATTTTGTTCACTAAATCTTTAAGCTGTTTGCAAAGAATTTTTAAAAATAATTTCACTGCTAGGTTAGATTTTGTTTGTCATGTCATAATATTCTACAAAAATATGTTGAATTTTTTTCTCTCTCCTTTAATTGACCAGCAGGCTAAAATGGCATTTGTGTGTTCTTTTCTCTCCTCTTCATCTTTGGATGGCTTGTTGAAATCTAATTGGGTAAATACACAGTGGGTGGCATTCATGTGTTTTTCACAGTTCAGTTTAGTTCCTGTGGTTTTCAATCTCATTAATGTCATAAAATTGGAAGGGTAGCATTACATTAGTTGCCCCTGTAGTATTTGGCTAAAGCTGTGACAGGTTTTCTGCAAAAGTTTTTCCTAACTACATAAATCCATACTTGGTCTTGAAACTGAAATTTGATTGAATAACTGGAGTTCCTTAGATGCCTGCTAAAATCCACTTCATGTTGCTGTATCAGCTACAATTGCAGTAAGCCTATAATTGAGAAAACTTCCATTGCCTACAATTGGAAATATCATCTTAGATTGCAGAGAGGCATTGCAGAATTTGACCTTGCACTTGAGCTGGTGCAGGGGAGAAGTATTCACATTCTTGGATCATTGGAATTTCTTCTGGGGTAGAAGTGACCTGTATAAGAACGACAAATTGCACCTGGATTGGAAGTGGACTAATATACTGGAGGGGAGATTTGCTAGACCTGCTCAGGAGGTTTTAAACTCGTGAGGAGTGGTGGGAGCGCACCTGGTGGGATCCAGGGAGATAGTGAGGAAAGAGATCAGCCTGAGACTGGGAAAGGAGGAATTCAAACAGTCAGGGCAGGAAGTAATAAAGCAGAGAATGAGGTAGGACTGATGAATTAAACTGCATTTATTTCAATGCAAGAGGCCTACCAGGTAAGGAAGATGAACTCGGCATGGTTGGGGACGTGGGACATGGGGTATCATGGCAATTACAGAGATGTGGCTCAGAGATGGAAAGGACTGTCAGCTTTATGTTCCAGGGTATATATGCAATAGGAAGGATAGAAATAGTGGCAAGAGAGGAAGCAGAGTAGCGTTTTTGATTAGGGATAACGTTATGGCTATACTTGAGGATATTCCTAGGAATTGAGAAATGAATTTTTAAGAAGATCTCAAGTCATCTGCAAGAATAATAGGGTGGTTATGGTAGGGGATTTTAACTTTCTAGGCATATACTGGGACTACCAAATTGTTAAGGGCTTGGATAGAGAGAA
Organism: Ginglymostoma cirratum; assembly: GCA_024137785.1. Lineage (NCBI taxonomy): Eukaryota > Metazoa > Chordata > Chondrichthyes > Orectolobiformes > Ginglymostomatidae > Ginglymostoma > Ginglymostoma cirratum. Next base: position 11,910,815 of record JAHRHZ010000270.1, read on the forward strand.
ATTTGTGAAGTGTGTACAAGAAAATTTTCTGATTCAGTATGTGGATGTACCTACTAAAGAAGGGTCAAAATTTGACCTTCTCTTGGGAAATAAGGCAGGGCAGGTGCCTGAGGTGTCAGTGGGGGAGCACTTTGAGGCCAGTAACCATAATTCTATTTGTTTGAAAATGGTGATGGAAAAGGACAGGCCAGATCTAAAAGTTAAAGTTGTAAATTGGAGGAAGGCTAATTTTGACAGTATTAGGCAAGAACTTTCAAAAGTTGAATGGGGGCACATGTTTGCAGGTAAAGGCTGGAAAATGGGAAGCTTTCAAGAATGAGATAACGATACTTCAGAGACAGTATGTTCCTGTTAGCGTGAAGGGCAAGGCTGGTAGGTGTGGGGAATGCTGGATGACTAGAGAAATTGAGGTTTTGGTCAAGAAAAAGAAGGAAGCATATGTCAGGTATAGACAAAGAGATTGAATGAATCCCTAGAAGAGTATAAAGGCAGTAGGAGTATAGTGAAGAGAGAAATCAGCAGGCGAAGAGGGAACATGAGATAGCTTTGTCAAATAGGGTAAAGGAGAATCCAAAGGGGTTCTACAAATGCATTAAGGACAAGAGGGTAACTAGGGAGAGAATAGGGGCCCTTAGAAAGGGGCCTTGCTAATATGTGTGGAATTGCAGGAGATGGGGGGAAATACTAAGTGAGTATTTTGCATCAGTGTTTACTGTGGAGAATGTGGGAAATAAATAGCAAAATATTGAAAATGTCCATATTACAGAGGTGGTAGTGCTGGATGCCTTAAAGCACTTAAAGGTGGATAACTCCCCGGGACTTGGTCAGGTGTACCCTAGACCTCTGTGGGAAGTGATTGCTGGGCCCCTTGCTGAGACATTTGTATCATTGATAGCCAGTGGTGAGGTGCTGGAAGACTGGAGGTTGGCTAGTGTGGTGCTACTATTTAAGAAAGGTGGTAAGGAAAAGCCCAGGAACTATAAACCGGTGAGGCTGACATCAGCGGTGAGCAAGATGTTGGAGGGAATCCTGAGGGACAGGATTTACATGTATTTGGAAAGGCAAGCACTAATTAGGGATAGTGAACATGGCTTTGTGCATAAGAAATTGTGCCTCACTAACTTGACTGAGTTATTTGAGGAAACAACAAAGAGGATCGATGAGGACAGAATGGTGGATGTGATCTATACGGACATCAGTAAGGTGTTCAACAAGGTTAGCAAGGTTAGATCACACAGAATAGAGGGAGAACTAGCCATTTAGATACAGAACGTGCTCAAAGGTAGGAGACAGAAGCTGGTGGTGGAGGGTTACTTTTCAGACTGAAGGCCTATGACCAGTAGTGTGCCGCGAGGATTGATGCTACGTTCATGCTTTTCATCATTTATATAAATGATGAGGATGTGAACATAGGAGGTAAGGTTAGTAAGTTGGCGGGTGACACTAAAATTGGAGGTATAGTGGACAGTGAAGAAGGTTACCTCAGAGTACAATGGGACCTTGGTCAGATGGACCAATGGGCTGAGGAGTGGCAGATGGAGTTGAATGTAGACAAATAAGGTGCTGCATTTTGGAAAGGCAAATCAGGGCAGGACTTATACACTTAATGGTGAGGTTCTGGGGAGTGTTGCTGAACAAAGAGACCTTGGAGTGCAGGTTCCAATTTCCCTGAAAGTGGAGTTGCAGGTAGATAGGATAGTGAAGGTGGTGTTTGGTATGCTTGCCTTTATTAGTCAGTGCATTGAGTATAGGAATTGGGAGGTCATGTTGCAGGTGTATAGGACATTGGTTTGGCTACTTTTGCAACACTGTGTGCAGTTCTGGTCTCCCTGCCATAGGAAGGATGTAGTGAAACTTGAAAGGGTTCAGAAAAGATTTACAAGGATGTTGCCAGAGTTAGAGGGTTTGAGCTATAGGGAGAGGCTGAATAGGCTGCTGCTGTTTTCCTTGGAATGTCAGAGACTGAGAGGTGAACTTAGAGAGATTTATAAAATCATGAGGGGCATGGATAGAGTGAGTAACCAAAGTATTTTCTCTGGGGTTAGGAAGTCCAAAACTAGAGGGCATAGGTTTAAGGAGAGGGGTAAGATTTAAAAAGGACCTAAGGACCAACTTTTTCATGCAGAGGGTGGTGCATGTTTGAAATGAGCTGCCAGAGGAAGTGGTGCAGGCTGGTACAATTACAACATTTTAAAAGGCATCTGGTTGGGTATATGAATAGGAAGGGTTGAGAGGGATACGGGCCAAATGCTGGTAAATGGGACTAGACTTATTTAAGATATCTGGTCGGCATGGACAAGTTGGACCAAAGGATCTGTTTCCATGCTCTATATCTGTATGACATCTGCATCAGCTAAGTCGCCGGAACCTCTTCTATTATACTAGTTCACTTTTCTTCCAGGTAAAAGTTGTTTGATCTTCACACTGTGTGACACAACTGCAGTCTTGAACTCCTCTTTGGGTTCAGTTACATTGTCCTGAGCATATGGAATTGTTAGTTTATGTAATTTTTTTTAAAAATGTGTTTGTGAATATTAAAGTGAGAGCAGTGGGTGAAGACTGGTGTCTTTTATGGGACAAATATGAAAAATAGAAAAGGTCCTTATTTACCATCCAAAGATCAATAGCTAGAGTTACCGTATGTTATCAATAATGAGCAATCTCCTGACAACAAAGAGCAGGCAAAAAAATGTTGTGAGCATATAAGGAATAAAGCATTAAGAAACTGCTGTATGGCTGAGAAATGGCCATCCAAAGTCCTTCAGAAGTGAATCCAGCATTACATGGTTTGCATCACACATTATTTAAGTACCTTCATGGCTACAGGAGTATATGTGCCCCAACAACTTACTAGGACTTTTAATGTACAAAATGTAATAGCCTATTCAGCATCACTGAGCATTAGCTGTGAAAGTTTTGCTACATGAATTTGAATTTGACAAGCATGCCATGGGTTCAAGAAAGATACGTGTAAAGAATAGCTGCTCTGTGTTTCTTACAAAGAGATTAAAGTCAGAACTAAATATTCAAGGGTATGTGACTTTTCAAAAGTACGGGCAAGAAGGTAAGGGTGGTGGAGTAGCTTCATAAGCAAAAGATGGAAAACGAATTATAAAATCCCTACTGTGTGGAATCAGGCCATTTGGCCCATCAAGTACACACCGATCTTCTGATCAGCCAGCCACCCACCCTACCATATCCCTTTAACCCTGCATTTCCCATGGCTAATCTATCTAACCTACACATCCCTGGAAGCTACGAGGCAATTTTAATCCAACTAACCAGCACATCTTTGGACTGTGGGAGGAAACCAAAACTATGGGAGAATGGCAAACTCCACACAGACAGTCACCCAAGGCTGGAATAGAACCTGAGTCCCTGGTGCTATGAGGCAACAGTGCTAACGACTGAGCCACCATGCTGTAGGTGGGTACAAAAGCAAAAAATTACCTTGTATTGGAAGATGTAGAAGCCATCCGGGTGACAGTAAGAAAGAAGGGAAGGAAGGCAATGTTGTGAGTAGTCTGTAGCCTCCTAACAGCTATACTGAGGGACAGGGAATAAATCAGGAGATAAGGACATTGTGACGAAAGGAAGTATGCTAATCATGGGTGACTTTAAACATCATGTAGTTAGAAAAATCACATTGGCAGAGGTAGCCATGTGGAAGAATTCATAAGGTATATTTGGGACCATTTCCTGGAACAAAATGTCCTGATTTCAACCAGGATCAGGCCATTTTGGATCTGAAAATGTGCAGTGAGGCAGGATATCCGAGTTAAAGATTCCCAGGAAACAGTGACCATAACAACAAGATATAATTTAGCATTCGGTTAAGGAAGGAGAAGGTTAGACAGAACCAGCTGCGCTCAACTTAAAGGGCGATTATAAAGCAATCAGAGCAGAGTTGACTGGAGTGAACTGGGAAAGGAGTTTTGCAGAAATAACAGTTGACGTTTAAGACAATAGTCTTTTATATTTGCACGAATGTGAGGAAGAAGAATTCTAGGAAGGAGATAAACCAACCATGGTTAACCTAGGAAGGATAAACTAACCATGGTTAACCAAGGAAGTGAAGGATAGCATCAAATTGAAAGAAAAAATATACAATGTGGCAAAGATTATTTGTATGTCAGAGGCCTGGGAAAGTTTTAAAAACCAACAAAAGATAACCAAAAATAATAGAGGAAGAAAATAAACTTTGACGGTAAACTGACAAGTAACATCTTGTACTTCTTTCAATCTAGTCTTCTGCATTTACTAGTCACAATGCAGTCTCTTTTACATTGGTGAGACCAAATGCAGACAAAGTAACTGTTTTGCCCAACACCTCCACTCTATTTGTAGGAATGACCCTGACCTTTTGAGTTGCTTGCCGCTTCAACAACCCATTCATTATCATGCTAACATTTCTGTCCTGGGCCTGCTGCAATGTTCAAATGAAGCAGTACACAAGCCCGAGGAACAACTCGGCTTTTCTGCTTAGGCATTTTACAGCCTTGAGGTCTTTAATATTAAATTCAGAAACTGACCACATTATGCCTGTTCTCAATTTTTCTTGAATTCTGTACCATACGGCCCCCTGACATCTTATTTGTTTGGGTCTTATCAGAGGGGAGCCAATCTCTCCCTTCCACACCATAGTTTAGAACTTTCTTTCTCCACCATTAACAACCCCTTTGTCTTTTGCACTGGGCCTCTGTCTCTGCCTTTGCCTCTGTCAAGACTATATTTTAAAAAAAAATCATTTTCTGAGACCTGACTCGTCTGCGTACTGGACTTGAAGTGTTGGCTCTGTTTCACTCTGTCCACAGATATTGCCAGACCTACCGAGTTTCCCCAGAATGCTGTTTTTGTATGCAAGACCCTAGTCAGATTACACCGAGATAACCCTCAGCTATTCTGGTCCCCTGATCTAGGATACTGGCATTGGAGGCAGCCCTGAGAAGGTTCACTATGGAGATCACAGTATGGAAGGGTTTTCTTATGAAGAGAGGTTGAGAAGGTTGGGCCTGTACTCACTGGAGTTTAGAAGCAAGAGAGGTGACCTTATTGAACTATCATACTATATCAAACTGTTATAGTTTGACTACTTAGATGCTGAGAGATTGTTTTCACTTTTTGAAGAGTCTAGGACCAGGCTGCATAACTTCAGAGTAAGGGTCACCCAGATGAAGAGGAATTTCTTCTCTAAGGGAAGTGAATCTGTGGCATTGTTTATTGCAAAGAACTGTAGAGGTCGGTTGTTAAGTATATTGTAGGCTGAGATAGACAGATGTTTAATCTGTAAGAGAATCCAGGGTTATGGGGAAAGGCAGGAAAGTGGAGTTGAATATTATCACATCAGTCATGATCTCGTTGGCAGAACAGATTCGATGGGCTAAATGTTCTAATTCTACATCTTATGATGTTATGGTCTTGCATGTTTTTTAATTAGATGGATAAGCCAATAAACTTTGGGGGAAAAAAATAGCATACATGACCAACTAGGCATCGCTGGGGAACATCAGTGCTAATTTGTAATTATTGAGCTCAAACAGCAAGGATAAGTGATTTAAATTGACTTGGGGACACATTGGCTCTTCCCTGTGCTGAATTGTCGATGTTCTCTGTGACTGAGCTGAATTCCATGTAAGTTATAATCAGTTAATAGTCAATGAACCACCGTTGCTCATACTGTTATAGACACACATCATTCATGACATTAAACACTGTCTTTGTGGCACAGAATGACTCTAAGAAACAGACAAATATGGCATCATCTTCAAGACAAAAAACACACATTGATTATCTTCTTTGAACAAAATCATCAGTAAACTGAGAGAATCTTTAGGAGCTGTGCTCATATTCAGATTTTAAAAAAATGGCTGTGACATCCATGGTCTACTTCAGAATATGTATAACTAACTGAAATATCCTGCCAAACTATGTCCTAAAGTAGACTGGGTCTGTAGTGTTCCCCTATGTTAAGCAGAACAACTTGTTCAGTGCACTTGTCGTACACTTAGTTTTTAAAATCAGATTTTTTCTATTACTGTGACTTCATGGCATAGCGTATTATTTTGCAGGATATGATTCCTGAGCTTTCTGTACAATCTGTGCAAATGTCCAACCACTTTTGCATCAAAAATCCAATCACGATAGTATGATAAGCCATTGGATCGCAATTTTTCTACCTTAGTGCCACCTGATCAGACGATATTTTTTGAAAACGGTTTGTCGTCCTCTCTGGAAACTAAATGAAGGTAGTTGAATCCCAATCTAAAGCTGTGGTTCACGCCATTGATTCAGAAGTGAGATCCATATACAAGCCAGCATTTACTCTTCAGCTTCTTGAAGAGGAACAGCTTGAAAATTAAAGAAAAAAACAGCAAATGCAGGCTAAGACTACGTGACTAAGGTGAAATCGGGGAAAAGTTTAAAAAAACAAGGCTGACAGGACTATACATCATTTACTTTGTTGTGAATGCATTATGTATTGAACAGGTCTGTTCTAATAGTCACCGCAGAGATGCGATTGCTAAGTGACCAAGATTGGGAGCCGAATACTCCAGGATACTCTCTTTTAAAAGAGATAGTCAAAATGGAAAATAAGGGTAACTAGCCCTGATAATTTAGGCTGAGATAAAGACAGAGTATAGAGAAAGGATGTTGGCTCAGAAAATTCAGAAGTGAACCAGTTCACGCGGAACTAAGAGTCAGCAAGGACAGGTCACATCAGATGGAGTTGTTTAAACCCCTAAAAGTAGTTGTAGTGCAGGGCAAAGTTTAAATCAGAAAATTAGGGGTGTTTGCAAAATCATGAGGGAGGATTTAATCAAACCAAATTTATGCTAGCTATGTGGAGGATCTATTCGTGAAAATGCACACGAAAGTTTTCTTTATAATACTTTGTATCAGATATGAACTAGAGAATAAACTATTTGGATCTTGTTTTATGCAACAAGAAGTCTTGCGATGGTACAACTTGTTGTGGTATAATTTGACAAACAGTCAGAACACTGAGGACATGTTCGAATATTGTTCAAGCGTATGAAATGGAAGCCAGCCTTGGACATTCTAAGAGTGCATGCTGAAGAAACCCACAAGTTTTCATGTTTGTGTACATCTTAAGTCACGTACTCTTCTTTTAATCTCGTCAATTTAAAGTTGTTTATTGAATAGATATATTTACTGTGGGGAAATTATTAAATCAGATGAGGCATTGCTCTTAACTATCCAACACCCTGCCGCTGCCAGCACCACCACCACCACCCTCAATTGTGCTCGTGAACGTGAACACACACACATGCACTCTCTTTCTTTCTCGCACACGCTTTCCTGCTGATTTGCTTCTACCGCCCATTCTCTGGCCTGGGTAATTGTTTTAACCTTATTCCTTATCCTGCCTAGAGTACATCTGCTAATCTTCTGGTCTGCTTACGTCTTATTTTAAGATAAAAGATCCTCCTAACTGAAACCACTTAACCCTTTCAGGAATATAGTTCATTTAAGGTGGTTTGGGAAATTACACTAAAAGATAGGGTAGTACATGAGAAATTTCTTGCATTTAAATAATTAATAGATATTTTGCAATAAATTTACAGTTCTTTAAGATTCAAGATTCCACAGAAAAAGTGATCCAACCTTGGCTAACAAAGAAAGGTGAAGGTAATATCAGATTAAATCAATAGGTTTTAGTGTTGCCAAGAAGTAAAAAGCCAAAAGATTGGGAGGATTTTAGAGGCTCTGAGGAAGAGTCATTGGACCTGAAACATTAACACTCTGATTTTTTTCTTCACAGATGCTGACAGACCTTCTGAGCTTTTCCAGCAACTTCTGTTTTTGTTCCTGATTTACAGCATCCGCAGTTCTTTTGGTTTTTATTTGCTAATAAAGCAGGTTGCTTTGTCCTGGGTGATGTTGAACTTTGAGTGTTTTTAGAGCTACACTTGTCCAGACAACAGGGGAGTATTCCATCACACTATGACATGTGCCTTGAAGATGGTGCCCAGGAGATGATATAGCCGCCATAGAATTTCAAGCCTCTGACCTGCTTTTGTACCAATATGACTTGTCCAGGTACTTTCTGATCAACGATAACCACCAGGATGTTAATAGTGAGGGTTTTAGCAACGGTAATGCCATTGAATGTCATTAGGAGATGGTTGGATTCTGTCTTGGGGATGGAAAAGTATTGCTCCTGGCATTTGTATGGGGTAAATGTCACTTTTCAGCCATGTCTGGATGATTGTTCAGGGCTTGTCACATATGGACACGGACTGCATCAGTATCCGAGTTGTCACGAATGGTACTGGACATTGTGTAATCGTTGCAAATATCCGCAGTCTGATGGAGAGAAAGTGATTGAGGCAGCTGAAGATGGTTGGGAATAGAACACAATCCTGAGGAACTTTGGCAGACATGTATTGGCACTTCTAATACTGAAAACATGAATGGAACTAAGTGATGACAAATCTCCTGGACCTGACAGTCTGCATCCTGAGTTTATAAAGTGATGAGGGGCATGGATAAGGTGACTAGCGAGGGTCTTTTCCTTAGGGTAGGAGCGTTCAAAACTAGCGGCATATTTTTAAGATGAGAGGCGAAAGATTTAAAAAGAGCGTGATGGATAACTTTTTATACACAGACTGTGGTTCGTGTCTGGAATGAACTGCCAGAGGAAGTGGTGGATGCAGGTACCATTACAACATTAAAAGGACATTTGGATAAGTATATGAATAAGCAAGGTTTGGGAGGATATGAACCAAATACAGGCAGGTGTGACTAGTTTATTTTGGGAACGTGGTCGACATGGATTAGTTGGACTGCAGAACCTATATCCATACTGTATAACTCTATGACTTTTGATAGATTTGTTAGAGTATATTAAGGATATAACTAGGAAGGTGGTCAAGGGAGAACCAATGGATGTAATACAATAGGATTTTCAAGAACTTTCAGTTAGATGTCTCAAAATTTAAGACCTTTCTGGGTTTTTTTAATAGATTAAAGGTTAGCTCATTGACAAACAACAGGGGGCAAATAAAGTGAAAATTTTCATTGGCAATTTTGCTGTTTCGTACCAAATTAAATGGTGAAGATGATGCAAACAAGCTGCAGACAATTATCAACCTGTTGGGTGGGCGGGGCGAACCTAGCTGATTCAACACAGTGCGGTGAAGTTTGAAGTTGTTCACTATGGTAGGAAAAAGAAAAGAAAATTAGAATAGTTTTTGAATGGTAAGAGACTGAGAAATATTTATATTAAAGGGACCAGAATGTTCTTGTATATGAACCACAGAAAATTAAGATGCAGGTGTTGTGAGTAATCAAGAGGAAAAATGTTATGTTAGCTTTTCGTAGAATCCCTACAGTGTGGAAACAGGCCCTTCAGCCCAACAAGTCCACACTGACCCTCAGAACATCCCACCCAGACCCATCCCCTATAACCCACCTAATCTACACATCCCTGAACACTACGGGCAATTTAGCATGGCCAGTCCACCTAGCCTGCACATCTTTGGACTGTAGGGGGAAACCGGAGCATCCGGAGGAAACCCATGCAGACACGGAGAATGTACAAACTCCACACAGACAGTCGCCCGTGGGTGGGATCAAACCCAGGTCCCTGGCGCTGTGAGGTAGCAGTTCTAACCACTGAGCCACTGTGCCGCCCAGAGAGATTAGAATATGAGTTAATAAACCTTATTACAATGATATAGGACATTGGTGAAATAGTATTTAGAATAATTTTGGTCTACTTCCCAACAGAAGGACATACTTATCCCAGCAGGAGTATAATAATGGATCACTAGCTTGGTCCTTGGAATGGGTGGTTTGTCCTAAGAGTAAAGCTTGAGTTATTGTGGCCTTATAGTTCCTGGCATTTAGAAAGATGAGAAGTGACAGATTTGTTAACACACAAAATTCTTAAGAGGCTCAACAGCCAAGATATTAAGAACATGTTTCCTCTGGCTGAGAAAGCCAGGACCATGGGTTTATAGCCTCAGAAGAAGAGGTGACAGTTTAGGACTGAAATGAAAAGTTTCTTAACTGTGGAAGTGAACTCCACAGTGATTGAGTATATTCAAGACAGACGTCAATAGATCAAAGTGATAATAGGAATAGTACAGAAGTTAGTTATGATAAAGACCAGTCATGATTTTATTGTATCTGAAGGAAGTATCTCAACTGGAAGAATTACGCTGATAATTGTGCTCCACTGGTTCACAAGTCCTCACAAATTGTATACAATTCCAGTGAGACTACCAAAAGCTAATTAGTCTGACTGACCACTTCGCCAGAATAAAAGCTGATCACACCAGATTTTTCTTTCAGTAACAGTATAAATAACCGTTTATTGAAATTTAACTTCAATCAGAAGTGAAAAGAAAGGTTTAAGTTATAGTAATTTTTTTTATTAACCTTGCAAATGCCTTCTTGCCTTCTCGCGCCCCCCCCCCCGATAGCCTGTCATCTCATCCTTGCACTTTCCCTCTGCCCTCATTCACACGTTGCAGCATCCTTCTCCCCTCAAGTTCTCCTACAGCTGTCTTTTCCCCTTAAATAATCTTGCAGCGTCCCTTTTTGAGAAGCATAGAGGTCTACAACACAGAAAAAGGGCCTTCTGTCCATTCAGTCTGTGTCAGTCTGTGCCAGTCAAAAACAATCACCAAACTACATGGACTCTCCAATTTATGAAAGTCTGAATTATGGACACTTGTACTTATGAACGCAATCTCCTACAGGGATGTAAGTTTAAAGACCCATCTTAGTAACGCTTCCTGTGGTTACATACAGTTTTTTTTTAAATGTTCAGTCATGGGATATGGGTGTTGCTGATTGTCCAGCATTTATTTTCTGTCCCTATTTGTCCTTAAGGCATTGGTGAACTGCTTTCTTGAACCTTTGCAGTCCACATGCTATCAGTTCACCCACAATGTCCTTAGGAAGGAAGTGCCAGGATTTTCACCCAGCAACAGTCAAGGAATGTTGATACATTTCCAAGTCAAAATGGCGAGTGGTTTGAAGGGGAACTTGCAGGTTGTGGTGTTCCCCTGTATCTGCTACCCTTGTCCTTTTAGATGAAAGTAGTCATCAGTTTGAAGGTGTTAAGGATCTTTGGTGAATTTCTGGAGTGCACCTTGGGACTAGTACACATTGTTACTGCTGAGCGTGGGGAGGGAAGGAAGTGGATGTTTGTGGATGGGGTGCCAATTCAAGCTGGTTGCTTTGTCCTGGATGGTGTCAAGCTTCTTGCGTGTTGGAACTGCACCCATCCAGGAATGTGGAGAGTATTCCATCACACTCCTGACTTGTGCCTTGTGGATAGTGGACAGGCTTTGGGGAGCTGCAGTACTCTTAGCCTCTGATTTGCTCTTGTAGTCATAATTATATGACTAGACTAATTGAGTTTCTGGTCAGTGATAACCCAAGGATATTGATTGTGGGGGGATTCGGTGATGATAACACCATTGAATATCAAGGCTGGTAATTAGATCGTCTCTTATTGGAGATGATCAATGCCTGGCATTTGTGTGGCGCGAATGTTACTTGGCTATTGTCAGATCTTGTTGCATTTGAACATGGACTACTTCAGTATCTGAGGAGTTGTGAATGGTGCTGAATGTTGTGCAATCATTGGGCACACAGCTTCACTCTGACCTTATGATGGAGGGAAAGTTGTTCATGAATTACCTGAAGATGGTTGAGCCGACGACACTACCCTGACGAACTCCTGCAGAGATGCACTGGACCTGGCCTCCAACAACCACAACCATCTTCCCATGTGCCAGGTGTGACTCTAACGAGGACAGGAGGAAGAGTTTGCTTCCTGATACCCATTCATTCCAGTTTTGCTAGGGCCCCTTGATGCCACACTCGGTCAAATGCAGTCTTGGTGTAAAGGGCTGTCACTATCATATCAACTCTGGAATTCAGTTCTTTTGTCCATGTTTGAGTCAAAGTTGTGATGAGGTCAGGAGTTGAGTGGCCCTGGTAGAACCCCAGCTGGGCGTCACTGAGAAGGTTATTGCAGAGCAGCACCTCTGCTTGATAACACTGTCAATGACAATTGTTTTACAAGTGATGTTGTTTTACTTTGTCCTGCATTGTGTTCCAACTTGTATACAAATGGACTTCTGAATGGAGTCTAGTATAGAATCCGCTTATGACCTGTGAGTTGCTTGTTTTCTAATTCCATCTTCCAGTTCTTGGCCCAGAGCCTTGTATGCCTTGGCATCTTAAATGCATTTGTAAATACTTCTTCACTCTTAAGCGGATTTCTACCTCTATCACCCTTACAGGCAGTGAGTTCCAGATTCCACCACTATCTATGTGAAAACTTTTTTTTCTCACATCTCCTCTAAACTGCCTGCCCCTCACCTCAAATCTGTGCCTCCTGGCCATTGATCCCTCCGTCAAAGGGAAAGGATTCCTCCCGTCCTCGTAATTTTATACATCTCAACCATGCACCCCCTCAGTCTCCTGTGCTTTAAGGAAACTAACTCTAGTCTATCAAATCAGAACTGATATGCTCCAGCTCAGCCAACACCCTGGCAAATCTGCTGTGCACCCTCTCCAGATCCAAGATAGCGGCGGAGTAGGACGCTTCACGTGGAATTCATCTGTCCTGCCCATTTCCTTTTCTCTCTTTTTTTTTTATTTTCTTTTTTGTGTATTTTTTTCCCTTCTGCCTTCTTTTGACTCCCAGCCTTGGATTCAGCGCAGACCCAGCAAGGCAGCCAACTGGCCTAGAGAGGTGACCTCCTGGCCTGGCACGGCAGCCTCCTGGCCCGGCATGGCAACCTTTTAGCCTGGATTGGTGGTGGTCTCTCAGCCTGTCATGATAATCTCTCAGTGGCCCAGTGTGGCAGTCTCAGCCCGACATGGCAATCTTTTGGTGGGGTGTGGCCTCAGCATGGACTTCCCATCTTGAGGTGATTCCTCGAAGTGCGGTCCCACTGTACCTAAGCACTTGAGAAAGATTGTAATGTTTGAACTTTCAGCTTTATTTCTTTATTTTCTACATAAAAATAAGGATGTCTACAAAGTGTAAGTTTAACCTTATTTAGTATGTTTTACACTACACTATAATTACTGCAATGTTTATCTTCTAATTTTGTTCTTTCTTTCTACCTTGTTCTTAAGATTCTGTACCTAGGTAGTTGTATCTAAAATGGCGCCTTGCATGGCAATGTATAGTTTTCACTCTTTTTTCCTGTACTTGAGTACACCTAACAATAAAATCAAAATCAAATCAAATCATTCAAATATCCAGTGTAATAACATTCCTCCTGTAATGTGGATTCCAGAACTGCACATAATATTCTAATAGTGGCCTAACTTTTTTGTGTTATATTGCAACCAAATCAAGACACTAATGTGCATATTTAAACAGCTTGCAGTTCTCTCTGGTACCCATTTGCTTGTTGGTACGTAAAATATAACAGTTTTTGAAGAGTAAAAAACCTGGAAGTGAACCTCCTTTTATTTTGCTGCAACAGCGTGGCACTTGTGTTTTTTAAAGCTACGTTTTTAAAATTGGCTTTTTGTCATCTCCCTCATTCTACACTCTGCAATTTTCTTTAATTTCTCATTTATTGAAGGTTTCTATACAGTTCATTTACTCGATATCCACTACATTTAATCCATCTCCATGCCTCTTGTTTCTATAACATTTATTTCTTAAATACAATTTTTCCTTTCAGATATCCTGCTGACTGCTTCTGTTTTCCCTTTATCTAGATATACATCAATTTCATCTCTAATTGAAGGCTGTGGCTGGTAATTACCCATGGGATATCATGGGAAATGTTGAAGTATGTAAATAAAAATTTTTGGATCTAGCACCTGTCCATCACATCCCTTAAGAATCAGCCCTCAAAAACCAAACACTGGAAATTTTGTAGCGCTTTTGAATCAAATGTTCAAATATTGCAAGTTACCAGAACAAAATCAAATGTGAAGATGTACAAAACATACCAATCAGGAATCAAGAGTCAGAAAATGGGTAACAGTCTGTGAGGTGAGGGAGAGGTGCAGAACTAATGGAATTTCTCTTTTTTCAAGTTTTGGAGTTTTGGAGTTTTTCAAAATCTTATTGACCGCTGTCTTTGCATTTTCAAATTATTGAGGGAAAAAAATGTGGACCATAGAATGTTAGGGCTAAGATTTTATGTCCACATGAGAGGACACAGACTTCAATTTAACATCTCACCCAAAAGAAGGACTTCCAACAATGCAGGACCCTGTCTGTGCTGTACGAGAGTGTCAGCCTTGATTTTTATGCTCAAGGCCATAAACCAATAATCTATTGACACAGAGGCCTGAACGCTACCTGCCAAGATATCGTTGGCACATCTAAACTTGAAAAGAAATTAAAAAGATGCGGATCTTTATCAAATGGGGAAATTTGGCATTCACCAAATATAACATTTCTGTTTTAGGGCCAGTGCAGCTGTTTAGCAGTAGCTTTGTACAGCCTTGGAACCCCAGTTATACTTGATGCAATAAGCTTTAACTTTTTCAAGGGATTTTATAGTGAGTTGAAGAGAATACAAGTGTAAGCATTCATCAGTTCAACGATTTCCAATTGATTGCAGCCTTGGGGAGACATCAACAGTGCACCCTCTGGAGAAATAAAGAATCACTGACAGCAACTTCTGGATTTCGGTGTTTGACTACATATGTGTGAACTTCAGAAGATGTCATCAGTTTCACAGGAATAGTTGCTGTGAATACTGACAGTTTTGCTACAATTGTTACTGCAAAATCTAGGCCAGAGCAACTATGATTTTACTGATGGACTGTGGTATCAAAGTGATACTGATTAGAGAGTAGTTCTGAGTGAAGTAGGCCATTCATCCCTACAAGCTGCTCTACCAGTAAATTGAACAGTGGAAAATCTGCACCTCTAATCCATTTGCCTATTTTTCTTTCCCATCTACACTTTGATGGTCTTGCATAACAAATATCTATTGATCTCAGTTTTGAAAGCTCTATCTGTTTAAGGATCCTGTATCCCTAGGTGATATCCAGATTTTTGTCATCTTTCACATAGAGGGGGGAAAAAAGCTTTTTGATTTTGTTCATGGGTGGGCTAGCTGTAATTTCGTGTTCCCTTGTTCTTGTTAGTTGCACCAGAGGAAATACTTTTTCCATGTCTGATCTATCCAATCCTTTTAGGATTTTTAACACCTCAATTGAATCATGCCTCAATTTTCCATACTCAAGGGAATACAAGCCAAGTTTGTCCAACTAATGTAGATTGGAATGATAAATTACAGTACTGCTCAGACTGGTGCACTGTGATCTGATTGGACTGATGCACCATGGTAATTGGAGCAGTGCACTCTGATACTGATTTGTGTCAGCAATTGCTTATGGTGCTAACAATACTAATTGGACTGCAGTGATTTGATAGGTATACTATGATGGCATCGATGCTGTGATGCTAATTGTATGAATGTGCTCTGATACATATAATACACTGTATTGGAG
The DNA here is from genome assembly GCA_024137785.1 of Ginglymostoma cirratum. Lineage (NCBI taxonomy): Eukaryota > Metazoa > Chordata > Chondrichthyes > Orectolobiformes > Ginglymostomatidae > Ginglymostoma > Ginglymostoma cirratum. Next base: position 11,926,298 of record JAHRHZ010000270.1, read on the forward strand.
TGATTTATTATACTATTGATTGGAATGCTGACTACAGTAGTATTTTATGATGACGCTTAGGCTTGATCCATTTTGGTACTGTGGGTTGGTCTATTGCAATACTAATTTGGCTGCTGTGTGTTGAAGATAACAAGGATTCTAACCTATTATATCATGTCTCCCGCGACGTGCATGCGCACACACAATCATTTTTGCAAATATTTAAGCTCACCTGTACTTTTCCATTTATATCTATTCGAGGTCTGATGCTTTCTAAAACAGTTTAGACAATGCTAGATATCCCCAAAAGGTTAGGGAATATTGGTAATGAGAAAATGGGTTAATGCTGCGGGTCCCTCGGTGAACTGAATGTAAATGATGAACACAGCTAACAGACTACAAGTCCCAGAATGCACAATGGACAAAATGTTTTGATGCAGATCAAGGCTCCTCTACAAAGAAGTCCAGTGAATGCCATCATAATGCACCAGATTTCATAATGCAATGATAGTATTTATTATTCATTTACCTGCAGTGGATTAGGAAAATACCACTTATCTTTCAAGAACCAAGCAAAATTTCAGTCTGTGGGGAAATCTCTTTCCTTCCAAATCCTTTCAATGACGATGTTTATCTGCAAGATTGCCCATTTGCAGAATGTACATGGAGCTACAAGAGTGTAGCAGAATGGCTTTTTTAAATTTCAAAAAAATGCTTTATTCATAGAAATATCTTTTTATTTAATATACGTACATGCGTATACATATATTGACACAAACGCAGTTCAGTTTTGCACAACAGCATGAGGAAAACAAGCAAACATTGGAGTTTGACTCTTTTCAACAAACAAACCAAAGGCATTTCTTATTTGAAACAGATTATGTTTACATGCATTTGAGACACCAGGAGGGTCTGATTACTGAATGGGATCACCTTTAACTTTAACAGAAAGATCTCAGACAGTGGTCTTTCCCCACTGTGCCCCTCCAGCACATAGTCCTGGAACTTGGAATGTGCCAGTCTGCAACACTTGGTCGAGGTCACACTTCAGTTTTTTTTAATTCATAAAAAAACTTGGTAGCAAAAAGGATGTTGCAACCAAATCAAGACACTAATGTGCGTATTTAAGCAGCCAGCCAGCTGAAAAGGTTGAATGTGCTGCTTACCCTCTTAAGCATCAGGTGAGACATCTGGGTGTGTCTACTTTTCACCACTTTTCAGTCCCCTCCATGTGTTCCTTTTCTCCTCTCTGTACATGCATAATCATGTCTTGGGGGTCTCCGTTAACAAACATTGTCTACTACATCTTTTTGTCACAACCGAGGGGTATCTTAGATTATGAAATGTGATTGGTTTCTAGGACACTTGAGTCAATCAAGCAAAAACCACTTATTTTGCTATGTCTGACCATATCTCTCTCTTGGGTGTTTCTGAATTTATTTTCTTAGCTATTGCATCATTACGTCACTTTGATATCCCCTTCCTTAAGCAGTGAGTGGTAATGATCTGTGAAGTGCTGCCTGCAAGGTTGGTAGAAACGGAGATAATCAATGATTTCAAAAGAAAATCAAATAGGCACTTGAGAGTAATACACTTGAAGGCTAAAGGAATAGAATATGGGAAATGAGACAGACTGGATTACTTTGCAGAGAGCCAACGTGAACCAAATAATCCAAATAATGGGGCCAAATAATCTTTTGCTGTGCTACAATGACACTGTATATCCTGCCACGAAAAATAATTATTTCCAAAATAAACTGTCACCTTCTCATTATGCAAGAATTAATGATATGGAGGTGTAAGTTAACTTAATCAAGACATTTTCAGGGTAATCTTGACTTCAAATGCATATTAGACTGTAGCTTTGGTGTAAAGTGGCCTTGTTTGTTAAATTTACAGATCAGTTATGTCATTTAAAAAATTGAGACTATGCCAATTTTCAGAATACCTTAAAATCCAGTTGAGCATCAAGAACAGTTGTCAGCTCAGTATATGTAAGCAGAACATTTATGTGGGAACAGCATCTTTTATTAATGATTTAGAATTTTTTGTTTAGAGAGCATATGCAGGCTTGTCAAAGTGTGTTTTCTAGGATCCATTTGTATTGATTAGATGTACTTGCCTTGCTGCAAAAAGTAATAATAAAAAACTTCTTTAAAATGTAATTTTGCTAGGAAATGACTTGCGTTGTTCATGGGCAGTTTGCAGCACACTCGTGTTCCTACTATTTTCTTGCCCTGGATGATGCTGTTTTTCTGTTGCTAACTGCAAGTTATTTTTGTTAGAGTATCCGTAACTTCTACCCATTCCCATTTTCCTCTCTTCCTCTTCATTTGCATCTAATACTCTGTTTCTTAATTGTTCCTGTCTGATTATCCGTCCTATATCTCTGCTTTACTCTATTTCTTTATGCCTCTGCTACTCTCCCACTTTATCTCTGTTGTTCTCACAGATTAGAGTTATGGAGACTGCAAAGTCACTAAGGGGATAGCATAGAATCAGAAGTAATGAGAACAAATGGCATGGAGCCAAACATAGGCAATTTCAAATAACTAGATAACCGAGGAAGTGTTGGGGGAGGACTTGATTAAAGAGGTGTGAGTAACGCAGTATGGTCATCCTGATCTCTTACAATTATGTCTACTGTTTTGGTTAGTGCTATTTTTGGTGCTGTGAGTAGTATAGGAGTGATTTGGAAGGATTACAGTAGAGTTATACAAGCAATGATCATGACATTGACAAATAGCAACGCAAGAAAAAACATTGGGAATGGAGATATATTTATTGAAGGTGAATTTTTTTGATATTATGATGATGATGACTTCAGTTTTAATGATAAGTGAAATGGTACCTGCGGTAAGATTTTTTTTGCATCAAGTAGCATAGAAGAGAATGTTGGTTAGCCAACTGAATACAGGAATTAACTCAAGGAAACAGGAAGTGAGTATCATGGATGAGACCAGCTTGAAGATGGTTGAAAGGAAATTACTAAAAATTAAAGCAGCAGAGGTTCGGGTCCTGAGAAATGGAGGCAGCTGGTCAGTCTGTTATCTTGGTGGAGAAAATGGAATGGTTTTTGTCAAGGATCATCCTGAGCAAAACTCTCAGACTTCTGTGGGCTGTTCTCAGGGGCGTTCATTAAGGTGAATCTCAACTGCTGCTGGAATGCCGTGACCTTGGTGAAAGATGTTGTTTGGTCCAATGGATAATTATTGGTTTTCCTATGTGAAAAGCTGTCTATGATTATGTGTTGTGGGCTGGCACATTACTAATTCGAGGCCTGCATGCTGAGGGACATAACACTTGGGGGAGCAAGGCCACAGTCTAAGACCCACCAGCTATCATACGCAGAGGAGCTGGAATGACTAAGAAAAGTAGTTGGGACGTATGCACCCAGAGAAAGTTTGACATTAAATGTATGTCGTAAAAATAATATGTGATTAATTATTTCAGAGGTACTTCAGAGTGCCATATACTGCAGTGTACCTCTTTTTAAAAATAAATCTTGGTAACAATAAACCCATGAGCTCGCTGTTGGAGATTAAGGGGGAGTAGTTGGGAAGAGTGCTTTAGGAGGTAGTCAATGATAGAGGAATTGATATTGGCTTATTTTTAAATTCTAAGATCATGCTGATGTAGGTGGTTTCCATTAAGGAAACGACAGTCTGGTACAGTTTGCCAAAATTAGCAGTGGTTAGCTAACTCTGTTTTTTATGAGTTAAACTCAATGTACACCTCACCAAAGGAATTATCCAATCATTTGTCTTATTATCTGTGTGTGGAAATGATTTTGATGAGAGTTAACTTGGGATAGGAGGGCGGAATCTTGCCAAAATCTAGATCAAAACTTCCTGCAACAGGCTAGGCTGTAAAATCTACCTACAGTCCTGTGTGCGATTCTGTTCTCTTGCATCAAGTTCTTTCCAAGCTATGTGATCACTGTTAACTGCCCATATATATTTTTTCTCCAATTACTTTGTTCTGTGTCAAAGTTGGTTCATAAGACAGAACACTTTATTCTAGCAGGGTAACCAAGCTTGTTCCCAGTTCATTTTGGGGGAATCCGTCACTTCAGTAGATGTGGTTTCTCGTCTATGAAGCTTCTAAGACAGGAGAGTTTGCATTGAAAGCATCAAATTGTTAGCACTAAGGAGGTTAAGGCCATCAGACTTGTGAAAGGCCCATGTCATCAAACTCAACAAGGAATTGTAAAATTGTCTCTACAGTCCAAGAAAAAAAAATTGGCAGTGTCAATTAAGTAAAGGTTTAAATTACCAACATAGGTACATTGATCCCAGCTGATGTTATTACTGGACAAGTCAGATCCCAGACTTGTTTTATTTTGTTTTACTGAAGTGATCTTTCGTTGAAACACCAGTACACAATTCTGCAGATATAGTTTTAATAAAAAAAAGTTTATTATGCAAAAGTAGTGAAGATTAAATAATGCAATTAAACTATTTACATATAACACAAGGTTACAGATTTCATTAAAAAAAAGTATAATCCTATTAACCCAAAAGCACCCTTTACCATGATCACATCAGTGAGAATTCTTTGTTCTATCATTTTGATAGGGTTAAACTTAGCCAATTATTCATTCCTGGTCTTGAGAAACTGAACCTATTCCACGAGACGTATTTAGACTTATTCATCATTAGATAACCCCTTCAGGTTTTTAACCAAACGATGCTGCTGTGGAATTTTCAGGCTAAATGTGTTACATGGTGATAATATCTTTTGACAGATCTAAACTATCTTCTTTCAGGTGGGAGAAAAGAACCCTCTTTTACACATCCAGCTTCAACCAGGAATTCTGCAAACCTGAATTGAGAGCAAAAGCTTTCTTCAAGCTATGGGTGTTATCCATAGCCATAAACAAACACTGTTGTGGATCCTTCTAATTGAAACCCAACACACCACATTGCTTACTTTGTTCACTTGTAAAAATCTCCCATTTTGAACAAAATTCCATCACCTTCCAAGAGCTATACCTCCTACATTTTCTAACGAACCATGGATTCAGAAAGCCTTACGAGTTTACCATTAGATCAAGTTAATCATTAAATCACATCACACATACACAGACCAAAATTCTCAGGCCAGTGGTTCAAAATCCCAACTCAGTAATAAATTTTAAAATATTTATATAAAAGACACACCTTAAATCACATCTCTGCCAAAAGAAGAAAATTTATCTCGGGCACTTTCATTACACGTCAAAGAGTATCTTAGCACTTTTCCATTGTCACAGTGGCAGTAGCAACATAACTCAATGCATTTTTAATATCATTATGTAGCAACCATAATCTGGATTAATCCATAGGAATCACTTCACCTTGACGTGCTCTCGATAAAAATGCCTTGCTATAACATTTTCTCTTCCAGGCACTTGAGCAATTTTTAGAATATATGACTAGGGAATGAATATCCACTGAAACATTCTGGAACTGAATTTTTTGTGAACATCCAATACTGTTTTTCTTGCCTTTGTAAGTCACCTCAATAGTTTCCTGAAAGGTAAAGCAATACTTGAAACCACCACCTCCTTGTTTTCCTGTCTGATTTTCGGAGGGTCTGCTGTTGAATTTTCCATTCCCGAATTGTTCTGATATTTCGATTTTACTCCCTACTACTTGCACTACTGCAAGTACACCTTTCTTCTGACTGTCATCCCTGTCATAATATCATTTCAACATGTTAACATGAGACACTCGCTAACTCTTTCTCCTGTCTGGAAGACTTGCTACATAATTGAATTTCTTTTTGATTTAATAAGTTCCACTGGTTCCCCAGAGGCAGATAACTACACAAAGACATTGTTATTAGCAACAAAATGTTGAACTTTCATTCTAGTATCCATTCTAGTTTTCATTGATTATTGAGGACCCCTCATGTGCTTTGCAGCCAAATCAAAGGTATTAGTCAGTTTTTCTTTGAAATTTGAAACACAGGTTGAAACAGTAGTTTGAGCTTTGGTTTATCAATTTCTTCTTAATTAAATTGTAATTAATTTGATGGCCCTCTTACGCCTAATGTCTAAATATTAGTTAAAAATGGCATTGTCCTGTAGATTATTTAGGGAAAAAGATAGCAAATCCTTGATAGCAAGTAGTAACAAAATAATAAGGCAATTCCATCATTGGAGCATTCTTGGCAATAACCGCTACTCGTGGTCCTCGAAGTTTGATGCCATCTTTCCAATGCATCTTGAGATTGAGTGAGTGACAAGCAGAAAATGTACATTGCTTCGTTTCCAAAGTAGTCATCATTTCTTTGAATATTTGCAAGATAAGATTTGAATTTTGATCTGATTGTATTTCTCTGAATATTCCATATCTTGAAAATAAATTGAACTAATGTTTTTTAACCACCATTTCTGCAGTGTTTTTTTCTTAAAGTCACCATGTTAGACATTTTTTGTGAAAACATCCCCATTCCTGGTTTTAGGTTAGAGCCCTACACAATCTGTTTAAGACCCTGCTGAGCAGTTCTTCAAAAGTAGATATTAGAATTAAAGGCAGAGATTTAATTGATGTTATTGTTACCCCACTACCTGATACTTATAGCATATCTGGTAAGCTTTGTCCACATGTTTAGGTAAATCTGGACCAAAAAAAAAATCAGGCTGGGTTTTCCTAATACCTAAGTGACCTGCAATTGTGATATTGTGAGCCACTTGTACATTTTACTCCAATACTCAGATGGAACTACCATCTGAACCACTCCCCTTTCCTCATTGGCTGATATTTGAGGTGGTCTCCATTTTCGCTTGCACACATGGTCTTTCAGGTGTAATCCTCAGGTATTGTTTCTGATTCAGTTTCTGAGTAGACTGTTTGATATAACACTTTCAGTTCCAAATCTATTTGTTACTTTACTTCTAAAGATGCACGAAACCTATTAGCCTCATTCTCTTTACTTTTAATTTTTTTGTTATAGTTTCAAAAATTGTATCTGATACTGACTTTCCAAATCATCTCCCTGTCTCAGACTCCTTTTTTTCCTGTCTAATTCTATGGGCCTAACATTTGGACATAACAAAGCCAGGAAGCAGTCCAGGATTATTTTTTGTAATGTCTCTGTTACCTCCACTGGTTGTTCCACCACCCTTAGTGAGGCCTGTATTCTTGACTTTGCTATGTCATTTCACAAAATAAAGTCAATTCCTTCTTTAGGAAATTGTTTTACTATTCCAACTACAACTTCTCCATTTACCGAGTCACTCTTTAATCTAATGGAAGTGGTTTGTAATCTCCTTATATATCTCCAATTAATATTTTCTCCTTTATTAACCCCTCTGAAAAACAAATAGTAACATGAGCTACTGACTTATCGCAGTGTTTTTCAATATCTTTATTGATTACTTTGTTGATTCTATGCATAAGGAAATACTTTGCTGTTTGAGGAATAGGTAGTCAGAGCTTCCAATGGTCTGATTCTCTGTCTCTATCGACAACAGAGAAAAAAAATCAGAAAAGAAAAAAAAAATTCTCAGCCATTTCTCCTTTCTTAGTACATTTTAAGGAAGTATCATCTCTTTGTACTTCCACTGCATCTTAATACCTACTCCCTTTCCTGATATATTCTCTTCTTTAGTTTCCTTAGCCATTCCTATGACGCAATTGACCTTACTTTTAACTTCCAACCCATTGACTCGGGTATCCAGTCTTAGTAGAATGGAAGCATGTTAATTTCTTTTTGGTTCCAGCCCTCCTCCTCAAAACTTTGGCATTTCCCTTCTCTATCACTTCAATAGGATGTAACTTAACCAATGCTTCAATTCCTGGCCTTGAGAACCTGATAGCTTCCTCTTTGAGTCTTCATGCAACTAACCTTAGACTTTCTTAGCTTCAGATTACACCCTCCGTGTTTTAACAAAACTCTTCTGGTCTGGAACGTTCAAAAACAACTCCATACACTGAAGTAACCTAAACAGTTAACCTTAATAGCCCTAAACTATCTCCCTTCTTCAGAGGAAGCTGTTTTACATGTCCAGCTTCAACCAAGCAAAAGCTCTTTTTTAAGTTAAAGGTGTTTCCTTAAGTCAAAATAAAACCCCATTCTAGATCCTTCTAACTGAAATCTAACATATTACATTGGGAGAATTTTTACAAGTGAACAAAGTCAACAAATTCCCATCAGCCTCCAAGATCGACATCTCTCACACTGTTCTTTTAACAAACCATGGATTCAGAAAGCTTTACAAATCAATAATTAAACTCCTTTACACACACAGACCGAAACGCACATGCCACTAGTTCACAATCCAAACTCTAAAATAAATAATATTGAAATATATATGAATCACACACCTTGCATCATGTAGAACTTGTATTTCTCTGGAATTAACTTTGTAACCAGTGATATTAGGAAACCAGTTGAGACTCTGTTTTTATGTTTTTATTTGGATCTTTCTAACTGGTATAAAATATATTAGTATATAGTTTGTTTTCTTCTGAGAGGAAGAAAAGACAGAGACAAAGAAGTTGGGTAAAAAAAGCAATATGATTGTTGCAGAAAGAGAGAGGGCAGTGATTCAAACATTCATCTATTTCGATCTGCATGGCTAAAATTTTTAATAGCATATCCTGTGATTTTTCTCATAGAAGTACCAGAAATCTGCCAGCCTGGTTATAACAGTGATCTTATTTTAGCAATTCTTCCTATTAAAAATAGCATTAAATAGCATTTATAACTAAATTAAGTCATCCTTTGCCTGCTCCAACATTTCCGAAAAGAGAAATAGTTATTGGAGTTCCAAGCAATGCTGCAATACTACCTTTATTGTATGTACATTAAATGGGCAAGTTAACCATCTTCAGAATTGAAATATTTCAAAATCATACAGACTTTCACATCTTTACCTACTAGTTCTGGTCATAGGGTATTTTAACTGTTTTGAGTGTTATGTCACATTACTAATGTTAGAATTTTTTTAACCATGTACCTTGATTATCACTTATTAATACTTTATACTGCTGCATCTTTCTCTGATCCTATTTTATGATCTCCAAACTTATTGAAATAATACTGACAGATGTGAGCCTTTTCTGTGACATACCTCAAAAACTAGATTGGCATTTGAGTATTCACAATTTCTAGGTAACTTATTAAATATTAAATTGAACTTTGTTTTAAGGAAACTATATTTTTGTTTTAAGAAGGTTGAAGTTGAGTTAAATAGGGCAGTAATGACTTGGACTGCAGTGTGTGCATCCTGTATGTCCCTATAATGCATTGAAATTTATTCTATGTGCAGGCAAAGTAATGTAAATTGAATAATTTTATGAATAACTTAATCATTCTAAAAGAAAGTTATTGCTCATTTATGATTATTGGTCCTTCATTATTTCAGTTACTGTGCTTTAAAGATACTTGTCAGAGACATTTGTTCAGAATTCATTGTGTGGTGCCTAGATTTTGCATGTGGTTTTAACAGTTGTAGCTACATTGATAATATATTAATTCTGTACCAAGTGATAAAATTTTCTGAACAGTTTTGAAATAACACAGCACAGGGCAGGCTCAGTTCTATGAACTGTGCTTAAAATCCTTATTCCAGAATTTTCATGTGTCAACAAAGGAAGTTTCTAAATTTGATGTAAGCAGCTAAAATCTGTAATCTAATCTAAGGTAAAAATCAGATAAATCTACATCCAAAGCAATCTGTTCCTTCTCCCATTTGTCATTTTACTGGTGAAGAAATTAAAGGCAAAGTGTCTGTTCTTTAATATTTCTGACTAGCAGTTTTACAGGAAAAGATGAGAACTGTGGATGGAGACTCAAGAATGTGTATAGGTACCTAAATATAGTGTTTTCTGAGAATTCAGATGAGCACTTCTTCCTTTAAATGACTAAGTGTAAACATGTACAGCTGAGAATGCAGTAGTTAAATGGAAATGTTTTTATGCACACACAGCAATTATATTACTATTTCTGACTAAAATACAGTCTGATTGGTAAGCATATAAATTCCAGCCTGATCATTTCAATGTTCTTCAAGGAAGAAATGAGCGCATTTGAGATGCTTTCTTGGAGGATAAGTCTTCTCTTAGAAGGTATTACATTTGCAGCCCAGAAACAGGTTGTTAAACCCATGCTAGTGTTTATGCTCCTCCCACTTTCTTCATCTAACGCCATTAACATATAATTCTACTCAATAATCACTTGTGTTCACTTAACTACCCTGTAAATGCATCTATCCTAATTACTTTAACTATTACTTATGATAGTGACAGTCAACATTCTAACCCTTATTTGGGTAAAGATGTTTTGTTTGACTTGGAATTCTAGCCTCGAGTTTTGATTTCTTCGTACATTGAAATACCTCTCTACATCAACTTTAATCAAGTCATTTGATAATCTTAAACACCCCTTTCAGGTCACACTGAATCTCTTTTCTGGAGAAAATGGCCCATTCAATTATTTCTGATTTGGTATGATTTCTTCTGCATTCTAGAAAGTCTTTTTTTGCACCCTTGCTCATAGAAACCCTATAGTGTGGAAAGAAGCCATTTGGCCCATTGAATCTGCACCAACCTTCCGAAAAGCATCCCATCCAGAATATCCCTGTAACCCCACATTTATCATGACCAATCCTCCTAGCCTGCACATCTTTGGACTATCGCAGGAAACCGGAGGATCCAGTGGCCACGCAGGCAGACACAGGGAGAACATGCAAACTCCACACAGTCACGCAAGGCTGGAATTGAACACAGGTCCCTGATGCTCTGAGGCAGCAGTGCTGACAACTGTGTCACTGTGCCGCTCACTGCTGGTGTCTCTTTTTATAATATGGAGACTGGAACTGTTCACAGCCCAAGTGTAATCTACCCAGATCCTTTACAGTAATTGGGCCGAAGGGCCTGTTTCCACACTGTAGGAATTCTATAAATCTATAAAATAACAAAATACTTAAATTGCTGGAAATATGTAGTAGGCCAGGCAATATGACTCTTCTTCAGATTCTGAAGAAGAGTTCTATTCAATTTGTAATGTTAACTCTGTTTCTGTCTTCACTGATGCTGTCTAATGTGTTGTGTGTTTCTAGCACTTGCTACCTTTTATTTAAGGTTCCTTACACATTTCATGTAACTGATTTTCATTTATATTGATCTGATTTATATTGATCTAAAAATTAACCACAGAGTTTTGCTTAGTTTTTTATGGCCTTATTAACCTGCTCCAGCCTCTTTAATGAGATCTGTTTCCTTACCTTATTTTCCAAATAACTTGTGGTCTCCTTTAATCTTCCAACCACTCACTGGTGCATATTAGAGTCCATTTGGCAATTGCACACCTGTTCTGCAAGGTTATTTGGTGCCTTCCTGTAATTAGATACAGTAATCCCCTGTATTAACTAATACCAACACCCTTCCCAGTTTTGTGTCATTTGCAAATGTTTAAATTGTTCTTTCAATTTTTAACTTCAGTCGGGGAATGGTGCATGATGTGGGAGTTGAGGTACGAGAAAAGTTTTAGTTGTTGAATTACCTTGCCTGCATTGGGTTGTTCTGATACCTTTTTAGTATCAACTTTCCTAGACGAATGTTAAGAAATCTTCTGCAAAAGCTATGTAAATTCACTGGTCTTTAATTTGTAGCTCCATGCTGTTATCATTTTTATTATTCCATGACTGATTGTAAAATGTATGGAATTTACAAATTCACTTCATGATTTGACTTTTGAAAGACAGAATTAATCCTACGTGGACTTCGTAATTATTTCTACTGTCATGCAACTTTATCCTTTGGTAATCATTTGATGCATCATTATTGACTCTCAACTGCGATGCTAAATGGTTAGGAGCAATTATAAAGTATCTATTTGATCAAAGAGAGATATATATATATATATATATATATATATATATAAAAGAGCAAAACTTGATCTCATTGATGATTGTGAATTACTCTTGAGATATAACAACATTGAAATCATTTCTAAGTAAAAGCCACTTATACCTGTATATTGCTTTAATTTTATGTGTTCATTTTTTTACATTTAATTTTTGCGCAGCTATGATTATGAACTTCTTTGTTCCCTCATCAAGTGGAAATAATCACGCGAAAGATTAATGATTACAGTGTCGTTGCAGCAGACTAATTGAGAAATTAGCTGTCATTTGTTAGCTGGACATTCTGTAGTCAGTATTTATTAACTGAACTATTTTCAATTTTGTTCTGTTGTTCTTATGATTTACTAGAAGCGTTTGCAAAATGTATTCAGTAAACAAAGCTGTCAAAGCAAATAATTTGCTCACCTCCCCTTTATTAAATATAGATTTCAGAATTAAGACTTTTAGGCAGCAGAAATATCTAGCATTTGGTCCTTTCAGCGATGGATTTCAGTGACCTGAGAGATTCCAACGCGTGAGGAAAATACATTTGAACAATTTTACAGGAAGCTTTCACATCTTAATTCTTTTGCATTAACAGAAAATCTAAATTTTAGTACGTTAAAATACTTCACATTGTGCCTTTATGTTAGCCAAAATGCCACTTGAGTTTTTTTGAGTACTTGATCAGAACAAAGATCGGCATGTACGTTATTTTGGAAGTGAGTGGTTAGTCACTAGTGATTCTAAGTGCTAATGGAGTAACTTATCTGTGTCTATGAGTGGATGTTTACTTATTCTGTATTCTATTGAAGCAATTTCATTTAATTTTTTATTATTGTTTAGTGCTTTACTCACTTTTCACTCATGAACATTTATGAAACAGCTTAACCAACTAGATTTGAATAGGTTAAATACGTAATAACACAGTCATAGCAAAAGCAGTTTTGTAGATTCTGACCCTATTGGTTTCTCCCAGCCGTGGAAAAAAAATACAGTTCACAGCTATTTTGTTATTATAATAATAATCTCATTCAGGTTTTAATGTAATGGGGATAATGAAAAACTAAAACTTTAAAAACCATTTAAGTACACAAATAGCTTAAATTCTTGTGAAGAATAGTCTGGATTTTTTCTATTTTTCAATTAGTTAACTTTACCGTGGTAAAACTGATGGATTCCTAGTCCTATTGCTGTCACTGATAAATTATATAAAGATAAATGACATTATGGTAAATTCTACTTAATGACAAATTTTTAATTTTCAGAACACGGTCATTTCTTGGTGGTGAATAAAGAGCTAATTACATGAAGATCTGCACAAAAATAACTCCTCATTTTGAAAGATAATAGAAAAGAAATGTTGCAGATTAATGACGCTATTTATCTTTTAAAAAATTCTATCTTTCTTTGTGATAGCAGTGCTCCCCAAGGAAAATATTCATAAAATGAAATTGAAGTCGCAACTTAATAGGTTATTAAAATTGTTGAGTGCATATTGCTTTGGTTTGCTCCAACTGTAAATTTAAATTGAAGGTTCGCAGTGTTTCTGAGCCATGCATGTGGTTTTATGATGTTGAAATTGAGAGTGCACGTACGTCTTCGTCAAAAGATAATTTTGAATTTGACTCTGATGGTGGTATTTAAAAAGAATGAGATGAAAGGAGAGCGTTGACAGCAGACGCAGCATGTTTGCTTATTCTCATTAGAGTAAAGCTGTTCACAAGGTTCTCCTTTTGTCAAACCTTTGGCTACTTTGTTGTAATTCTTTTGGTCTGTGCCCTACAGTGATTCTTTGTTGACATGTACATCCGTGTGGTGGACCCTGGTGACCCTCACATTCAGCCTCGTGGCATTCATTCAAATCAATGAAACCATAGTCTGATGTTCTTTTTTCCTGTTTGTTTCTTGTGAAAACAGGGTCAAAACTACGATGACTGCAAACGTTTGCTTTATGAAGGTTTCCTGCCCACACTTCCGTTCCCTGTTGGAAAATAATTTTCCATAACAGGAGAAATTTGACAGTTTTAACCCTTCATTTTCAATAGATAGCTAATTATTCTGCTGCATAAAGGGTTGTCCTTTAGTTTTTAATTCTATAGTAGTTGCAGTGCTGATTGAAGAACAAATGGATTGAAAACAGGTACATCTTCAACAATAAAAGATAGCAAATTGGTCTGAAAAAAATAGTTGAAAACAATGTCAGAACTCTGATCTGAATCATCTGCAGTATAAGTGACATGTAGTTGTTTGCTCATTAAATGTTCATTAATTAACTGCTCGGTCTTATTTGTGCATCATTCATGGTAAAATAGAGAATTTATTTTGAAACTTTACAGGCAGAAAGATTAACACAAATTCAGCCACTTTATTTTAAGGTGGCAAACACACGGCTAAGAATTTTTTTAGAACATCTCTTAATTCTGAGGATGTTGGAGAAAATTTACAAATGATTGAAATTTTTGGTTAAATAAAAGTAAATCTTGGACTCTGCAATACTATTATAATATATGTACTATAATACCATAATAATATGGAATTTGACCTTTATTTTATTTGTATCTTTTGAAGTACATACTTATGCATTCAGATGGATGGGGACCTTATCTTTGTCACTCAGCTCACGTATTGTGCTGAGACAGGAGGGTTTCAGCAGTTGCACACAATGTGGAAAGGAATTGTTGAAGTTTGTAGTTTAACAGAGGGGCATTTATTTACTAGTGTGATTTCTGCTAAATCCTTAAACTATGAAGTACAGTTAAATTTAGATCTTTTGACCAGTGTCTTCCATAAAGCATGCGTTTGAATGATGACTGTTTGTGATCCCCTCCAATATTGTGCATTTTCTTTTGAAAAGCTATTTGAAGTTAAAATATGGCATTAGCCAATTAGAATAACTGTAGCTGACTTTCCTATCTTATTTGCTATGCTAAGTTTTTGGAAGTAAATTCCATTGGATCACAAAATAATGAATTATCTATTAGTAACATTCAGACATACTTCTATCAGTTCAACCCGGCAATTTTAGAGCAGTAGTTGCTATAATTTAGGATCCTTCTGATGAAATGCATAACAGGGATTGCAAGGAGTTAGCAAAACTCGATAATTAGCTAACTTGTATACTTTCCTGGTCTATGTATATCTTTCAGTCAATCTGTTTGACTTTAAAATATGAAGATTCATTTCATATGTTCACTGTCATTGTAGTTGAAACCTTTTGGCTCATCAGCACACTTGAAATTGAGCTTGCATTTTGTTTTACTAGCATGTTTGACTCTTAGGCAAGTATTGTGTCTCATCCAAACAGTTTACTAAAGCCAGGAAAATTTTATGCTGACAGACTCCCATTATAACAATTGTTGATTCTAAACACATTCTTCTTCCAATATCTAGGAATACTATTTTTGTTTTGGTTTAAAAAAACACATGCCTTGTAAATAAAGATGTTTTTTATGAAGAGTTTCTTTTTAATCCAGAGCAAAATTTGGAAGTGAGGTGATAAATTGATCTGTACCAATAGATAATTGTGTTTCTGTCTAATACCAAGTCATATTGAAAGGTATGATACATTACTTGATCAGTCTAACTCTCTGCTGTACCATTAAAGGAAAAAAAATTAAGCTTAGAATTCCATAGTGTTGAGTCAGTTGTGCTGCTCTACAGATGAAGCTGTTGGTATTATGAGAGCTGAACCTGACATACAGTACTATTTAATATTTTAGATTACCATTGTTCAAATTCAATTTCTGATTTATGTATCCTCTAAGATGTTTTAAGTGGATTGACTAACAGTGTATTAGAACACTCTTTGCATTTAGGTGGTGGATTTGAATCCAGTATAGACAGATGGTATAAGGGTCTGTTCTTTCTGATGACAATTTGAAATAAATTTAAGCAGTCTCTGTTCAGGTCCCAGTGGATTTTTTTGTGTGGACAAATTGACTCCAAATGCAGTGCGCGGGAAATAGTGAAGTACGATCATTTCAATGCTTAAATTGAAACTCAAAGCAACTCTTTTAAAAAAAAATCACAATTTACTTGCAGCCATTACACATAAGGGAGATGATAGCTTAGTGGACAAGTAAATAAGACAAGTAAACAAGTAAAGAGACCCAGTTAATATTCTGAGAACCTGGGTTTGAATCCCTCCATGACAGATGGTGAAATTGGTTTTTAAAAAATTCTGAAATTGTAGGCCTACTGATGACCATGAAAGTATCAGCGATTTGTTGCAAAAATGCACCTGATTCACTCATGCCTTTTTAGGGAAGAAAAATTCTCCAAACTGGTCTGTGACTTCAAATCTACAGCAATGCAGTTGACTCTTAACTGCCCCTCATATGAATGCCCAGCAAGCCATTTGGTTGTGTTGACTGCTAGAGAAAAATGAAATGAAACCAAACTGATCACTTGGCATCAACTAAGGCTCCAGAAATGACCCTACAATGACAGACCCTTAGCAATACCTGTGGCTCATACCAAAATTGGGAGAGCTGTCTCAGTCAAGCAACTGAAATAGTCATACAACACTCCAGACAACACCAGCACCATCTCTAGGTATGCTATCGCAGGACAGACCCAGTAAACACAATGGTGTAAAGTCAGAAGGGAACTTAGAAGTCCTTAACTTTGTTGTCTCAGGTCAAACATGGAAACGTATTGCTAATTATCACAGTAGCAGCTACTGTCCAAACTGTTTGAGCCCTAAAGGACAAAGCTGATAAACGGGGGCGGCGGCAAGTAATGAGGGAAATAACAAGATGCAAGAAAATTCTTTATCCTCCAACAATTAGCCTGCCACAGATGCAACTGTCCATAATAGCGTTAGTAAAATTGACCACCTTTCAGTCCTTATAGAGATGAAGTCCCATCTTTATGTTGAGAGTACTCTCCATCATGTCTGTCATCAGTATCACTGTGCTAAGTTGACTTTGACCAGATGCAGCAACTCAAGACTGGGCATCCAGGAGATGCTTTGAGCCATCTACAGCAGATTAGGACTCTAACACAATCCGCAACCTGTTGCATATCTCTCATCAAGTTAGGAAATCAGCCCTGAGCTCAACAAAGAGTGCAGTGAGGAGACGCAAGAGGCAGCACCAAGAATACATTTTAAAAAAAGAGATTTCAACTTCACGAAGTTACAAAACAAGACTACTTGTGTGTCAAACAAGTAGCCAGTGATAGAGCTAAGCGATTCCAATGGGTGTAATTCAAGCTCTGCAGTCTGGCACATCTAGTTGTGAATGACTGTGAACAGTTAAACAACTCGTTGGAGGAAGTTCCACATACATCTTCAAGATTGCTGTAAATGCTTCCTAGGCTTCTACCTTCAACATATACTCCCTTCCTTTGTTAGTCCTCCTAAAATGCATCACCCCACACTTTTCAAGATTAAATTCCAGTGTTCGCTCCATCTAACCAACCTGCCTGTCAAGGATTTCCTCCTTGCTTCTTACCATGCTACCAATTTTAATGATACTGATCATTCCTCCCATGTTTATGTGAGATTATTAGTGTACACAGTAAACAGCAAGGAATCCAGACCTGAGCACTGCTATGCCACTGACAAAGGCTTCTAGTCACAAAGACACCCTATGTCCATCACCTCTTTCCTGCCACTAGGCCAGTTTTGGGTTGCCCTGGATCTCATGGGCTTTTGGCTCCTTAACCAGTCTGCCATGCAAGACCTTGTCAAGAGTCTTACTGAAGTCACGAATGTATAGATTACATAAACTGCACTACCCTTATCTACACACTTCTTCAAAAAAATCAATCAAAATTTGCTAGACGTTATCTCCCCCTTACAAAACCACATTGATTATTCTTGATTAATCCTAGCTTCTCCAAATGGAGATTAATTCTACCCCTCAGAATATTTTCCAAAAGTTTCCCTACAGAGATGTTAGACTCACTGCCCTGCAGTCTCCGTTTATCTTTATCACTTTTCAAGAAAGGCAGTACCATATTTGTTACCTTGCAGCCCTCTGGCACCCCTCCTTTGGTCAGAAAGGATTTGAAAATGAATGTCAAAGCCACTGCAATCTCCTCCCTTGCCTCCTATAGCAGCCTGGGATACGCCTCACCTGTGCCTGGAGATTTATCAGCTGTCAAGCTTGTGAAAGCCTTTGATCCCTATTCTCTTTCTGTGCTATTTTGTTCAAGTATATCACAGTCCCCCTTGCTGATTTCTATATCTACATTATCCTCTCTAAAGTGAAGATGGATATAGGGGGTTATGGGGCACGAAGGACACATAACACTTATTTTCCAAAATTCTTCCTCACCGGTGCAGTTTCATTCTTATAGCTGAAGTTATAGTAGTTTGTCAGACAGGTGATGCTGCAAAGAGGCAATACATTTGCGAACCTGACGTCGTATTTGCAATGAAGTCACAGCTGGGCTTTAAGTAGAGTTCTGCCATTGGAAATCCCAGCAATGGGCAGTACTGTGTGATAATGCAAGCATGATCCAAAAGAGGTGAGCAGTGCAAAATTGTGTGAGAGAGCTCACAGCCAGTAACCCTCCATGAATCTACCCCGAAATCGACGCTTCAGCGATTTTTAGTAAAATTCCCTCCTCCATTTAAAGGCTGATCTGATCTGACATTCCATCAGCACAGACTTCTGGATAGATTTTTAGATAGGTGAAGCAGAGGAATCTGACCTTTCTTTCCTGTGTAGCCCATTGGCATTGAAGTTAATTGTAGGATTAAAATGCATTGTAAACCTGAGCAACATTGTATTCAAAATAGTGCTAGAAAAGAGCAATCCATACTCGATGGAATCTTGTTATAGCCAACACAAGTTTGCGTTTACAAATACCGTTCCCCTATTCGTCAACTGTGTTATAGCCAATTTGCGTTGCAGGGACATGCATTATAAGGGAATCCCCTGATCAAAGTACTTATTTAATACTTCAGCTAAGTCTTCCAGCTCCATTTACAAATTGTTCCCTTTGGTCCTTAAAGGGTTCTTCTCTTTCCCTGGTTATTCTCCTGTCCTAATATATTTTTGAAACATCTTTGGATATCTTTGGATCTCTATAATGTCAAATTTTTTTTGTGATCTCTTTTGTTACTGTCTTGAAATTTTATTTGTAGAAAAGCAAGAGGTGTCTTACATCATCTGTTATTGACAATTAAATGGTCTGTTTGACACTTCTATAGGGTTGTAGAAACACAGGTTCGTATCTCAAATATTCTGAATGGTTTTTTTTAACATCCCATTGTTGCCATAATGTTGGTATAGGGCTCAATAGGTCTATCCAAACTGAAACAATCTGCTTCATTCGTGAAAATCAAATTGTTTGAATTTGAAGTCAACATTATATTTTCACTAATTTTCTCACCCTGTTAAATCTAATCTGGAAGTGATTTGGTTCTTTATTTAGTTGGTCATGTATATTAAAACTGGAAGCCCTTCTTGCGAGTCTAGGTCTTAATTTAGTCAAACAGTTAGAAGTGAATGTTCTAGTAGTTTCCCCACTCTGCTGATATACCTTTGTAGGAGAAATACCAGGGAAATCCAACCCCAGTAAGGTTCTTAAGTATTTGTGAAAGTATCATTGCAGAATAGATCCTGTTCTGTTATCGTAGTGCCAGCAATCAATAAATTGTACACAACCACTTGCGAGAAAAAACGAATTGAACTTTATTCAGATATTTTACTGCTTGCATTGAAATTTACAATTCTGTTGTACCTTATACATCTCAATATTTCAATGCAAAGAATTGCTTTTGAAGTTGTGATTGTTGTCAACCATTCTGTTGTATATAAGAAATAAACAACAATGGGGTAAATAAATAGCTGAGCTTTAAAATATTGATTGAAGGAGGATGTTGACAAGGAAATTAAATGAACTACTTGTTTTTATTCATATAAGTGATGGGCAGATCATTTAGCATTCACTAGAGTGAACTGGTGAGATTTCTAACTTCATATGTCATCTGAAAGGCAGCATCTTAGCAATTCATTAGTCTTCTAGTGTTGTTCCAGAATGCAAGTTCTGGTATCATTGAGCTCATAAACTTCTAACAAAGGAGGAGTGACGACAACTCTTGTCACGTGAATCTCTTCTCGGTCCCAGGCTCAAATACAAGATCTAAATTTAGTTACTGAAAATAGATCCATTATTATAATGCATTTTAAAGAAATAGATTTATGTACAGTTTAAACTGAGAACCTGATACTTATTTTATGCATCTTTATTTCATGAGAAACTAAAAGTTGAAAATCTGTTTTGTATTAATGAACGGAATCTTGACTCAGTTTTCTGTAGCAATTTTAAGACAATAATCTAAATGTTATGAAATCATTAAGTATTAATTTAAATGTTAGAATGGCTAAGTATGTAAACAGCACAATAGGGCTCTTGGGGCACACTTAGTGTCCTTGCCTGTGAGCCAGAAGGCCTGGGATCAAGTCCTACTTGTTTCCAGAGGTGCATCATAACATCTTTCATTAGGTTGATTTTTTTTTTAAAAAAAGAAGACCTGTTAACCGTATAATATGTCAATATGCACAGTTTGAAATATTTGATTAATTTTATGCCCCCCCATCCTTGAGGATGAGATAAAGTAGAAAGATATATTTGTTTTATGAAAAATTTCATTGTTGGAAGTGTTGGTCAACCTATTTGTGTTAAGTATGGGAGTTTATTCTACAGCTTAAGTAATAAACAGTGAACCAGAACCCTTGTCATGAAATTGCCTGCTTCAATGTAGGGTAACATTTTGTGGTTTGATTTTAACTGCTTTAAGTATGCACAGTAGGGGCGACGTACATCCAGCAAAATAAGTTTACATTTGGTTAGAGACTTATTTATTAAAGAGAATTAAAGTAAAAAGGCATGGTCTATAGGAGCACTGAAAAATTTCCACAAGAACCCAACCCCCCACACCCGCCCCCCCCCAACCCCATCCCAAATCCCCAGCTCTGAACCTTGTCACATATTCACCATCCTCTCTGACCTTGAAGTCTCTGAGACCGAACGGTCTATCCTCAGTAAAGGGCTCACGTTTATGCCCCTCCGCCCCCACCTCGATAAACATTCCCAACCACCCTCTAGGGACCCCTTCTCCTGCTTCCAAACTTCCTCCTCCTGTTGGACACCCCCTGCCAGCCTCTTACTACCCTGGAGCTCTTCATTGCTAACTGCCAACGTGACATTGACCACCTCAATTTCTCCACACCCCTCACCCACTCCAACTTCTCCCCCTCCGAACATGCAACGCTCTGCTCTCTCCGCACCAATTCATGTTTCACTATCAAACCCGCTGACAAAGGCAGGGCAGTGGTACGCTGGAGGATGGAACTCTATATCGCAGAGACCGAACGCCAACTCTCCGACACCACATCCTACGTCCCCCTTCACCATGACCCTACCGTGGCCCTTCAAGCCACCGTCTCCCACACCATCCATTACCTCATCGCTTCCAGTGAAGTCCCCTCCACCATCTCCAGACTTACAGTACCACTGCCCCACAAGATTCACAAGCCCAACTTAACCAGCCTACCCATTGTCTCTGCATGCTCCTGCTCCACCAAACTCATCTCTTCCTACCGCAACTCCATTCTCTTCCCCCTTAGACCGGGCACTCCCCGCCTACATCTGGGACACAAACCATGCCCTGCATCTCTTTTGGAAATTTCCAGTTACCTGGCCCTCAGCACTTCATCTTTCCTAGGGATGTGCAATCCCTATACAGGTCCATACCCCACAGGGACAGCCTACAGGCACTCAGTTTTTCCTTTCCAACAGATCCATCCAGTACCCCCTACCACCACCAATACCTTCCTCACCCTCAATAACTTTTACTCCAATTCTTCCCACTTTCTCCAAATCCAGGGGGTTGCCATGGGCACTCGCATGGGCTCCACCTTCACCTGCCTGTTTGTCGGTTATGTCGAACAGTCCCTTTTCAGTACATACGCCGGTACTGTTCCCCAGCTCTGCCGCTGTTACATCGATGATGGCATCCTGCACCGAGGCTGAACTGGAGCAGGTCATCAACTTTGCCAATAACTTCCACTTTGCCCTCAAATACACTTGGTTTATCTCAGACACTTCCCTCCCCTTTCTTGATCTCTCCGTTTCCATTTCGGGTGACAGTTTATGGACCAACATTTACTATACACCCACAGGCTCCCACAGCTCCTCCCATCTTCTATCCTGCAAAAACTCCATCCCGTTTTCCCAATTCCTCTCTCTCCGTTGCATCTACTCTGACAAGGAGACATTCCATTCCCAAGCATCCCAGATGTTTGCTTTTTTCAAACAACACTCCTTTTCCCCCCCTCTGTCATCCAGTCAGACCTCCACGGCGCTGCCTCCATTTTCCACTCTATAGCTCCCAACCACATCCTCTTCTTCCTCCTCTTCCCCCCTCAACAAACATAATAAAAATAGGGTCGCCATGTCCTCACTTTTCATCCCACCAGCCTGTGACATCTCCTCAAATACTTCCACCAATTCCAATTAGACCCCACTACCCGGAACATCTCCCATTCCCCATTCCTCTCGGCCTTCCACAAGGACCATTCCCTTTGCTACTCTTTAGTTTGTGGCACACTCCGCACCAACCACTCCAACCCACCTGGTACCTTCCCCTGTGACTGTAAAAGATGCAGCACCTGCCCACACACCACCTCCCTCACCTCCACCCAGGGCCCTAAACAGCCATTTCAAGTGAAACAGAGCTTCACCTGCATCTCCTCCAGTCCTAGTCTATTGGCTTCTGATGTGGTCCTCTCTACACCAAAGGTAGACTAGGTGACCATTTCACAGAGTATCTTCACGTCACCTGTAACGGCCAGCCTAACCTCTTGGCCACTGCCCATTTCAACTCCCAGCCCCACTCCCCCTCTCAGATCCGTCCTCTGTCTCCTCTAGTGTTGCAGTGACTCAGAACAAAAATTTGAAGAACAACACCTTATCTTTCGCCTGGACACTGTACAGTCCGGAGGACAATTGAGTTCTCCGATTTCAAATAACCTTCCCACCCATCCCTCAACTCTTTCCAGCCGCACCTCCTCCCTTCCATTCCACCTTCTGACCCTCCCTTCTAGCCACCAACCGGATTCATCCCTCCCATTGACAACCCAGGTCATACCCACTACTAGTGTACACCTAGCACTGCCATTCTGCTAGCCCCTCTGTCCCCACCCCCATCTCTGTTTATCTGCAGTTCCCTCTAACCCCACATCCAGTCCTGTGAAGGATAATACCCGAAACATTGACTTCTCCTTTCCTCCAGATGCTGCCTGGCTTGCTGTGTTCTTCCAGCCTCCTGTTTGTCTATCTTGGATTCCAGCATTTACAGTTCTATTGCCTCATTGAAAAATATGATTTTACCTTTTTTTTAAATCTTTTCCCTTTTTTTAATCTTTTCCCTTGTTACTTTCCTGCCTTACTAATCCCCACAATTTGATCCATTGTTGACATCGGCCTTGAGTACTTTGGGCAGTTGTATTGTTTTTTCCTTGTTTTACGTTTTTGCTTTTTTTCTTTGTTTTTCTTCTTGTACAATTTTGGCTGCCTTAGTTGAGAAAGGATGTAATTGCTTTGGAGGCTGTTCAGAGAGGTTCACTAGATTACTTCCAGAAATGAAAGGTTTGTCTTATGAGGAAAGATTGAACAGTTTAAGCCTGTACTCTCTGGAGTTTAGAAGAATGAGAGGAGATTTAATTAAGGTATATAAGATGCTAAAGGGGATTGACAAAATAGATATAGCGTGGATGTTTCCCCTTGTGTGTAATCTAGTACAAGAGATAGTGTTGGGCTAAGGGGTTACAGATTTAAATCAGAAATGAGGAATTACTTCTGTCAAAGATTACTGAATCTGTAGCATTCAGTACCCTAGAATGCTGTGGACACCAGGACACTGACTAAATTTAAGCAGGAGATAGACACGTTTTTAATTAGTAATGGGTTAAAGGGTTATGGGGAGCAGGCAGGAAAGTGGAGTTGAGGCCAAAATGAGATCAGCTATGATCATATTAAATGGCAGAGCAGGCTCAAGGGGCTGAATTTCCTATTCCTACTCCTAGTTCTTTATGTTTTTGATATTGCTTACTTTTCAATTTCCCAGTGCTTCGAAGTGGAATTAAGTGATTATACATCTTCTTAGCAATGGTCCTTGTGGAATTGGAGTCTTTCCTGTACCAGTTTCCTGTTGATGCCATGTACGTTTACATAGTGTGCTTTGTGGAGCCCTCAGAGTGCAGTTCAAATCAGAGAATATAATCGAGTATAATATAGTTGCTATTGATACTCCCAATATCAATAGTATCAAGTACATAAATAGCAAGCTGAACCACGAGAAAAAGATTTCTACTCTCAAAATCAGCACTGAAAATAGATATACATTCATGGGTTCCTGCAATACAGAAATTCAGAATATACTTTCTCCGAAACTTCTATTTTGTCTTTTAACTAATAATATGGCATATTCTAATATGCCCGTAAGATTTAAGCTAACTGCTAGACATGGATCATAAGACCATAAGAAATAGGAGCAGGAGTAAGCCGTTTGGCCCCTGGAACATGCTCTGCCATTCCACTGGATCATGGTTGATCTGACATTTCTCCAATCCACTCCTGTGTTTTTGCCATAACCCTTGATTCCCTTCTTGATGAAGAATCGACCTATCTCAGTCTTGGCTACCACTGGTAACTATATTTAAGGTACCAGATTTAACACTACTTGGGAGGTCATTCCAAATAAACCAACTTGAACAGCAGTTCAAAGACATATTATACCATAAGATTGAAACAAAAGAACATATGTGCACGTATTTGAAAACTTCATTATGGAATTGAAAGTGTTTCACAGCTTTTAAAGTACTTAAATAAATCAAAAGATTGCCAGCATATTATGTTAGTCTTCAGTGACATGTAAGCCTATCATTTTTCAAAATTCCATAGTTGTCACCTACTCCAGTGGCTGTTGCTTCACTTAGAGTATCCATCTTCACAGAATTATAATGGTGCAGAAGGAGACCATTTGGTCCATTTTGTCTGTGCTGGTTCTCTGAGCATTTCAGCTTAGTGCCCTTCTGCCTTTTCACAGGAACACTGTAAATACTGATCCAAGACCCTTCTGAATATCTCAATTGAATCTTGCTCTGCCACACCTCCAGGCGTTGCGTTCAGACCGTTATTATTCGCTATGTGGAAAAGTTTCTCACCTCTCATTTGCTGCTTTTGTGAAACACTTTAAAACAATGCAGTCTTGTTCGCAATTTGTTTGCAAGTGGCAACATTTTCTTCCTATTCATTCTGTCCGGATCCCTCATGATTATGAAAACTTCTTTAAATATCCACTTAGCCTTCTCCTCTTCAAGGAAAACAGTTACAATTTCTTCACTAACCTTATAAGTGAAGTAGTTCATCCATGGAATCATTTGCGTAAATCTCTCCAGTGCAATCATGTGTATTCAGAGAATTGTAAACAATACTCCAGCTGAAGTCTAATTGGTGTCATGTTTAAGTTGGTTATAATCTCCCTGCTCTTGTACTCTGTATACTCCTATTCCTGAAGCCTCGAATACCTTATGCTTTATTAACAGCTTCTTTATTTGTTTGCCATCTATTAATGACTTCAGCATGTACACACACAGGCCTCTATGCTCCTGTGCATCTTTTGAACTGTCTCGTCATGTTCTTTTCACCAAAGTGAATCACCTCACACTTCTCCGCATTGAACCTCATCTGCCAACTATCCACCAGTGTGTCAATGTCTCTTTGTAGTTCTACACTGTTCTCCTCAGTTTATAATTCTCATACATTTTGTGTCATTTCAAAACTAGGAAAAGCACGGGTCCTGATCCCTGGGGAGCTCCAGTATAAATTTTCTTCCAACCCAAAAATTATCCATTTACCGTTACTGTTTGTTTCCTATCGCTTAGCCAATTTTGTTTCCACGTTGTTTTCCCTTAAATCCATGCTGATTTTTCTGAATCAGTCCAAGTTTCTCCATGTGACTAATTCTATTGCAATTAATTGTTTCTAGAAGTTAGCCCATCACTGAAATGAAACTAAGTGGCCTGTAATTGCTGGCCTGATCCTTGCAACTTCCTTTGAACAAGGGTGTAAGGTATGCGATACTTCAGTCTTTTGGCGTCACTCCCAAATCCAAGGAAGATTGAAAGATAATTACGAATGCCTCTGCAATTTCACTAGCTCCTTTAGTAACTGATGCAGTTGTGCACATTACCTTCTGCATTTGTGTTGATTTCATTTCAGAATTTTCTTCTGTAAGTAGCACACACCAAATGCTGTTTACACTCAAATGTATATGATTGTATCTTTTATGTTGGACTGTATCAGTAAGATGTTTTTTATTGACTTATTAAAACATATTTCTCTGACTATATGCAACATGAAATTTATGACAGCTCCGCACAAGATAGCTTACTTAGAATGAGTGTAATTAATAAATTAGTTGCAGGCAAATGTATATATATTAAACTATATGTCCCAAAGACTGGATGACAGTATCAGATCAAAACAACCTTACCCAACCAATCTGTGCTTGCAAAACTCATAACATTAGTGTCCAATATTAGATGTGATTCTGTGATTGGATAGTATTTGCTAAATAATCCTATGTTTGTGAAGAATTATGCTGATAATCATTAAGATTTTCAATTGGGTTCACTAAATGGTGCACTTGCATTACTGGAGCATGCAAATAAAGAACAGAAGTAAACCATTCGGCCCTTCAAGCTTGTTATGCTGGTCAATAAGGTGCTGCCAGCAGCCATCTGTTAACAATATTTCCCAGTTGTAGATTTTTTTTAAAAATTGCAAGAGTTGGATAGTTTATATGGTGTACTATATCTGAATGCATTGTGAATTGAAGTGGCCTGTTGTTTTCAGCAAACTTATTTATAATATAGAATAGGGACAACTTTTTATCATTTTAATAAGCATGAAACTATTTATAGGTTTTCAACAAAATACAAAACTGTTTCGTTACTACTGGGTATTGCACAGCGGTAGCAGTCTCCGGTCACTCCAGAGACTTGTACCATACATCACACCACCCAAGGTGTGTCTTTCAGGTAAGACTTTAGACCAAGACCTGGATAAAATTTTTAAACAAGGCCCATCTCTGCCGCAGATTGACATTACATATCTGTTTGAAAGACGAATTTAGGTGTTTGAAGAAGTTCAGTTCTCTCCAAAAAGATTTCCTTTCTGTCTCTTCTTTCTTCTTTCATATTCATTGCTTTCAGTTTTCCTTTAGATACCTGACCAAACACTCTCAAAAATCATTTTCACATTCACATTTCCTTCATTAGCAACAGTTTCCAACATTGATATGTTCATATAGATTCCAATTGAAGTCAAACCCTTCATGTTGCAGCTTCATCTGTGATTACAGAAAGCTAATAGATATTCAGTGTTCTTTTGAACCACTGCACTCTACACTCTGGAAATGAGCTATCAGGCACTATCTTCAGCACTGACTCACTCTATTCCAAAGCTGTGTCAGTCCAATTTCATTTCACCTTTTGTCTTATTCTACACGCAGAAAAAATGCTTTTCCTTCCTTTCAGGGTATGAAGCATAGCAAAATTCAAAAGTTTATGGGTAC
The DNA here is from genome assembly GCA_024137785.1 of Ginglymostoma cirratum. Classification (NCBI taxonomy): domain Eukaryota; kingdom Metazoa; phylum Chordata; class Chondrichthyes; order Orectolobiformes; family Ginglymostomatidae; genus Ginglymostoma; species Ginglymostoma cirratum. Next base: position 11,953,720 of record JAHRHZ010000270.1, read on the forward strand.
CAACAGCACTGAGGATGCTTCTTCTGTGGTCCCTTGCTTTCTTCCAAGCCTACTCCTTGCTACGTATTCACAATACTTTTTAATCTTCTCCTCTGACTGTGAACATTCTGGTGTTAACAAAGGCCTCAACCTCACTCCTGAATGCTCCATCTCAGTGATTCCAGAGCGCAGCGTGACACTGAGCTTATTACATAATTTTGACCTCTGTGCTGACTTGCTTGGTCCACAGTCCTCTTCCCCACACAATGAGCTCTTTTAACACTCTTAAGAAATCCCTCCACCTCGACCCCTGCCTTTTTACCTCTTACCTTCTTTAGATTTTTTTTAAATGAGAACTGTTGATGTGGCATTGATCATATCAATTTGTCTGCTTTCTTCACTTTTATTCTAACCTGTCTCCCATTGAACTTGCAGCACTCTATCAGGTCAATTCCTCACAATGTCATCAAACCTGCTGACAAAAGTAATATTTTTGTTATTTAACATAAACACCTCTGCTTAGTAGAGGCCAGTGCTACCTCTCACATTTCCTCATAATTTTCCTGAAGTAGGGGCCAATTACTAAACTGTTGTCTCCAAGATTGTTACTGATTACATCCCCTGTGGTGATTTTTCTCTCTGGAGTCTCCACCTTGTATCTTTCCAACTGTATTGCAAAGGACTGACTATCAACCAATATTCACCATAAGCCACTGACTCCCACAGATACCTTGACTACACTTGCCACTCCCTGCTTTCTGTATTTCGTTTGCCCAATTTTTACTATCCGGGTCACTGTTGGTTCTGATGATGCAACCTGGCATACTAGCTTCTGCTGTGCCTTCCTTTTCTTGCAACTGAAGTCTCCCGCTCCTCCATGATTGACACAGGCCTCAACTGTGTCTACCATTTCATGCATTGCTCTCATCCCTTCCCCTCCTTTACAAATCTTGATGGGTTCCCCAGTCCTCATCTTCCAACATCTGTCTGCTAACCTCTTCCCATTTCACTGTTTAAGGCAGCAACTGCTAGATGAAAGATGACTTATCCTGCTTTCAGTTTAATGCTACTGCATTCACTACTCTTGAAATGGTGTCCTCCACATTAAGGAGAACAAACACAGGTTTGATACCTTTCACTATATCCCTGTTCAGTTCACAAATTTGACCCTGAATTTCCAGTTGCCGGTCAACTATTTGTTCGCTTTGCTCCCATGTGGATCTTTAAGACATTGGCCTCCTGTAATTTTTCAAATAAAGCTCACTGTAAGCTCAAGGAATAGCATGTCATCTTTCAATATAATATTTTTACAGCCGTCCAGTCTTTATGTTCAGTCCAACAAATTTGAGTTACAACCTTTACTCCCATTTTGATTCCTTTCTCTTTGCTAGATTTGTTTTACTCTTATTTACTACGCTGTCATTTTGTTTCTTTCAATTTTTGTCCACAGACAGCAGAAATTCATAATTCTGCTATTCACATCTCTTTTCTACACATTGTTTGACCCATTACCTCTCCCTGTGAACTTGAATCACAAATTATTTTGTCATTTAATCTGACTTTATATCCTTCTCTTTTGTTCTAGTTCTCACCCTCCCTTCTTTCACTTGCATAAAATCTGCTGCATCTTTAACATTACCCAGTCCTGATGAAAGTTCGCCCACCTGAAATCTTAATTGTTTCTCTCTCCACAAATGCTGTCTGACCTGCTGAGTATTTCAACCGTTTTTTTTCAGATTTCTAGCATCACAGTATTCTGCTTTAGTAGTAGTTCATAATCATTCACTCACCATAAGCATCTGTCCTCAGTGGTGCAAAAAGTAATCCCAAGCAGTGCAGCTAGTTAATAAGGTGTGGAGCTGGATGAACACAGCAGGCCAAGCAGAATCTAGGTCTAGGCCTGAAACGTCAAGCTTTCCTGCTCCTATGATGCTGCTTGACCTGCTGTGTTCATCCAGCTCCACACCTTGTTATCTCGGATTCTCCAGCATCTGCAGTACCTATTATCTCTGATACAATCAGTTAATAAATTGCATTTAATGGCTTAGACCATTTTACATGGTGAAAATAATGAAATCATTACTTTTTTTTGTTTTGTTGCTCCCTAGCCCCGTATTAGAACTGTATATTTAGTGCCAAGTCTTTCAAAGTAGTCTCTAGCTATTTTGCTTCCAGCTATTTTGTTGCGCAAAGTTGAGTAAATACTATAATTTTCATTATATTGAGATGGTTTAGGAGTGAGGACTTTAAATGCCTGAGGAATTGGGACCGATTCTGGGTTAGAAGGAACCTGTACATGCTGGATTAGTTGCACCCCAGCAGGGGCATTTGCTAGTGCAGTGAGGAGAGGTTTAAGCTAGGGTGGTAGAGGAATGGGAAGCTGAAGAGAGGGAGACATAAAAGGAGAAATCAAAGAGAGAAATGAAAAATAGAGCAGTAGAACACAGAAGTAAAAGACAGAGGAAATGAGGGCTAGCAACAAATTGGGCCTCAGTGCCAACAAAAGTGTAAAAAAATTTGAAAAGGTAAATCTAAAGGTGATGGATCTGGACGCTCAGAGCATTCACATGAGGTGGATGCATAAACGGCACAAGCAGCTGTAAACAGGTGCAACACAATTGTGATTACAGAGACATGTCTGTAGGATGAACAGGACTAAGAATTAAATATCCAAGAGTATTCAACATTTAGGAAGGAGAAGCAAAAGGGGAAAGGAGTTGGATGGTGGTGTTTGTAAAGGATGAAATCAGTGCAATTGTAAGAAAGGGTTGTGGTTCGGAAACTCTAGATGTAGAAACAGTCTGGGTGGAAAAAGCAACAAGTGGTGGAAGCCATTAGTTGGACTTGTTTATAGGCCTCCAAATAGCAGTGATGAAGTAGAATCCAGCATTAAATAAGAGATTAAAACAGCATGCAACAAGGATGATGCCGTAATCATGGCTGACATTAACCCACTGGGCTAATCACACTGACAATAATGTAGCAGATGGATTCTTTTCCATGTAAGAGATGATGGGTTTTTAGACTAGTACGGTAAGGAACCAACTTAGCAGCAGACTGACCTAGATTTGGTATGTGCAATGAGAAGGAGTTAATTAATTAATAATTTTACTGTGCAGGATCCTTTATGGAAGAGAGACCAAAACGTGATAGAATTCTTCATTGGGAAGGAAAATGAAGTAGTCCAATCTGAAGCTGGAAAAGTAGCCCAGCCATGGCAAATGAGAAGTGAAGGACAGTATTAAATCCAAAGATTAGTCAGTTTGGTCAAAATTGCTAGAGAAAACAAGGAACCTGAACATTGGGAGCAATTTAGAATTCAAAAGAATGACTGATTGATTGATTGATTAAGAGGCTGCTGTGCTCCCCCCTCTCCCCTGCCACCCCGTCTCTTCCCCCTCCCCCGTCTCTCTCTTCCCCACCCCCCACCTCTCTCTGTCTTCACACCCACCTCTCTCTTCCAGCCCCCCCATCCCCCCCCACCCCTCTCTGTCTTCACACCCACCTCTCTCTTCCACCCCCCAGCACCCCCCACTCTCTCTTCCCCCTCCCCTCTCTCCCCTTTCTTCTCGCCACCCCACCAAAATCATCCGTTAACTTTAGGAAGAATATAACACTTTGGAAGTATTGCAGTGCAGCTTTACCATAATTTCAAGTTCTGAAAAACACAACCTACTTTGTTCAGTGGTGCCCAGAACTGCTCTCAATGCCCAAGTGTAGCCTAACAACAGCTTTGTGCAACAGAAGCAAGACTTCTTTCCACCACATTTATATCTAAAGGTCAGTGTTCCGTTAACATTAATTTTTAATTAATAATCATTCATTATTTTCTGGAGATTTTCGTGACATTTCTCATGGATCTGAAAACCAGTGCCCTCCCCATTCCCTTTAACTGCCAACATTTCTTCACCTTGCCAGCATTTAGAGAGTTCTTGACTGTACTTTTTTTTACATCTACCACATACATGCCTACATTGAAAACTTGGAAAGGCAACCACCTGGTCCTGGTCCTGGTGATTTGTCACCCTTTAGCGCTGTTCTTTTCTTAATTACTGTCTCAGTATTAACTTCCTTGGAATTTCTGGGATTCTGTCCTCTTCCTGTATTTTAAATGTTGACATACATTAATTATTCAATCTGTCTCTCATTTTCCTAATTTTCACTGACAGCAGCATCATTACTGGTGTTCAAAGGATCAGCATTGCACCTCACCACCTTGCAATGTTTTGTGTTCAATTTTTGGTATCCCTTGCATTTTCTTTTTATTTTCCCATTTTATAACTGTTAATCCCTGCTTTGTCTCCCTTTGCTGTTCTTTGCATCTCTTCATTCACGGAGATGTTTGTTTTTTTAATGTTTTTGCACTTAGTTTTATGATGTCTCTTACATCTTTTATCATCTGTGGCTGTTGTTTTTGGCAAGTAATTTGCTGTCCCTTGGGGATATAAACTGGATCTGTATAGTAATCATTACTTTTTGATTACCTTCTTCTGATCTTCTGTCACTTGTTCATTAACAAACTTACAGACTGCCCACAGGAAACTTGATGTCTCAACAATCATATTGAAACCAGTGTTACTTAAATTTAAAATCTTAGCTGATTTATGCTTTTCCCTTTCGAACACTACGCTGAATGTAGTCATATTGTGACTGTCGTTGTGGTTGCAAATGGAAGCATGCCTGTGCTGCAAACCCTTCTCACATCACTGTTTTAAAGCAAGCAATCATGTGCCAAAGAGGGTTGGGAAGAATCTAGAGATGATATAAACTTGGCGCACCAGAAGCATGCTATCCAGTTGTTGATGAGGCCAAAGTAGGAAAACTGTAAAATTGTAAAATTTTAGAGGATGAGTTCCAGATTCTAGGCTGAGGTGGCTCAAGGATTTGCCACCTGATCTGGAACAACGGGTAAGTAGGTCAAAGATAGTTGTACAATTAAGGGAGGTGATGAAGATGTAGGTTGTTATGTGCATGATTTCCATCAAGTCCATGTATGGTATAGTGTAGCCGGAGACAGCCAACTTTCAGATCTAACTTGAGTCTTGTTGAGTAAACAATATTATTAGTATAACCATTTACTGATTGCATGAATATGATCTACATTACTACAGAGATTGTTAGGAACACCCTAGCCTCTCTCTCCTACCAGCTCCTTCTTTTCTCGACCAAAGTTCTTCACAATGTATGGTTCCTACTGCCCTTAATCAACTATCAATCCTTTTCGGCCCAAGTACAATGACTGCCCTAAAATCTTTTCCCCTCTTATTATTTTATTTGCTTATATATTTACCACTATCCTATCTTCAAGCAATTCTTTGACTTTGCAAATGCAGGTGATTTAAAAGTTCCGCTATTCTCCTTAAACATGTTCTCTTCAGGCTCTGAACAAAGGTAGTTTATTGGGTAGAAGACAGTTGATTTGAACTGTCTTCCTAACAGTTTGAGGTCTATACTTCTCTCTTGAACTAAGGGCATTTAACCTCTTGTTTTTCTTTTGTGGAGGACTTTCATGATATACAACTGTTCTTTATTGCTGTCCATGCTGTCCCTGCAATAGGTAATGATGCTTTTTTTTTTATTTTCAGTCTTAGAACGTTGCTTGTCTTCTTGTGATGTATTCCGTGGAACTGTATGCCACACATTTTGAATTTGTGTTAGTGGATTTTTTTTTTCTCATTCTGCACATAGCTTTGTGTTGAAGTCGGCAAACTAATTACTTTATTGTCTTGAATATTTTCAGCTTTCTTCTTCCCTCTGTGATTGAAACATAGGTGAAACCATCTTGTTCATTTCTTCAATTGGAAATTCATTCTTGATTTAACATGATATTATTTATTGTTGCAGATTATTCTTTGTAAGGAGACTGGATGTTTTTCGAGACCTTGTAGCTTTCTAATAACCTATGTCTCTAATATTAGACTTGAATTTGTAGTAGATAGTTCATTGTGCTGCCAATTTGATTTCTGTTGTCTTTCTAACACAGTGTATCACCTCAAGTGGTGTAAAAGATTCAGTTGCTGCCTCTTTGCTTCTTCTCGAGTTTCATTGCATTTGGAATTTTAATTCTCTTCAGTTTTGATAGTGAAAAAACAATTAAACCAAACCACTATAGTCACCACTTTCACCTAATTTGTGACATAAAACAAACTTCTTATTTTTGTATAGAACAAGTTGGTTTCTATTATTTGGTGTCCTCTGTCGGCGAGTTGCATATAGAGTACTATTAATGTTAATGAGTCCAGTGCCCATGATACATATAGTTGAATTTCTGCCAGCTGCAAATAATGTTTTACCAACCAAAGCTTACTATCTGATAAAATTATGGAACTCGCTTTCCATGTATAACTTGAAATTCATGAGGTGTGTATTGACGTAACTATTTACAGGCCAAAATGTTCAGTCTAGGTCATTAATCCTCATGGAAAGCTTTGGTTTTACCTTTAACTGGGGACTGGTCTGCTTCAGTTACCTCTTTGTATGGGTGGTTCTTTGGTCTTTTGTTTTTCTGCGGCTGTGACCTGTTTTGGCACGTTTTCTGATAAAATAAAAGCATTTGGTATTAAAAGCTGGGCAAGGTTTGTGCAAGTGAGGTATCTTTGTTCGGTAATGTTGGCAAGGACTTGTTATGACTGGTGCCTACTTGCTACATTGATTTATCTGGTGTGTCATTTGTGGTTTTAGAAATTAATAGGTGCCATAGACCTCCCTTGCCAAGTTTTATCTCCTCTTCTTAGGACTGACCTTCTTTGCTTTCAGATCTCTGCTTCACTCACCATTTGAATAGCTTTTTCTAGTTTTATGATTTTTTGGATTGTGATAAATCTAACAAAGACTTAACAAAAGTATCTACAACAATCTGATCTCGAGTAACTTCTGACTTTAATTCACCGTAGTTACATTAATGTCTCCACTAGCCTGTAAAGATCATTAATGAAAACATTATGGATTCACCTGGATGTTGCATTCTCTTATTAAAGGTCTTGAAAGGCCAAGATTTATTAGTTCTGAAATTGAAATAATTGTCAAAGGTTTTCAAACCCTCTTTGCATTTGTCTGATGTAGCATTTACCCTTGACAGGCAATAACATCATCTGCTATATTGTTAAATATGTACAGAAATTATTTACTTATTCAGCTATTGTCTTACTATTCCGTTTGAAAGCTATTCTAAACCTGAATGAGAGATAAAAGGTACTGCAGATGCTGGAGAATCCGAGATAACAAGCATGGGGCTGGATGAACACAGCAGGTCAAGCAGCATCATAGGAGCAGGAAAACTTGACGTTTCGGGCCTAAACCCTTCATCGAAACCAAACCTGAATGATTGTTTCCTCCAGGATAACTAGTATAGTGTTCTATTTGGCACTTCTCTGGAATCAAATCTTCCTGGCTATCTTGTTTCTGATGCTTACACTTCCTAATGTGATTAAATATTTTACCTTCTTTGAAGATTTGTTCTGCAATAATGAAGGTTCTCCCAGGCTTTGTTGCTACTGGTCGGTTTTCCTTTATTTGGCACTGTAGAAGGTTTTCTCATCCTATACGGCTACAGCAGAGGTTTGTTCACACTTGGTGGCTATAATGAAGGTTTTCCTGTGCTTTTGGAGCCATGCTAGGACTCCTGCATTCTCCTTGTTCATGTGAAAAAAAAATTCTGTTAGACCAGACACTCATGCGTACTTTAAATTGCCCAGTGCTTATCTACTTTATGTATCAATGATATAGGCCAGGCAAGAGAAGAGGTTCTACATAGTCATTAGGAGACCTGGCTACCATGTTAAGAAGCAGAACCTCAAAGGTAATAATGTCTGGCTGTCTAAGCCATTTGCAAATCGGCATTGAGTAAATAAGATTCAAAAAATGAATGCTTGACCAAAGACTAGCTAGTACTAGTGCCAGTACCCTACGAACGGAAATCCACTTTTACTGCACCGCATTGGGGCTTATAAACACTGGGACAATCTACTCCTAAACCATGCTGGGACCAGTGTTCTAGCAAGCTGCTGAACCAGGGAAGTAGAGACAGTTTAAAATTAGATACTGGGCGCAAGATACCAAATTTGGGAAGATACAGTAAATTGAAGAGTAGATGCAAGGCAAGAGAGAAGGGTATTAATTTGAGAAATGATAAACAGATAGTTAGAGGAAAGGATAGAGAGCAGAAATCTAAAGGTAAATCAACAGATAAGGCTAGAGGTTACAAAAATAATAAAAGGACAAAACTAAAGGCTTTATCTGAATGTCCGTAGCATTTGAAATAAAACAGAAGAACTGAGTGCATGTAGAAATAAGTAAATACGATCTGACAGCTATTAACTGATGTATTATGACTGCAGATGACCTAGATTGAGACCTGAGTATTGAAGAGTACATGACTTTAAGGAAGAATAGGAAGCAAGGAAAACATGGTAATGTAGCTTTGTTAATTAATGATAGCACTAGTACAATAGAGATGGATGAACTAAGTTCAGGGAACAGGATGGAGAAGCATTTTAGGTAGAGATGAGAAACAATAAAGGCAGAAAGTCACATTTGGATATGTTGTACAGGCCCCTTAGCAGTAATCTATCAGTGGGCTGGTGTACATATGAAGAAATTAAGGGAGTTTCTCAAAGATCAGTAAATTAAGGATTTTAATCTGCATAGACTGGAAAAATCAGATGTGCGAAGGTAGCTAGATGAGTTCATAAACTGTTCTAGGCTGGGTATTGTGCAACAAGATAGGAGTAATCAATGGCCTCATCGTGAAGTTGCCCCTAGGTAGCAGTGATCATAATATGATTGAATTTTACGGTACTCAAGATGAAAAGAGTATGTCCAAGGCTAATCTTTACAATTTGAGTAGTTTCTTATCAACGACATCATACAAGCTGCAAGTAATTGTCTTCATTTTCCAAACTATTGGCTATTCAGTTATATATTGCATTTGTTTTATTTTCAGAATATTTTTAGTTCCTGAAATTGTCTTACAGTTTACTATTCTCTACTCTTTATTGAAACATAAAAATTGTCGTGACTCACTTTTGGAGGAAAAATATTATTTCCACAGGAAAACTAATGAAATAAGATATTAATAAAGTTAATTTTTACTTTTTTCATTAATAGCACACTCAGTCAGGATAATGGTGAGGGACTTCATTGACTTTTTTCCCCCTGAACTGCTGAGAAGGGAAGAAAATGAGCCTTGGTCCTCCTTGTGATCCAGTGAGGCAGTAACCCTTTATTAGAAAGCATGCATATATTGAAAGTGGGAGAAGAGTGAATTGGACTTGAATGTAATATTTCTAACAGTAAAATATGGTGACACTTGCTACCTATGCTTGCTACAAAGTTAAATCCACTTTAGCAAGTTGTTAAAGGTTCCCTTGAAGTCATTTCTGATCTTCAGGAAGCTCCCACAAGAGAAGAGCCAACCAATGTATTATTGAAGTTCATAATTTTTAGAATAATCTTCAAACATTCCTTTGTAGCGTCAGAGCAACCTGGGGTATTTGCAACTGTAGTTTAAATAGTAGAGCCCATTATCTGAAATTTTTATTAATCTAATTTTCTTTAGTTTTAAAAAGATGCAATTTCAAACCCTTTTTACATTTGATGACTGCACCGATCACTGCTGCTGTAAGTGGGGAGAAAAAAGTGAAATGCAGAATCTGTGTAACTAAATAGATTAATCCACTGCATCTAGAGCAAGTGAAAATCTAAAATGTTCTTTTGTTCAATAAGTAAAAGGAAACAAAAGTGAGCTCTAAAACTTGGATGAAGCAGTGATCATATTTAACCATCTGATTTCAAGTTTCTGTGTAAAAGAAAATTGTCACTCAGGCAATATTTATTTAGAAATAATTGAAAGGGAAAAATATCAACATTGAAAGTGTTTCTAATAGCCTTAAGCAGTTTATAACCAATGAATTAGTATCAAAGTCTTGTCATTGTTATTCCATAGGTATACCCAGCGGCCAGTTTTTCACACAGCAAGTTCTTCTAAGAGACAACTGAGAAATGATCATTCATCTGCTTTGTCATGGTTTTACTTGAGGGATGAATATTTGCCAGAACACACGTTTTTTGCTTAAAGCCACAGAATATTTTACATCCATCTCAACAGACAGATGGAGCATCATTCTAACATTTCATCCGAAAGTCAGTACCTCCAACAAGTCCTGGATTAGGGCTCAGGACTTATAGCCTTCTGACTCAGATATGAAAGAACATGCTAGGAAAAGGTCAAATTAATCAAATGTGGGGTTCATGCTTTGACACCAAGCTGGTGGCTTTTTTTGTGCAGAGATGCATCCAATTCTCCATTCCATTCCATACTGCTGCCAACCTTCGTCCTCAAAAATATCCTTAATGGCGTGCAAAAATCTGAGTTTATTGTTGTAAAGCACTTGTTTCTTTCTTTAAAGAATTACAGCCTGGTCAACTCTTTGAAACAGGTACACATTGTTTTAGTCAGATCCTTTAGAATACAATATTTTTCTATGCTACTGCAGTTTCCTTCGCTATCCTTTGTTATGTATTGGCTTGCTAATCCTTGTGTTCAGATGTATCAGACACCACCTTTCTTGGGTGCAGTTAGCCCACTCTTCCGCTTTCTTTGTCAAAAGGTTGCCTTAATAGGAGAAGTCAACAGGGAGGACAAAAATGGATTGAAAGTTCTATTTAGTCGGGGTCAGAGAGGTGGTGTTCGGAGTGACAGGCCCACAGGCAGGCCGTTCTTTGAAGCATGCCGACGCAGATGGTCCCCAAGCGTTTAGCTAACTGAAGAGAAAGCAGCCCAGCGAAAGCTATTGTACGGCAGCATTGTTACAGTTGAGGAAGGTTGCCAGGGGTAACTGTAGTGTATCAGTATTGTGTGATCACTAGTGTGTACCATCCCAAAAGCCTGGATCGTGAAGTGTATTGCATTGTTTTCATTTTCTCCTGTGTAAAACAACACAAAACTGCTTTTTTTTGTCTGTTTGTATACCTACATAATATATAAATAGAGTTCTGGAATTTATATAAATCACATTTTTAAGAATGTATAAGCTCAAGAACGTGAATAAAATTTGAGTTAATATAGTGTGCAGTGTATATCACACAAAATCTGTCCTTTATGGAACCTCATGGTCGATTGTAAACAAAAACACAACCTTGACATTCTACATGAGATTTTATTCGGCCATAAATGAGTATTATAGTGGAACTCTGCAATAATAACTGTTGCTTTTTTCAAAAATTTACTTTGTTGAAGTATTTGCCGCCTTGCCAATTCTCTACCACTTGAAGTTGTTGACTCCTTAACAGTACAGTTCCAAAAGCATTCTGTCTTAGAGCACCTCACTCAAGTAGCATTGACAATGAATGTTGCCTCCTGTTTGATTGTGTGAGGCTGAGGCAAGCAACACCACAGCTTAGCCTGATCCTGCTTATACCCAATGCCTGCTTTCATATGTCCAGCCAGGGTCACTGAATAGAGATTAAGAGCAGGTAGTCTGTTTGAATTTTTTTCTCAACTCTAGCCCAGTGAATTGAGGACACTTGTAGCATCTTTACCATTGTGCTGACTAAAATTAGCACAGACTGTGAATCAAAATTTGTTCTTCCTAGTCTGTGGCACTGTTGCCATTAAGTGAACTCACTAAACCATAATAAAATTGATGACAATTCTATCATACCTTTATCTATAATATATACTTACAAAGTGTAAGTAGTTATACTAAATGTTTTGCTTGAATTCTTTAAACTCAGGTCAGCTGCACCAGGAGGTTCAAATGGTTTGAGTTTTACTTTTATTATTTAGGTATCTCTCATCACCCACAAACTGCATCCCCTGCCAAAAAAATGCCTGTTTCTGTATTAGATTTCTGAAGTAGGGTCTAGGCCCGAAACGTCAGCTTTCCAGCTCCTCTGATGCTGCTTGGCCTGCTGTGTTCATCCAGCTCTACACCTTGTTATCTCTGTATTAATATGGGTTTTGTTTTATCCTTGTTGTATTTAGTTCCAGCTCATTAGAAATAACTGTTATGTACCTAGTCTTTTCTTTCTAAAAATTACTTTGTAAAATCATGTAAGAGTCATAGATTTCATAGTACAGAAGGAAACTCCTCTGTCTATTGTATCTTCGTAGATGCTACAGCTCTGGAGCTGTTTCTTCTCATTCACTGCCTGTTCTTCAAAAGATTTTAAATTCTACTTTTTCAAATAGTTACACAATTTAGTTCTAAGTAATATTTTAGTACCTCAACTCTTTCTTCGATATTCTAATGACCCTCTACATGAGATAAATAAACCTGACATTCCCTTTCATTCTTCCACTATTAATCCTAAATACGTGCACGCTTCTCACTGATTCACCAGGAAACCTTAGAAATGGGTTACTTTCTCAAATCCTTTAAAATTAAGAAAAACCTTTTAAAAATTCAAGCATCTCTTTTTGGTGAAAGGAGCCAACTTGTGTTGATGTATTAAATGATCATAGTATTTATTTAGATAGCTGTTAAAATGCTAGAATCACAATGCTTTCAGTTAAGACCTGTATTGTTCTTCTAGTATGAGTAATTTTCATTGTTATAATATTTATCACAATTTTTATCTGTCATCCTAATTATATGATCATCAAGTTAGCCAAGTAGCAAATTATATAGAAATCTGTTTTTCAAGAATAATACATGCAGATCCAGTTCACAATATTTAGTTTAGGACAGTTTGGAATGAAAAGTTTCATGGTTGTCCATGTGTATAACCACTTTCCACTCTACCAGTCTCTGCATTCAAATGAACAACCTCTTTCATTTTCACCACCTTGAGCAGTGTTACACCACCAAACACAACTTCCCCTCCCTCCGCTGTCAGCCTTCTGCCAGGACTATTCTCTCCAATGACACCCCAGTCCACTCCTCCTTCAATCCTACCACTTCCTCACTCCCCATGGCACCTTCCTATGCAATTGCAGAAGCAGTAACAGATACCCATTCACCACCTTCCTCCTCACTGTCCAAGGTGCCAAATAACATGAAGCAAAGTTTTACTCATACTCGTTCAATCTAATCTAGTGTATTCGCTACTGACAATGCGGTCTCATTTACATTGGTGAAACTGAAAGCAGATTAGGTGACCACTTGCAGAACACCTCCGCTACGTCAATAGGAATGACTCCGACATTCCAGTCGCTTTCCATTTCAGTAAAACCCCTTGCTCTCATGCTAACATTTCTGTCCTGGACCTGCTGCCATGTTCCAACAAAGCTCAAAGAACAACACCTCATTTCCCTCTTAGGCATTTTACAGCCTCTAGAATTCAATATTAAACAACTTCAGACTGTGACCTAATGCCTTCCATTTTTCTTACATTCTTCTCCCGACCCCCATGGGCTTATCTTGTTTATGTCTTACAGACTTTGCTCTCAGCCAAGAGGACTCTTCTTTTCATTCTTCCCCCACCTTAATTTACACCTATTTTACATCTCTATTTCTCTTTCACATCAACTAGCAAGCCCTTTATTGTTTGCACTGGGCCTCCACACCATCTGTTCCACTTACTTCTGACAGGCAGAGGAGGGGCATGTCAAAAACACCATTTTGCAATCCCTAGTGTTTCTGAAGAAGAGCCATATCAGATTCAAAATGTTATCACTTTCTCTTTCCACTGCTGAGTTTCTCCATAATTTTCTGTGTTTGATTTAGATTTCCGGCATCCACAGCTTTGTTTTTTATTGCACCAATATGACACGTTCTTTTGTGCATTGTTGCTTTTCAGTTCAATGAGTCAAAAGTTGCATTTTCATTTCTGATTAGATTTCATTGTATGCTGTGTGTACATGTATGCAAGTCTTAGATCTTTGCACATTTCTGGACAATATTCTTCACGAAGGATTCATTGTCAACATTTGTAATTTCACTTTCCAATGCAGATTTGTCATATTGCAATTTTGCAATCCTCCCAGGTATTACAGTGCCGCCACTGGTGAGAGGATGTCATTACAAATGATGTGTTTAAATAAGAAATTCCAGTATAAATGTGGATACAATGAATTTGTAACAGAAAGAATGAAACAAAGACAATATGTTACATGAGAGTTGGAATCTATTTACTTCTGTGCATATTCACCTTCAGTTTTGAAACCTGTTTTACTCAGAGTACTGAGATAGTATGATCTGCAGATGCTGGAGAATCTGAGATGACAAGGTGTAGAGCTGGATGAACACAGCAGGCCAAGCAGCATCAGAGGAGCAGGAAGGCTGACGTTTTGGGCCTAGACCCTTTTTCAGAAAATTAATACTCTTGTTTTTGATTTTCCATGCAATGCTATGGCAGATAGTTGTGTGTGTAACGCATAAATCTAATATTAAATTATTTGCGTTATGCACAAAGTGACAACTTGCATTCATCACAATCAGTTTGATCTTCTGCGGCTTCTACCAGAATGATTCAGCACTCTGGATGTGATACCACGTTAGAATGAAGCGTGCATGAGCTATTTAAAGAATTCCCATGCCTATGTGGGTTGATTGACCATTTCACGTAACTGTTCCTGTGGTCTCTGAAGTAGTGATGTGTAGTGAAGATGATGCTTTGTTGTTTAAATGTAACATTGATCTTTGAGACCAAGGCCATCCTATCGCCCTGGTCTGATTCTGAATTTACCAGTCTGCATGAACATCACTGTTGGATTTTGACACTGAAGGTCAAGGAAGTTTTGAAAGACTGACATGGAATGTAGGGAATGTTTGCTCCATTTCATTCTATGTCCATGTTTTATGAAATCGCATGTTTTTTGAAAATCCGTCATTCAGTTTGGTCAAATATTGCATCTATCATATGGAACATAAATGTACTTTTTCTAACATGTAAAAATTATAGTTCACATTGGGGTTCTTAGCCTCACATTTTACGAATTTAAACTAACCACAAAGTCAAAACCTTTAAGCCGTTCTAACCAAAGTGCAAAATAAATCTCCATGGTTTATGCCAGTATGAAATGTCAGTAATATGTTCCTAAACAATTTCTTTTGTTCTCATTGCACTTTTTAAGGGAAGATGTGATGTTTTAGGGAAAATAAAATGTTATGTTCATAAAAATGTTGAAGACTGAAAAGCTTTGTATCCTACAGTTAGAAAGTCTGAATTGACAAAATCCACATCTGGATGGCATTTTAAAGTATTTCATTCTGGACTAATTTATGTGGGTCCAAAGTGAACGTTGTTCTTGTTTACACAGTGCACTACATTGTCTTTTACAGAGAGTCAGTGAATTGAATCAAATCCAACCAGTGTGACCCTGATTCAGGAAGTTACCCATGTGCATGTGTCATTCAGTAGTGCTAGGGGATTACTGCATTGTACCAGGAGGGTGGTATCGTCTTCATCTTTTTTTTAGCGGAGCTTCTTGTAAAGGAGCTCATTTATATGATTGTCAGGTGTGGATGTGAGTGGACAGACCCATTCTTGTTAACAGAATTGCAGAAAAATGGATCATCAGGGCAACATTTTGTTTAACAGTGAGGTAGGTACGGGGGACTTAGAAAATCTGATATCTGAAAGTGAGTATAATTTAGCTAATTTTTTTGTGAAGGCAAGTGTTTCCCTCATAGCTTTTGTGTCACTTTGTAGAGCAACAAAACCAGTAAGAATTGATCAGGACACATGCAGAAAAGTGTCTCAAAGTCCATTAGCTGCCGTTTATCTGTGTGGAATTGTAGTGTTGTACACAGCGTGTCCCCTAAATGCCAGAATTGGGTCTGACCATCTATGTGATTTAATGAATGAGGAATAGCCCTGGTTAGGCAGGAACTGTTTTTATTTTATTGAATGAGATACATTGGTGGCAACTTGCCAGTTTGTTAGATTGAAATCAAATTGGAAGAAAAAGTGGTTGAGTGATTGAAAAGGAAAACTCAACACAGACATAGCTATCTGACCAGTTGGTTGGATTGCTCATTTTGATTCTTCTATTTTACCAACCAATGCTTTTCATAATCCTAATGGATTTTGGGAGTGGGAAAACTTTTGTATCAGAATGATAACAGGTTGTGTCTGGAACAGTAATTTTTTTTTCTATTTCCGCCAATCTTCAGTTAAGCTGTGCATCAAGTTATACTTTGATATACTTGATAACAAACATTTGAATGGTCATTCTCATTTTTGGACATAATATTTTTCACTTGATAAATTTCGTATTTCAGCTGGAACCTTCTATAGACAGGCTAAGCAAAGGTAAGGTTTAGATAGGAGAGGGAATGCACATATGAAGAGTTGGATTGCATTGTTTATATGCAATGCATACACATGTCTTGTCTTATCAAATGACGTCTGCATGGCCTGAAGAAATGAAGGTGTGTTATTCATGGTGGCACACTTCTCTGTTCTATTAATTGTGCTGCTTAAATCTTAATGGTAGTCACAGTTTTATTCAAAATTATCCAATCATAACACTTGTTTTGAAAAGCTAATACAACTGTCTACTCTTCTGGTTTCTGGAAGAAACCAAGATCTTTGTTAATATTTCACATATTAATACTTGGCATGTAATATAAATAATTATTAAATCCAAATATGGTGAAACCATGCAAAAGAAGAGAAAGCTTTTTGGTTTTAAAAATACTGATATGAATATTTGTTCTATGCAATAGTTAACACTACTAAATCCAAGAGTGAAAATTAGCATGCCATTTTGGTTTTACTTACCACTCCTCACTAGATACGATATTATCCTGTCTATTCTGATGTGCTGTTGCAGTGATTTACTCTTTCTAGTTACTGTTTTATTGAAATACAAGCGAGTGATTATTAGTTATAAAATTTAATATAGAAAGCAGTCAACAATTTGAGGAAAATACTTTAACAACTAGAACACTGGCTGTAATTTTAGTTTAATGGACTTGTCATGTAATAGGCATTAAATATGTTAACTCCTAAGTGTCCAGTTGTTTTTGATGGATTATTTAACCGGCTTCAAACAGGAAGGATAAATTGTGTAGATTACATTTATTATAGTAAAGGAACCTCACCTGCCACTGGGCACATTGGAAATAAGAACATAGAGTTTTTCAACCATTAGTGACTGACACCCAAATTTCCAAAATGCACATTTTGATGGGAAGGCCCTCTCAGTTGTGCAAACATCCAAAATTACCCTATTTGACTGTAGATACGATAGCACTCTGTCTCTCCCAGGTTAAAATGATCCAAAGTAAACTCGGGCTTCTCCGGTTGCATTGAGTAATCTGGGTCAAATGTGCAACTAAATATAAAATACGGTTGTTGTGAACTGTTTAAAATCTGAATTATTTGAGCTCATTACTCTGAAAGCAATATCTATTTTATAAATGTAAAAATAAACACTGCAGATCCTGGGTAGATATAACTTGATTGGACTTTTCTGTTCAGATGTAGGCAGATTTGTTGTGTATTTACAATTCTAGTTTAATGTCCGCTTTTCAGTGTTGAGGGTTTTCTTCTCTTTAACTTCTGAATATAAATATTTAATTGATATCACTAACTGACTAATTTTACTTTTGTGCCTTTGTTGGTTTGATCCACAATATTGCTGGTAGTGCCTTTTTCAGCTACTGTTTTATTTATACTCATACTAATAATCTCATACCATGCGTCAATTAAGAGCAAAAACCCCTCTACAGATGCTTGAAATTTGAAATAAAAACGCACAATGCTGGAGAAACTTGGCATGTCTGTGGAGATGCTGCCAGATCAACATGAGTTATTGACTTAGTCAATCAGAACTCTTAAATGTGTAGATTGCTAAATCTTACCAATAGGAGTTTGACACTTTAATGAGTTAAAGCTAAAAAGGAACCATGAAATAATGTCCAATACTTGACCATAGACCTGCTTCACCTGTCAAAGCAGCATTTTGAAAGCTCTCTAAACAAGCATCAGCCGTAATAATCTTATATCGTTTTGACATACCTCACTTCTGGAGAAACATGTTCCTTTACAGAAATAAATCTGGCAACCTTTGTCACTGTAACTTTATGGTATGTTATTGCATGAAATCTAAATCGTCATAGTTATTTTATAAATATTTATCCATTTAAACATAGTGGATCCATGCAAGGCTTTCTGGTAAATATGGATGTTCCAGATGAAAGCTTGCAACTTAGTTCCTAATATGGTGGAATAGTGCCTTTGTGTGTATGCACAAGTGTAATATTCCTCGATCACTAGTGTTTGCTATGCAAAATTTTTAACATAGGACAGTAATAGGAGGTTGCTGAACAGGTTTACCTTGAAGTTGTCAAGTTACTTCATTTAAAAACTGCCAAAAATTATTTCTGTTTGGAAGCTTTTGGTAGGACACTTCTTCCTCAACTTGGTTTAGAGAGGCTTGAATTTACCCTGCTGTGCAGAAAATTAAATCATTTTACAATTCTTCGCAAATTCCATTCAGAAAATTGGATCAAAGTGTCACCTTAGTCTTCCCAAAATTATTTAAGCTGACATCAAAAGAAGCATTAGGTGGATAACCATGATATGTATCAATTCCATTCAGCTTAATAAAGAGCAAAGCGTAATGCACAGTAACTGTAAAACATACTGTGACCAAGCAGATTTAAACCTTAAAATCTAACTTAGCTAGTCATTGGAATTGGCTGTTTTCTTCAGCACATGAAGATACATAATCAGGTGAGGGTTTTGGTTTGACGTATGACGTTTGATCGGGGAAGTTCTGTAGCATCTTACTACTCTACCAGAATTTGAATTCAGGTTGTAACTTTCTATTGCGCTGAAATCTATATTAATATAAAAGACAAAAACTGTAGAGGAGCTTTAAAGAATTAGTGCTGACAGTATGGATCTTATGGTCAGTGCCTGATATGGTACTGCTGTAAAACATTCCTGAAAATAGTTAGGTTGAGCAAAAACAGAAGTTGCCGGACAAGCTCAGCAGGCCCGGCAGCATCTGTGAAGAAAAAATCAGAGTTAATGTTTCAGGTCCAGTCCCGAGGAAGGGTAACTGGACCCAAAACATTAACTCTGATTTTTTCTTCATAGGTGCTGCCCGACCTGCTGAGCTGCTGCAGCAACTTCTGTTTTTGTACCAGATTTACAGCATCTGCTGTTCTTTCAGTTTCTATGTAGTGTGCATTATGGTATGTTAAACTGTAATCTAGTTTTTAATGCAAATTTACATTAAATTGCTGAAAAATGGATAAAAATAGTGCAACTTCCATTTTCACATTTGAAAAACCATCAAGTTTTGAGTGACCAAGTATAGGTTCTCAAAAGATTTTACAGAGACCCGTTCCATATGTCTGTTATTTTCTGCCCACTTTGTTTGTGATGTGGAGCCGTTGAATGCAGTAGATATATTTTTAATATGCAGATGTTTGTAGGTAGTTAAATTAATCCTTTAGTGATGTTTTACCGATGCAATTTGATGTAATCAAAAGGTAGTGGTCTTATTTCATAAATAACATTATTGTTTGTGGCTAGCGATTAGAAATTTGACAGTGTCAAGGTAAACCTGCTCTACTTTAAACATCTTACACAACAAAATATGGCAATGGAAAAGAAATACAGGGTGATGTACATTTACATAGGTGTTTGCTGTACTGCTTATGGTTTCAGTGAAATCATTATACCTAGCATCAGCATAGCATTATAGGAATGGATATAATAAAAAAAAGCCTTGAAGCAATAAGCATAGGAAACTTTTCAACAAATGCAAAAGATCAGGATGCAGGCAACACTCCAAGAGAAAGTGTTTAATATCCAGCCAAATGCAGGACTGCAAGGACCAAAATGCTTTAAAATATTTGGCTCATTCACTGAATGCAGTGGTCGGGAACATAGGATGTAATATATCATGCTTTGTACTGCAGAGCTTGTATGATTGGCAGAAGATATTGTGCAGTACTTCCTAATACATTCAGAAATGCTGGACACAGACTGCTAGTTAGTGAGGGCAAGGGTGCATTTTGCTACATGCTTCATTACGGATGCAGCAAATTACATTAACTGGAGATCTACTGACAAATTAACTGTATTAATGAACATACAATAATTGTATTGGGTGGGACCTTCTGAAAAAATTAGTCGTATGCAGTGATGAACAGGACTCTTGAAATATTTATCAACAAAACACAGGTATGCTTCTTGTCCAAATAAAATTAAATATTTTCATACCTGAAGACATACAATCCCTTAGTCAGCAAACATTCTTTTTAAAAAAAAAAAAAAAAAAAAAAAAAAATTCTTCCCCTCTGTTCGCACCATTCTAACCTCTACATTAGTGGCCAAAAAAAGATCAAGCAGGTGCCTACACCTTGACCCAAACTTTGAGCAGTTTCACAAGAAGAGGAGAAAAGTCGTTACTGCTAATTCTCTGTATCTGTAAGGAGCTGAAGGAATTAGTATGGCAGCTAAGATAAGAAACTTGGGAGTACGAAGTGAATATTTGTGCTGTTATTTATTTGTATGACTTGTTGTGATGCACATTTTGCATGGCATGATAATTACAATTTTAATTCAGGCAATGCTGCACAGTTTTGAAATATAATTTTTCACTACCTAAAAATAAAAGTTGTATTTTGAAGGAATCCTCAATCAATTAGATTGAGGCCACTACTACCAAGTAATCAACCATATAGTGACAAACGTTTCATCCGGATAGGAAGCATCATATCCTCCTAACAGATGTGATGATATAATGTCAAAGTTGCAAATATCTGCTTCATACATAGTCCGGGCTCTGCTTAAATCTTGAGAAGTGACAGAACAGCCGTCCTTCTGAGGCCTCCTCAGGATGAATATTTGCCCACTAGACCGGAGAAACAGTTGAACGCTGAACTTCTTTGTCTCCTTTTGATTTGCAGTTGATTCTAATAATACAGAGCGAACATTGTATGCAAGTTTAGAAGGCAAACAGTTTCAGTATGTGAGAATGACCGAAATTAGAACCTCTTTCCGAGGCAAGGTTCGTGTTACTTAACCCAACAGTTAAGTATATGAATAATAAAAGGCAAATGAAAGAGAGGAAGGAAGCCCTCCCTGCCCCCCCCACCCTCCCGAGCGCTCAGAAGATTCATCTAGCAAGGTCATGGACAACCAAGCAAAAAGGGGGTCAGAAACAAGAATAAGAGCTCAGGGTCCCCTTACATGCTGGAAATGAGAAGCAACAATTTGGAGAGGAAAGAATCATCCTTTGTGAATGTGTAGTTATGTATCAGAGTACAAAACAAAGGTCTCAGACATAACTTGTTTACAGTAGTTTAATGCTGTTTAAGAAGGTTTGCTCTGCAATGGCAATATGTGAGCTTCCTTTGGCTGTTAGATTATAAATATAAAAGCTATGTTGGAGTATTCAAAGCTGCTTCTGTTTTCAGTCTTGAAATAACAAAATATGAATTTTAAAAATCCAGGAACCTAAATAAAAAGTCATTAAAACCCACTTTTTTTGTGAATATTTGTAATTAGTGGGGACAATTAATAGAAACATTGAATTCTTTCTATCTTGCTTCAAAAGAGGGCAGATACTAAAACTTTAAGATAACAAGGCGTGGGGCTGGATGAACACAGCAGGCCAAGCAGCATCATAGGAGCAGGAAAACTTGACGTTTCAGGCCTAGACCCTTCATCAGAAAATCTCCAGCATCTGCAGTACCTTTTATCTCCGATGCTAAAACTTTGTTGAATATCATAGTGCTCAAACAGCAATCTCCAATGCCTTTCTGCGATGTCCTTCTGAGATGATGCTGAATGGTATTTGCCCATGAAAGTGGCATTTGTTTTACGTGTTACTGCAAAGAAATATTGCTTCCTTCCATGTTTTGATAGTTGGTTGTGAAAATATTACTTTTCACTTTTTTTCTCTTTAAATATTTTCTTTTTGGTAAAGTGTTCTTGAACAGGATGAAAAGCATAGAAGTACTTAATGTTCTTTGTGAGTCTCCCAATTTTGCAGAAACTGAACTAATGCCAGCCTACATTGGGGTCTCCATCTTTTTTGTTTTCTTTATTCATAAATATGTAAAATGAGAGTGAATTAATTTAAGAACAAAATTGTGCTATTGCCAAAGAAGGTGTTGAAAGAGCTATGCAAGTGTTAGATTTTTAATTGTAAATAAGTATATTTTTTGTAACTATATTCAAAACAGTAATTTGGTTATACAATTTTGCTGCAACAAATCTGTATTGTTTATTTGAGGAATCCTAATCAATGTACATTTTGAATGTAGTTGGCCATCTTTGTGTTCATTTGTGGAAATTTGTCAACTATTCACTGATTGAAAAATGTAGAACTTCAATTGTGTGTGAATTTCAGCAGTCTGGGATACAACCGATTTTGGTTGTGATGACATGTCTTATTCTTGCCCACTTGCCAGCTTGCTCCCCTGCTCCCCATGCTAGCAAACTGTTTACTCCGATATAGTGTTAACTTTTATGATGAGAAATGGTCACTTTTAGCAGATGTCATATTTTCTGTGTTGATAAGTTTTCATTATTGAGAATCCTGAAATAAATTCTGGTTCGTAACAGTTTAGTTTCATTGATTCTTAATGATAGCCAGTTCTCATTTACAGCAATTTAAAAACCCAACAGACATGTGATATGTATTTTCTGTTCATGTATATTGGGATGCTATTCTCCTCAGGGATTCTTGTAGTTTTGACCTTGCAAAGTGCGGTAAATGCCGACAGCAGAGATGAATTTGTGATTTTGCATTAAAACTCATTCTGTTCATGATTTTCGACTATATGTTGAGTTGCTTTTCTATTGATGTTTGAGCTCCCAAAAATGTAACAAATATGGAGCCAATTCAGATATGAAGACCAGCAAACAAGGATCTTCTTTCAGGCCGTACTGTTCTAGAGTCTAGTTTGGAGAATAATTTTACTGATTTTTCTAAAAGAAAAACATGTATGCTTGTGTACAGTATTTTATAAATTGATTTATTAAGTTACATACGTGTATTACAAAACTAGCAGTTAGCAGTAGTAATTATGCCACATTATATATAGTATTCCAAAGGGTGAATTTGGGCATGTTGCATGTATGCAGACTTGTACACAGAAATTGTTCACAGTTGCTAAAGAATATGCACATTAAAATATTACTGCTGAGATTTTTGTAAGTTCTTACCTCTGAAATGGAAAGCAATCAAAATTGTCTTGTTTTGTGTCTTTCACTCTTTCCTTTACGCAATGTCTTAAATTATCTTACTTCCGTAATCAGCACTTTCATTTAAAATCTGTCATCTTCTATCTCTTAAATTGCAACAATTTTTTAATGAGCAGCGTGGTAATAATTCAGTTCTGTGGTGTAGATTGCTCAATTAAATGTTATTTTATGATTAAAAGTAAGCAGCTTTGAAAAATGACTTGCAAGTTTGTACTTTTAATTTGCCGATAGTAGATTACTTCAGTACCGTAGTTTGTGAATGTTTTCTGCCTCTATGATGTTACATATCAGCCTCTGTGAATATTGTTGTATTAATCTAGAAATTTTCAAGTAGCGTTGATTGTGGAATCATTGTTGTGAAGGATCCTACCAATTTTTAAAAATCGAATTGTGGACTTAATTTTAATGAACCATTGTTTCTATTTTAGGTGGTCTTCACAAGCAGTGGTCCATCTGTGAAAAAGACCTAAAGGTAAGATAATCGATCCTGTTTTTAAGGGTTTTTTAAAAGACTGTTAGTGCTTTGTTACAAGTGTTAACGAAGAAAATCAACCTATTCTCTGTTCTTGTATTCTCTCCTGCAAGGTTTGGTACCTGGTGGATTGGTAAATCTTTGCTATACATTAAGATCCTCATTCAGCAATCAAGTAGTCAGAAAAATGTCATGTCATAATGACTGCAAATTGAAGGATGGACTGTAGTTTTTTAATGCTTTGCTAGATGGGATTTAAAAATGCTGTTTCCAAAATAATTTTGTGGATTAATCGGATGATAATGTAGTAATTTTCAGTTAATAAATGTTAGCCTATGTTTTGCAAAAGCAGTCTCTTCCCTTCCTATTGAAGATTCTCCAGCTGAGCTGTAATACATTTTATTTTTCTAGATTTTTTTAAAGATAATAGAGGAACACATCTTAAAATTAGAGAAATCTTTGACTTTCCAATG
Source organism: Ginglymostoma cirratum (assembly GCA_024137785.1). NCBI lineage: Eukaryota > Metazoa > Chordata > Chondrichthyes > Orectolobiformes > Ginglymostomatidae > Ginglymostoma > Ginglymostoma cirratum. The sequence goes on from JAHRHZ010000270.1 coordinate 11,977,768, forward strand.
TGAATGCTGTCTACTGATGACTTATGACATGAATGACGAACCCAGAAAAAAAAACTATAACTTTCAATTAAAAATTAAACAAATGGCCTTTCTCTGGTTTTTGCTTTTTTCAAATTTAACTTATACTCAGGCCTTCTCTCACTTTCATTTTCATAATTTATTTATTTTCTTATTTTTCTGCCTTTCACTTGTCTTTCTTATCAAACTTGGGTTTTTACATCTCTCCTCAAAATTATTTGTATCATTATCTTTTACAGGCATTTCTTTATTGTTATTTTTTGATTTTCTTTTACTTCTCTTCACTTTTTTATTTCTTTGTACTTTTTGTTTCTTTGATGATCCAAATCAAGAACAGTGGCAATGGATAGAAGAATTCATACTAAGAAAGCAATTATTTAATAGCAAATTGACAAGGGAATAAAAGACAGGAAACTGGGTACCACCAGTAACGGAGAAGGAACTAGTCAAAGGAGATGGTGAGCATTATCAAAAGGAAAAATACGAGTCCGCAATAAAACCTAAAAAAAAACCTAAAGGAAGAAGATAACTGATCGCAGGATTAATAAAACCTGAAATTAGCTGGTGAGGGAACACATCAGTCCTATGGTTTCTGTAAGGAATTCACATTCTGACTCTTATAAACAGCTTAGTGTTTTGATTATCCTTCAAATTTAAACCAATCCGTTTTTGGAGTACTTCTCTAAATACTCATTGTGCAAAAGTGCCCTGGTGACACAGTACTCTGAAAGTACTTGTCTCTTATATGACTTGATAGGCACTAGCAGAAATTTTTAGTGGACGTAATATTTCAATGAATTATGTTTGGTGTAATCAAAATAATCTATAATCCATGTTTTCATTTAGTCAAATATTATATATATTTAACTATATTTGATAGTATGGCTGGCTCAATGTTCTAATGGATTAATGCACACTTCATATAGCACTACATTAGACAGGGCAGAAAGCTGGCAAGTCAATTGTACAATAAGTAATGAGTTAATTGATCTAAGCCAGGAATTTTTTTTTTAAATTCAGACATAGCACATGGGTGTCGCTGGCTGGCTAGTATTTATTGCCTGTCCCTAGCTGCCCTTGAGAGGTTTTCTCAAACTGCTGCAGTCTACGTAGGTTGACCTACAATGCCTTTGGGGGGGAAAATTCAGGATTTTGACCCAGCAACAGTGAAGGAATGATAATATATTTCCAAATCAGGCCGATGGGTGACTCTGAGGAGAACTTGCAGGTGGTGGTTTTTCCATGTGTCTGCTGCCCTTCTGGATGGAAGTGATCGTGCGTTTGGAAGTTGCTGTCTTAAGGATCTTTGAATTTCTGCAGTGCATCTTGTAGGTAGTATACACTGCTGCTACTGAGCATTGGTAGTGGAGAAAGTGGATGCTTGTGAATGTGGTGCCAACCAAGCGGGCTGTTTTATCCTGGATGGTATCAAATTGCTTCAGTGTGGCTGGAGCTGCACCCGTCCAGGCAAGCGGAAAATATTCCGTCACACTCCTGACTTGTGCATTGAAGATGGTGGTCAGGTTTTGGGGAGTTAGAAGGTGGGTTAGTCATCACAATAGTCAAACCTCTGACCTGCTCTTGTAGCCCCTGTGTTTATGTCCACTTGAATTTCTAGTCAATGACACACGCACAGGCTCACAGACGCAAGCACACACACACGATTGATGCTAACACCATTGAATATCAAGGGGCAGTGGTTAGATTGTCTCTTATTGGTGATAGACATTGCCTGGCATTTATGTGGTGTGAATGTTACTTGTCAGTTCAAGCCTGGATATTCTCCAGATCTTGTTGCATTTGAATACAGACTGCTTCAGTATCTGAGGAGTCGCATTTTGAGCATTACTGCTAGTCTTCGATTAGGAAGCGGATGCATCATTTCACGTTGCTGATTCTGAAAGAGGAGTTGCCTCTATAAGGTGCTGAACTATATCAGTGTTGGACAAAAGTTGAATTGGGTTCCAGTGTGGTGACTTTCATGGTCAAACAGCTTATTGACACTTGCTGTGTAAGCTCAAAGGTAAAGAATTGGCAATCTGGAATCATGGTCCTCTGAGATTTAAAAACTTCAGACAAGAAAAAAAACGTAAAGGCTCCCGTCAAGTAAAGAAAATAGATGTTAACACAATATATTTTTACCATGTCTCATATCTTATTGGTAATTATTTTTTGATTATTCTTAGTCATTATTTGGGAAGCATCACAATCGCTACTATACACCGAATAAAACAAACTTGGACTGCAGGAACTGTGGCAAACTGGGGCACATATCCAAAAACTGCCCATCTGATAAGGTAATGGCCTCATGTTTGAAATAATGTCCTTCATATTTTTCATAGATATTAATATAAATTGTTTTTTTCTAATATTGCAAATGCGTGATTTGAAAAATGCTGAGAGATAATTATCTGCTAATTCCATTCCCTTTAATATTTCTTTCCTGTGTGTAACAATAATGTGCTGTTCCTTTTAAGATTATCGTGCAGCCACATCTTGAATGGAAAGTCCTTTTCAATAGCCTGTCTGGTGTATTGCAGAATAATTTCTGAATTTCTAGATTTCTGCATGACTGTGCACAAGTACAGTTTGGAACAGGGCCTTCCCAAACTGTGGGCCTTAATATGAGGTTTTGGGATGACAGCCTTAACAATGGATGACCAGCAACGGTGGCTGTGGACATGGTGTGATACATATCTGGAGCAGGTGGGACCTGAAGCTGGTCCTTTTGATCCAGAGATAGAGCATTACCACTGCATTAAAAGACCTCTGGAGCTCAGATTGAATGCTAACAGCAACGAGGTCCATTGAAATATTTGCAGTTTTTCTGGTGGTGGGTGTGTCCTAACAAACAGATTTTTTAATGCCCAGTTGCTACTGCAAAAAAAGCCTTTGAAAGGTAGTTTTTATTGTGAAAAGAGAGCTCTCACAATTAAGCAATTCCACCATAATAAACTTTTTCTACCCCTGCACAGGAGCTAATGCTCCCAATCTGCCTGTGAGTCACACAAATTCAAAAACATTAAAATGGAGTCACACCGGGAAAGTATTTGGGAAGCACTGGCTTAGAAGAAATATTACTGTTCATTAAAGTAAATTACCGTCACATTTCTGAATGTTTCTCTGATATAATACTGCTGTGTTGGGAAAGAGACCTGTTTTGTTTCATATGGTAGATAGGGCACATCACATATTGGCAAAAGAATCTGTCCAATTTTCTGTTATTTTCTGCACCCAGGAAAATTTCATCTAATTTTTCAACTTCCCTTACCATTCAATTTTGGTTCACAAAATAGCTAAAATAAGGGAACGTCATTCAGCCCATTTTACTTCATCCAACCAGAATGATCAGCCCCTGCACTGCAGCATCCAACTATTTTATGTAATTCCAGGGTTCTATTTCCACTATTTTATCAAGAGCCCATTTTATATGTTGATTGATTTTTTTGAAGATGAACATCCTGAGATTAATCCATAATTATAGTTCCGTGTTAGCTCAATAATAACTTTCTTGACCTGAATCGAAAGCTCATGAGTTCAAACACCGCTTCAGAGATTTGACTCTGTAATCGTAACTTATCATTCAGTGCAGTTCTGAGGGAGAGCTATACTGAAAAAAATACATTCTTTGAATGTGATGATAAAACAATGCCTTAGGTGGACAATAATAATCCCATAACACTATGGGAGAGTAGTGGAATTATGCCAGCCCCTAGCGAACATCACTAAAACAGGTAAGCTGGTCACTTATTACTCATTGCTGTTTATGGAATGTTGCTGTGCGCAGATTGCCTGCTCCATTATCTTTCATTATAACTGTGAGGTGGTGAAAGCTGCTACTATAAATTTAAATCTTTTCTTTTGCAACTTGCCCCTTATGGTTGCCATTTTCTTCCTTATGCTATTTATAGTTGAAATCATTTTTTGAATCCCTGATACTCTCTACTTGCTTGCATACTTCTAATATCACTTTGCCTTTTCTGATTAAAAGGCTCAAATGTCTCCATCCTTTCCTCATAGCTTAAACTTCTAACACAATGCTGGGGAATCAGTCTCTTAGTTCTTCTCTGCATCCAATGCTTTAATGCCACTGTGTCTCAGTGACCAAACCAGAACATAATATTTCAAGATGCAGTGTGACCTGAGAATTACTTAGTTGTTTATAACCTGTCTGACTTGCATCTTACATTTGTATTGTGTAGTTCAAGATTCTGCAGCCTTTTTTTGATTGCTGCTGTAGTTAGGGCAGTTTGCATCTGCTAAGCATTTTAAGTTTCTCTCTGCTTCATCCAAAGCTATTTCTGCACCATTCATAGAGTATGTTTGTTGTCCTTTTTTGTTCCCAAGATACAACATTTTAAGATGAGGTATTTCTACAACCAGAGGGCAGTGAAGCTATGGAAGCCATCGCAGAAGGCTGTGGAGGCCAAGCCATTGAGTATATTTAAGACATGAGATGGGTTCTTGAATAGTAAGGGGATCAAGGATCGCAGGAAGAAGGCAGGAGAATGGAGTTGAGAAACATACCAGCCTTGATCAAATGGCCTATTTCTGCTCCTGCATTTTATGGTCTTATGCTTTTATGTCATTCCCTTCCTCCTGCAGAGTATTCCGCATCCTCTCAGTGATGTTCTTTACCCTGGCACCAGGGAGACAACACACCATGTGGGATTTACAATGGCAGTTGCAGAAATGTCTGTCTATCCTCTTAAATATGGAATTTTCTATAATGATTACATTACTACTTTTTTGTTGTTCTCTCCTATATACTCTGTTGTCTGCCAATGCATCATCTCTCCCAGCAGTCTCTAGTGCTAAGAGTGTACCGCACCCCAAAGATGTCTGCGTTTCCCAGGTCTTCCTTCTCTTTCAAATGCCCATCCACCTTCTATCCTAAACTCCTGCCTCTGGGATGCTCACCTTGTGAAATGGATAGTCTGGAAACTCTCCTCCTTCCTGCTGTTCTGCACTGACTCCAGCCGCTCCTCATGCTCACAAGTCTGACATGAAGAAATTCTCCTGTTGACAGATGAAGTATCATGACGTTTCCACATGGCGCAGGAGTTGCAAACAATAAGTCTCGTCTGTTAGTCCATGTTCAAAAAACCAAGACTCCCCCTGTTTTGAATCTGATTAATAGCTTGTTTAAGCTGTTGATTTTAATTACAGCCTCAACTTGATCTATATTAAATCTTTTCTTAATTCACATTCTATTATAATTATTCCATTTGTGCTGATAATACTTCTGTTTTAAACCTTGCTTCCTTAGCACTCGGTCTACTTTGCCTGTTTCCTCTTAACTCCTTTAGCTATACTGTCTTTGCCTCAGTGCTCTCTGAACAACCAATCACTTAACTATTGTTCTGTGATGCACATTTTTTTGATGTTTAGTTGTTATCATACTGCTGTTTCTTCCTCCAGCTAACTCCCACAAGCTTCCGTCCTTCCTTCTCTATTTCCTTCTCTATTTCCTTCTCTATTTCCTTCTCTA
>JAHRHZ010000270.1:11983286-12007811 GCA_024137785.1 Ginglymostoma cirratum
TCTATTTCCTTCTCTATTTCCTTCTCTATTTCCTTCTCTATTTCCTTTTGCTTTTCTTGCCTGAATTGAATTGAATTAGCTTTATTATCATGTACTCAAATGAGTACAATGAAAAATTTATAAGTCTCCACTGACAGCACCATCAGAGATTCAAGGTACCTAGGTACAATTCTTAGTTACAGAATAGAGAAATAAAGAAAAGTTACTTTACAGCTACAGACAGCTATAGGTCCGAAGGAACAATAAGTTAAAAAGACAAGCATCACAGCCCCTTTCCAAAGGCTGTCTGCAGCAACCAATGCAGGGGCACCTCCACATGGTCTGACTGCTGGCTACCGCCATGCTTCTCTCTGGGCAGCTGTCCCTGCTCCTGCACTGGGCCGCTGCCGCCATGCTCAGCCACGGGGCCTCTGGTCACTGGCATTCCTGCTGCAGCTGCTGGTGCCCCCAGTCCGGTTGCTGATCACCGCCATCCCCCACCCGTACACTCAGCCATTGGTTACCAGCAGTCCCGCTGACCGCCAGGGCTGGGTGTCCGAGGGACAGAGAAGGGATGAGAGAAAAAAAGACAAAGGACAGGCTGAACAGTGGAGCCCTGGCTGGAGTATCCTACTCTGCCACCCTTTCTTTCCTTTTGCGTTTCCTTCCTCTCATTTGAAGAGGAGATAGTGAGATGCTGGTTGGGCTCAAATTGATGAAAACAGGGAAGATGAAAGCTATACTTAAATTTTATAATTCATTAGGGCCATTATGGGTCCATCTAAGAATGCTGAGGGACTTGAAGTTTAAAACAAAATTCAGAGGGACTGGATTAATGTTTCAGTACCTAATCAGAGTCTATCACCATTATTCTTTTGCTTGTATTTACTGAAAATTTTGAAATTGTATCTTGAACTCGTTTTGATCATATCAATCCCTGTGGGACCCCACTGCATACCTTCCTGTGTTTTGAGAAGCAACTATTCACCACTATACTGTTTCTTTTGTCATGCAACCAATTTCATACAATGTTGTATTGCGTCTTGCACTTTTATTCTGTAGACTTCAACTTTACTGGCAAGCCTACTACCCGGCACCTCCTTCCCTTTGCTTAACACCTTGGGACTTTTATGACATGGTCCTGTCTCTTTTTTTGAGCCAGTTCTCTGTTATTACCGTACATCATATTTACACATGAGTATTTGCAGCTGCAGGTCATCAAGTTTGAACATTTACCGTGTGTGCATTGTAAACTTGATATTAGTATTGCTATATTACCCGATAGTTTTACTACACATAAAATACCTGCCTGAGAGGTGTTTGCTTGTCCCAGATTTTTGTGCACCTTGTTTGTCTTTCCTAATGCTACACCCAGTTCCTATCTCCCGACCAAGTTAGTTTGAAACCTTCCTCCAGAGCAGCAGTAGAGCTCTGCATGAGGACAATGATCAGGCTGTATATGGGTGCAACCTGTCCAAACTGTATAGGTCCCAATGTCCCAACAATGCAAACTCCCATCCTTGAAACACTTTGTATTGTATGATCTGCCTGTACAGCACACAAAACAATACTTCTCACTTTGTCTTGCTACATGTGGCAGCAATAAATCAAATCAAATCTCTCACCGTCATTTCAGCAATGCATTAATCTAATCTGTCTTCCTATTTGTGCACTGACTAATGGGTGGCACTGGGAATAATTTGGAGATTAATATCTTTGAAGACTTGCTTGCTCGTCTCTTTACTAACTCCCTAGAATAAGCTTGCAGGATCTGATTCCTTTTTCTACCTGTGTCATTGTTATTGCTTTGTACTGTGAATTGGCTGTTCACCTGTGCCTCTGTGTGCTCTGCAGATGTTCAGTGACATCCTTGATCCTAGCATCTGTGGGGCAATTTATCAATTGAATTATGGCTGCGATTTTCCCTTTCCCAGACCTGTTGTGGGGATGGGCGTATTAGATATTCTCAATGCCAAAAAAGCTTGCCAGATTATGAAACCAATTGGCTTGTTAAGAGCTGATCAGTGAACTTCTTGACCTATCATAGCCCTCACCTGTGGTCTGATGGCTTACCAGAATCCACTGATCAATCAGAGGCTGGCAGTTTCTGGGTTGTAAAAATTATTGGTCAAGACCTACTCTTCAGAGGATCCAATGATGAGAAGGTAGGTCTTTTGCTTCTGTCATGGCGGGGATTGCTTGATGGTCAGGGATTTGAGGGGCTGTGGAGATATTGATTGAGAAGGACAGGATTGGCTTTCAGAGGCCACGCTTTGCCACCTCCTCTGTGTATCCAATTGTTCCCAAATGAAGACCCGTCCTAAACCCAGTAGGCAGGTCACCTTGGTTACTCAGTTGGGAAACCAGCCACTTTTTTTGCATTATGGGAAGGCAGGGAATCGGGAAGCTGGCAAGTTGAGGCCTTTAAATAGCCATTAATTGACAGCTTAAGGGCTTAGTGGTTAGTGAGTTGAGAAGGTCTCCAATGTACCTTGTTGCCTGGCACTTAATAGGTGAGATGGCAAGAAGTGGGTGAATATCTTTTAAGGCCAACGCATCCAATGATTTCTTCTTCTCACTACCTCTCTAGACTACCTCTGGTGAAGATAAAATTGCTCCCAAGATCTTTGCCACAAAAGTGCTTTATGTTTCCCTAACTATAGATTCTCCTATCACTATTACTTCTCCTCACCTTCCTCCTCTTGTCCTTATTGGCAGAGCCAGCTCTGGCACAATGGACTTGGCTCTGACTGTTCTGTACATTTGAAACATAACTCTCACCAGTATAGTGTGAGGCCCAAACACACAGCAGAGTTACAAGGAATAGCAAGGAAAGAACACAACGAGAACAAATCGTGAACAAAAATCGAGGCATGCATCACAAGACAACAGATAAGTGGTTGTTTGAGATGCCCAGAATTGAGAACCACAAGCCCAAGGAGATTGGGGATGGGGCATCAGAACAGACTTTGAGCTTCAACTTGTGTTGATTACATTCCTGCTTGGTAAACATCATACCAGTTATCAGCAGAGTGTTTCTTGACTGGCTGGCTGAGAGTGCAAAATGTCCAGAGTGACTATCAGTACAGGTAAGTGTGACGTGGTATATTTTCATAGGAGGACACTGAGACCGTATTTGGACAAAGTCAGAAGTCACACAACACCAGGTTATAGTCCAACAGGTTTATGTGAAATCGCAAGCTTTCGGAGCACAGCCCCTTTGTCAGGTGAAGTGAGAGAGAAGAGCAAACAAACACAGAATCTATATGCAGAGAGATCAAAAGATCATACAACTGGTGTGAGTGTAGTGTTGAATAATGAGTTTCTGCAGATGACCAAGAGTGTTAGACGGTGTGAGTAAAGCGTCAACACCTTAATAACAAGCGAAAGGATGACCAACAATCTGATTAAATGAGGCAGAGAGATAATTACAAAATACTAAAAATAAGGTCGTGCTGGAGACAAGCTAAATGCCTGGAATAACATTATAGGTGTAAGAGTCGTAAGCCGAGGGCCTAACCAAAGTAACAAGTAATCCAAAACTACAAACTAATTAAGGTAGAGAGGTCACAACAATTTATCAAGGTGATGGAGTCAAAACAAGACATTAGGGAAGGTTTTACAGACTCAGAACAATGTGGTGGGGTCAAACGTAATGTGACATGAATCCAAGATCCAGTTGAGGCCACCTTCATTGGGTATGCTGCTTGGCTATAAGTTTCTGCTCAGTGATTCTGGGTTGTGTATCTTGAAGTCCACCTTGGAGGACACTTATCTGAAGATCAGAGGCTGAATGCCCTTGACCGCTGAAGTGCTCCCTGACTGAGGGGAAACACTCCTGTCCGGCGATTGTTGTGCGATGTCCATTCACCTGTTGTCATAGCGTCTGCATGGTCCCGCCAGTATACCATGCCTTGGGGGCATATTTACCTGTAGCATATGAGACAACATTGGCCAAGTCACATGAGTATCTGCCGTGTACGTGGTGGTGGGTGCTCCCACGTGTGATAGTAGTATCCATGTCAATGATCTGACATGTCTTGCACAAGTTGCCATGGCAGGGTTGTGTGGTGTTGTGGTCAGTGTAGTACTGAGGGCTGGGTGGTTTGCTGTGAGAAGTGGAGGTGTGGGGATGATCTGGGTGAGATGCTCATCATTGATGATATTTTAAAGGCTGTGAAGAACATGGCCTAGTCTCTCCTTTCTGGGGAAGTACCGGACAACAAAGGGTACACTATCTGTAGTTTCCCTGGTTGTTGAGTTGTCAGAATGCTTCTTTCTGTTGGACTATAACCTGGTGTCATGTGACTTCTAACTTGTCCACCCCAGTCCAACACTGGCACCTCCACATCTTATTTAAACAAGATGGATCTGGGAGTATGGATATATAAATAATTAAAAGTAGCAATGTGAGCTTAAAAGGCCATTTCTAGAAGGATAAAAATGGAAAGGAGTGAGATTATATTAAACATGCACAGAACCTTGTAAAGGCCACATCTAGAATACTGCGAACAGTTCTGGTTTCCATATTGTTAGAAAAGTATCATGGCATTGGAGATGTAACAATTTATTGGAATGATGTCAGACTAAGAGATTATGCCTAAAAGGAAAAAGTACTGATCAGGCTAGGACTCTTGCCTGTAGAAAAGAGAAGACAGAAGGTTTTTAAGATTATGGTAGGATATATAAGGGAGACGTAGAGAAGATGGCTTCCACTTGTGGGCGAGGTCAGAACGAAATATAGATTGACACTAATAAATTCAACAGGTAATTCAGGTCATTTTTTGTTAGTTCCGGCATGTGCTTATGTTTTAAGACAAAGCTAGATGAAGAAGCAAGCAGTGGAAGGATAAATTGAGGTTAGATAAAGAAGGATTTGGGGAGGCTTGAGTGTTGCACAAGCAACTGGTATGGACCTATTGAGTTCAGTGGCCTGTCTTCATGCTATGATTGTTATGTAATATTGTGAACTTGTAAGTGTAGACTTGCTAATTATATAATTATAGAGTATGGATTGCCATATTGCTTTTTGTTCTATCTACCTCCCATAATTGCACCTACTCAAAAATATCATTAGATTGTCGTTAATTTAGAAAAATAAACTGCATTTATAGGTTCTCATCAGTTGTGATATAAAACTGTAAACAAACATAAGTAATGAACAGTAATCTACGAATCTAACTTTATCTATCCTTTTTTTAATTACAAGTGGGCAAGAGCAGAGAAAACTGTTATCCAGTTTTAAGTCTTCCATGGGGACAGTTCACATCAAAAGAATAACTTATATTTTCTGTGAACCATAAGACCATAAGATTTGTAGCAAAATTAGGCCATCCAACCAGTTGAGTCTACTCTGCTGTTCAATCATGGTCTTATATGTTTCTCAACCCTATTCTGCTTCCTTCTGCCTGTAACGCTTTATCCTCTTACTAATCAAGAACCTATCTATCTTGTCTTAAATACACTTAATGATTTGGCCTCCACAGCCCTCTGCAGCAATGAGTTTCACAGATTAACCACCCTCTGGCTGAAGAAATTCCTCCTCATCTCAGTTCTAAAAGACTGCCCCTTCAATCTGGAGCTGTGTCCTCAGGCCCTAGTCTCCCCTCCTAATGGAAACATCATTTCCACATGCATTCTATTTAGGCCTCTCACGGTTCTGTAAGTTTTTAATCAGATGTCTCCCGTTCTCTCCCCCCACCCCCACCGCCGCCCAGACCTCTCCTTCTAAATTTCAAGTACACACCCAAAGTCCTCAACTGCTCCTCATATGCCAAGCCCTTCAACCTTGAGATCATTCTGGTGGACTGCCCCTGGACTCTGTCCAACATCAGCACATCCTTCCTCAGATTTAAGGCCCAAAACTGCTGACAATATTTCAACTATGGTTTGACCAGAGCCTTACACAGCCTCAGCACTACATCTCTGCTCTTGTATTCTCACCCTTTTAAAATGAACGCTAACATTGCATCTGCTTTCCTAACTGCCAGCTGAACCTGAATGTTAAGCTTAAGAGAATCCTGAACTAGGATTCCTGAGTCCCTTTGTGCTTCAGATTTCCAAAACCTGGTACACTGTTCGTGTCTTCCACTGTGAAAACTGATGCAAAGTACCTAATCAGTTCCTTTCCAGTTTTTTTTGTTCCCCTTTATAACTTCTCCTGTCTCATTGTCCAGTGGTCCAATGTCCACTCATGACTGTCTCTTATCTTTTATATATCTAAAAGCACTCTTACAATTTTTTAGATTACCAGCTTGCTTACTCTCATGTTTCATCGTCTCCCCCATTATTGCTTCTTTCATTATCCCTTGCTTGTTTTTAAAGGCTTCGCAATTCTCTGCTTCCCACTAATCTTCATCACATTGTATGCTTTTTCTTTTGCTTTTGTACTGTCCCTGACTTCCCTCGTCAGCCATGGTTGCTTCACCCTCTCCTTATATGTTTCTTCTTTCTTGGGATGAATTTCTGCTGTGCATCCTGAATTCCACTGAGAAACTCCTGTCATTGCTGCTTCACTGACTTCCATTCTCAGCTCCCTTTCCAGTCAACTCTGGCCAACTCCTTTCTCATGTCTCTGAAGTTACCTTTACTCAATTATAATGCTGTTACATCTGATTACAGCTTCTCACTCTTGAACTGCAGAGTAAATTCATCATTTTATGATCACATCCCCCTAGGAGTTCCTTCACCTTAAGTTCCCTAATCAATTCTGCCTCAGTACACATCACCAAATCCAGAACCGCCTGTTCCCCATTGGGTTCTATCACAAGCTGCTCCAAAACAAAATCTTGTAGACATTCCACAAATTCCTTTTCTTGAGATTGCTGCCAACCTGATTTTCCCAGCCCACCTGCACATTGAAGTCCCCCATGATTATTGTAGTGGTACCTTTCTGACATGCCTTTTCTGCCTCCGATTTATTTTACTCCCCACGTCCTGGCTACTGTTAGGAGGCCTGTACACAATTTCCATCAGGGTTGTCTTTCCTTTGTGGTTTCTCAACTGTACTCGCACAGATTCTACACGTTCTGACTCTATATCACTCTTTTTTTGTGGCTGGTTGGCTTGCCGAGCTGGTTCATTGTTTTTCCATAGACATTTCATTACCCTGCTGGAGCTACTCTAAATCCTATATCACTTCCTGCTATCGATTTAGTTTCATTTCTTACTAACAAGGCATTGCCGCCTCATCTGCCTGTCCTTTTGGTAGGACGTGTATCCTTGGATATTTAGTTCCCATTCCTGATCCCCTTGTAGCCACGTCTCTGTGATAACCATAATTTCAATTTGTGCAACAAGCTCATTTACCCTGTTTTGTATGCTACGTCCTGTGTTGACTGCAGCCTCCCCATAGTTTGTATCCTTATCTGCTGTGCCTGAAGTTAGATTGCTGACCCTTTCCATATCCTCTGGTCTATTACTTATTCTGGAAACTGTAATATCTCTCCTGAACATCGCCCCCGCCTCCACCACGTCTCTTAACTTTTCCATAATTTTCCATGCATCTGAAACCCGCTCCCCTCCCACCCCCAACATTATTTAGTTTAAAACCTTTTCTACAGCCCTAGTCATGCAATTTGCCAGGACTCTGGTCCCAGCATGATTTAGGTGAAGCGAAGCCCAGCCCATCCCATCAGACTAGCTTCCTCCTTCCCCAGTGCTGGTGCCAGTGCCAATGAAATGCAAATCTTTTGTCTGCTGCTGAGCAGCACCCTTCCATTCATAAACCATTAAATTGATTGCAAAATGTTAAATATCATATTGGTCACTGTCTCTAATGTTGTGGATTGGATTTATTAATTAAGATTTTGGAAATTCAGTGTTAAAACAGAGTTGCGATTGTTAGTGATCCCTGTGTTAAACTCATCTCTGGGAATGTGATGAAAACCCCAAATTCAGTCAAGCACTTCAAAATTATGCAGGTTTAAATGGATTAAGACTGGAATTGCCTATTTTTTACAGGATACAATTTAGAGGAGAAAGTGTCCTTAAATTTTGAGGAATTAAAAGGAGGAGTATCCTGACATACATATTCTCTGTTTATATAGTAGGATATATAAAAATATCCTAATTTTAATGTATGAAAATAAGTTTCTATGTAAATCTGTACCATTCAAAGTAGAATTGTGTTAAGGATCAAAGAAGGAGACTTGTACTATGGTTCCTTTAGGGTGATTAGGGTTATTGTGAATAGCCTGTGTGCATGCATCACAAATATTTAGCATTATTCTTCTTTAATTTTAAAGAAGTGGCCAAACATCAATTGATTGTAGACAAGGGCTTCATTCTGATTGCAGGATAGATTTTTCTCGTGGAAGGTAGCACAACTTAGGGGAGAGAGGATAATCTTTGAGTTGAGCAAAAACAGACAATTTAAGGTTCACAAGGATGAGCTGTGGTATGGACGGATTGTCTTATGCACAAAGGCTAAACAGGTTGAGACTCTACTCACCAGAATTTAGAAGAATGAGAGGTGATCTCTTTGAAAATTATAGAATTCTTAAGGGTTTTGACAGAGTAAATGTTGAGAGGATGTTTCCCCTCATGGGAGGATCTAGGACCAGCAAGCATAGTCTCTGAATTTCTTCTGAGGATTGGGAGTCTTTGGAACTCCTTACCAAAAAGGGCAGTGGGGGTATAATCCTTATCTGTATTGAAGCCTGAGTTAGATATATTTTTGATCAGTAGGGAATCAAGGGTTACGGAGAATACATAGGAAAATGGATTTGAGGAGTGTTGGATCAGCCATGATCCTAGTGAATGGCAGAGCACGCTCAAGGGGCCGAATGGCCGAATTGTTCCCAATTTATATGGTGTTAAAGATATGAAGGTTACATTACCCTGCTGTTTTTTTCCATTATGCTCATTAATAAGAAACTGGTGATCTCACCTCACAAACTGGTCTCCTTCATGTTTACTTGTTTTGCTGAAAGCAAGAAATCAAGGCAATGCAGACCGAACAATAGTTTGATTTTGGAAATCCTCCTTTCCACTCCCACTCAAAGACCAAAGCAGTGAAAGTGACCTGTGGGGAAAGTAGCTTTGCAGTGGTCTCTGGAACATCCAATGAGATTCCCTCAAGTCAGTGATGTGGACTCTTTGTAAACCGTGCTCATGACAAAACTAGAAGGAAAACCAAAGGCTCAGATCAACTCTCTAAGAATTCAACTCAGAACTTTCCATCAAAAAAGAACACAAATCTACTAAAGGCCAGCTGTAATCAAGATCTCTTCTAACAGAATTCGTAGTGTTTTTGATTATCTACTCAGTCTTTGATGGACAAATTCAGGGATGTTAATGCTGGGCAGAGAAAACAAACTGAAGCACAGCAAAAGAATAGAAACGAATGCTGGGAAAGAAATGCTACATACAACACTTTCTGTAGATCTCAAAAGATTAATATTGGATAAATCTGTATCAACAGTTGGAACATTCTATAGCTGAGGTGCCAAAGGCAAGTAAACACATGCAAAGTAGCAAATATCCAACTCATAAATTCCACAAAAGTTTATGCTCAAAGATTTCCAACTCTATCCGGAAGCAGAAGCATTCATTTCAAAAAGATAAATTCCTTGCTCACTATGTTGGCTATAGATCTACATTACTTTGCAATTGAGATTCAGTAGTAATGCTGACAGTGCTTTCTCTGGATTGGAGTCAATGCTTCAAATGGTAATTGTGCTAAAGACCATTGGAAAGGGCAATTACTTTCTCGGCCAAAGGAAACTTGCGTGTGCACACTCTTTGTTGGATGAAGAGAAGATGTCTTGTTCTCAACCATGGTGAAAACCATGATGTAATTTGACTTCAACCATGATTTCGTGAGAGAAAGGTTCTGTGCACATGGCTTTTCGCTTTAGTTGCATTCTGTGGAATATTTTTGTCATGCATTGTCAATAAGAGCACATGGCAAGGATGCCTACTTTCCTCTGATACTGATTATACTGATTTTGGAACTTCCTGCAATTGCTAAGATATCAGTCTGTATATCCAAAATGTAGAATGCAAAATATTTTTGAATGTAGACATTATGTTGCAAGTCTAGAGCTCTAACCTGTTGTGGGTAAATCACCACAAGCTACCTTTAGTTTATCTTTTCTCATTTTCAAGGCTAATAACTTGACCACTTGGAGTCAACCTGTCTGATTTAAAATTTAAACAAAACTTGGCAGAAAACTATCAGTCATCATTAGCTGGTGCCTGCTTTGTGGTAATGCCATGCCTATCAGAATCCACCATAGCGCTCTCCTTTCATACACTATAAATATTGTCTTCCCTTTTCTTTGATTTTTTTGGAAATTGTCTTGATGAATGCAAGAAGAAGACAAGATGTGCCTTTTTCAGTAATACTTTAAACTCCGTATTCCTAAACAATATTGGGTCTGTACTTCATGGATCAAGAATGTGCATACGTTTGTCACACCTGCCGTGAACTTCACTCGGTAATTTCTTAAGGGTGAATGCAGTAATTCCCAAACTGAACTGGATTGCAGAATCCTTCTGTTTACTGGTCTGAGTGATTTTCTTGTACCTTCTAACCTTTCTCACCCTAATTCTCCAAATCCACTATTTCCTTCACTTAATTTCTCCATTCGTATCTACTTTTAAGTCTGTCACCTTCTCCTTTATTACCTCCATTTATTTCCGTACCCTTTTATTTGGTTAAGGAGTTAAACCAACCGACACATGTTCGTGAGGTCCCCAATCTGACATTGGCATCGCGTTGTCATTGCCACATTGCTGTTTGAGCAAATTGGAAATATTCCAGCAATTTGGAAATAATCCAAGGACATTTTTAAAGCCATCTTTTTTATTTGACACAGCCTATTTTACATCCATATAGATTTCGGACAGGTTGTGCCAAATTTAATGGCAGGGCATCCTTTACTTTTGTTTTTGATAAGAGTTCTCGCCAAACAATCAGTATGCCAATCAGGCTGGAAGACAGCCAGGGAGCAAATTTCTGGCAAGTCTGGTATCACATTTTAGTTGAATATTGTGAATGGAGAGTGATATGGACATCATGGGGATAATGTAAACATTGCAAGTAGGGGCTTAAGATAACAGCACAATTAGAGTGGAGGTTGGTGAATTTAAACTCACCTTGAAATTTGAGGATGAATCTGCCATTCCAGGGATAGGTGGAGCATGTGGAGATGGGTTTGGGAAAGCACAGCTGACCCACAAGCAGTGTAATAAAGACACTTATCCTTTCTTTACCCAGTTTGCCTTTTAAGAGGAGGTTGCCTGTCCTCTTAACCGTCTCTGTTTAAACCACTGATAGATGGTTTGTGATCACATTTGAGAATTAAACATTATTACCTTTGCATTTGCCCCAGCCCACCTGTCCTTGGGGATTACTGTTCTTACCTCATGACAATAGTCACAACAAATTATGTAGACTAATCAAATCAGTTAATGTTCCTTGCAATGGTGTTTTACACTGGCCTGCTTTGAAATGGACTTTTCATCGTCTTTTTATTTACTTCCAATTCTTATGAATGCACAAAAATGTTCAGACGAGAGCAACATGCCCTTCTGGTTTAGTGTCACTTATTTCAGCAGTTTTATTTACTCATGTAGTTTATTTTTGCTTCTATACATTTTCATTTATTCCTGAAAGACTAGCTGTTGAGGTTGACTCAGTTTTCTCTGATGTCTAGTTCAATCTGTTTTGCCTAGCTTGAATTATTTTCTTAATTCAACCCTATTTCTGACCAAGCTGTTTCATTATTGTTTCTCGACTGGTTTTCATTTGAAGTTCAATACAGTTGCACATGCACCATGAAGCTGTTTTCTTCTGATTGTCATCTCAATATATTTTTCCTGTTAGTGTAATCTATAGATTTTTCTAGAACGTTAGATCTTTTGAGTTATGAGCAACAGTATGGACAATCCACCAGTTTCATAATGGACTACTGTATATGTCAAGCGGGTATTATAAGAACCGTGCCAATCAACAGCAGAACTTAATCCCATCAGTTGCTAGTTTGTCAGAACCCAAAACAATGGACTACACTGTTGAAATGGTAAGCGCTTATATCAAACTATCAAAAAAAAGCCTAAAACAAACCAGGCTTTAATTTTAACAAGAAGCCCAACAAATTCACAGTGTTTTGCATAGGTTTCTATTTTCTGAAATTATAATTATGATATTACAATACCTATAGATTTTTTTTTAAACTGTCTTATCATGCCTGAATTTTCATGAACAGTCCCTAAGTAATTGGAACAATAGCTACAGGAAACTAATGCTGAATGGCAGTTCTGACCTATCATATCTGATACAAGGCAATATTCTATAATCTGCAGAGTTTGTTAAAAATATTAAATACTCTTTTCTTGCAGAAATTGCCAGCTTGTTGTTTGTGTGGGGTTAGAGGTCACCGTCAGAGAGACTGTCTGGAGAGATATTGTACAAACTGCAACATGCCTGGGCACCGGTTTCAGAACTGTATTGAAAAGGCATATTGGAAAAAACATTGTCGTCGCTGTCAGATGACTGGGCACTATGCTGATGTGAGTATTCTATTCATTAGAGAAACAAAGAATATCAGTGGCATGACTGCTATTTAAGATGAGGAGAGCGAATACATTTGTGAACTCCTAAAATGCTATCACCAAGGAATCAGATTATACATATTCCTTTGTGTTTATAGCTGTAATTCTTTTGTTTATAGTTGCCTTTTTTGAATTAATGTAAAATGTATTGTTAAATTGAGATTTATTCTTTCATGTTTTACTTTTATTAACATGTAAGCACCAGCCCTGTCTCAAAACACTTTTTTAAAAGATATTTAGATTTTATAGGTATATATATTGATTAGATGTGTGACTGCACTGAAGTGTAAAACAAATTCACTGTTTCCCATAAAGCAACTTCCAGAGGGCTTGACCTTGCTGTGTTGAGCTGACTTACAGCATGCAGCAGGGCATCCTTAACAAAAACAAAGCTGACAAAACACCAGAGATTGCAGTAAAAATAGAAATGTAAGTTGTCTACAGTGATTGTAGTTCTGGTGCCAGGCCACAGATCAGTTAGTGCTGCAAGACTTTTTCTGAGTGGAACGGATATAGCAGCAGGGTCCCAAGTCTCCTGGGCAAGCTGCTCACTCATTAGGACCTGCCATTACCAGTACCAATCTTATGCATGTATGTGACGTGCATTCTGTTATTGTATGCTCTACTTGTCAGTGTGCAGTTTCCTGACACTCACTTATGTCACTCTTTATTCAGAAAGGAAGAAGCTTTTGATAATTTGACAAGACAAGCTCTTAAACGATCTAGGTCATGGCCTTCACTGTCTGTGATTGTGAACATATTTTCTGAAAGCCCTGTCAGTCATCACAGCTACATTTTCTCCCAGAGACCTCCTGGCAGAGTAGGATTCTTGCTAATTTACCTATTTGTGGTTGCATATACGAAGAGTGTATGTGCATTTTGGGAATTTTCTTTCCCTGCAAGTCACAAAACAGTAGGTTAAGATTTCATGTGTTCTGTTCCCAGCAGGAATTTGTATAAAGGTCCTCAAGTACAAGACAGACAACTGTCTAAGGATAGCTGAAAGAAGGAAAGGCCGTTTAGTGGTGTTTTGTGTTTGTTCATTGTTGTGGAAATATGAGAACTGGTGGCAAGGGCCCTGTCTATTGAGCACTCAAGTCTCTGTCAGCTGTCGGGGCCTGTTAAAAATCGAGTGTTTTATTTTCTTTGATGTTCAGATTTGAGAATAGGGAAGTAGGAATTAAACAACAGATGCACAAAGCTGTATTTTAATTTTAAAACTGTCGTTTACACCTGATGAATTATACAAAGAAAGGACACAAGCTGATGCAATGCTGCGAATATTGAAATAAATATTCTGTGTGGAAATATTGAAAGCTGAGAAGTGTGCAATTCCTGCCAATATTACAGTTTCAAGTATTTTGTACACAGAATAGAAATAAAAAATACAAATTTCATAAAGCACGCTGAAGACTAACCTTGGGAAAGCAAGATTAAACATAAGGGCAAATAAACAATTCTGTTCTGATTTCTTGAGCACATAAAGAAGTTTAGATAAATCATGGACAGTGTCAGTCATTTGATGTTCACTTGCATCATCTCAGCTATGATGTCACTTGTCACTGTACAGGAAAGGAACGGAAAGAAAATGCTGTTAGTTTTATACCAATACATATCAAGATGAATGCTCAGCAAGAAAAAAAGACCAACAAATTTCCCAAAATGAAGGTCAAAAATAAACTTGGTGTACAATTTGCTACCAAACTAGCGACGATTAATGAATGTTCCAGAGGGTATTTTAACCTTTGTATCTTCTAAATGTTGACCTGCAGTGATTTGATTTTGATTTGATTTATTGTCATTTGTATTTGTTACAAATACAGTGAAAGGTGCTGTTTAGCGTTGCCACTCTCCAGTGCCATCTTAAAACACAGAATATAGAGCCAGAAAATTAAAACAGTAAAGTCTGATCTCAATAAAGTTCAGTTGTCTTTGGAACAGCTCCTGCTTCTAGCTCAGCCATGGGTCTGGATCCAGCCTCCTCCACCTTACTGCCTCAGGTCCCTGCTGCTATACCGATATTCACGTTTGTGTAATTGTAGTCTGGCTAAACTATCACATGCCTTGCTGATCCTGTATTTTTTTTTAAACACCACTTACACTTTATGAACTCAACGTACAAAAAGGGAGGCATAAATATTTTCTGAATATTTAAAACAAAAGCTCAGTGTAGAAAATTTAGATGGTGGTTATCTTTAGTACACTAAGTGGATGACTTTTATATATGTATTTAAAATCCTTACTACTTCATCCTGAAAGACTGCCAATAAGTAAAAATAAGGGAACGTCAAAAGGCATCTTCCTTTGCTATTTATGAGAAGAAAAATTTGATGAATATGTAAGAACAGAATTCTTATTTACAGTGGTTTTTTTTTTAAAAGCTGAGTTCCTATCTATTTGACTGTTGTGAACAAATTCTTCCACTGGCTTTCTCTTCTCTTAATATTTGTTGCTTTTAAAGACTAACATAAAAAATGAAATCCTGTTCTCAGCAACATAAAATTAATTTTAATGTGAAAATTATTGCTGTAGGAATTTCTGTATTTCCATAAATATTCAACGAATTATACAATCAGCAGACATTGCTTTGGCCCCTCCATGGCTTTAAAAAAACATTGTTTCAAATAGACTTTACATTTTAAAATGCAAAGATTTTGTGTGAGCACCTAAAGTAGCTCTTTTATTTAGGCGTGTTGTGGTTAAAAAAAATCCCTGAGTTTCAGCATTCCTTAATTAATAAATAGGAAACAGCAAACTTGTTAGCATTGGGGTGGCTGCATTGGCTTGAAAATAGAGATACCGTTTTTTTACGGATGTAATAATTTTTGAAGGGCTTGTATAAAAATGGTCTTTGCAAAGATTATTACTTGTTAATGGAGAATCTCTCGTGAAATCTACTTGGTTAAGGTCAGAGAAAGTTTATGCGATGAATTGGGAATTATCTGCACCCAACGGGTTGTTAACCCAATAACAATGTGATTCCAAATACTAAACATTCCACTAATTGTTTTAAAACACTCAATAATTCCAAAATGAGTTATTTTGTTCCTTCATTTATGATGCTATTTGAAATGCTAGTACAGTTGTTGACTGGACTAGTAATGTTTAAACTTATAGAGTCATAGAGTGGAGCTTTAATGAAATCCTCTCTAACCGCTTTTCAGACAAAGATGTTTATTAGACGAAAACATTCATCCTGTTAAGCTGATGTATCAAGGTTGATGGTGTTTCTTTCCCTTTCTTATAGGCTTGTCCTGAAATATGGAGACAGTATCATTTAACGGTAATATCTTTTACTAAAACTTCAATTTAATTTAACAGTAGTAAAATTTGCCTGCCACAACTTTTTTAAATTTCTTAATGTATCATCACAGACAAATCAGTAATTTTAGTTTTGTATTCTGTGACTTAGTATGTGAATGTTGGTGCAGTTACACTGGTGTGTCAAAAAATGGTGGTGAATTGGTAGAGTAGCAAATACGTTATCATTTTACGGCTTCTTTTCTTTTGGTCAGTGTGTTTGTTCAGGTAGAATCCATTGAATAAAATGGACATCTGTCAGCACTGGTAATTACATACCGAGGCTACACATGTACCTGTTAAATAGATGGGACTCTGTCCTCTTGTGATTGCATTTGTTTCACTTTTAGTGAAGAGGAAGACATTGTAGTTTTGAGCATAATTACCTTGTCTTCACACAGTTCATTCTGTTCAGAATATTTGAGGAGAACTCTATTTCCACCTTCTGTTTTGCAGGTATTTGCATTTACACACCTCTCGTGTCATTCCTGCTCTTTTCTATCCACACTTCTGCAATAACTTAAATTGTATGCTTCACAATTGAGTTCATTACTGTGCTAAAATGTCAAAGAGAATATGGAAATTCCCATAGGCTTCGGTTTATGCAATACCAGTGTTAAGTTTTACGATCTATGTCATGCAGCATCAGACTGATTTAATTGATGTAACTGTAAATTTCACATCAACTGATATCAGGTCTTTGCCAAAAGAGCAATATGAAGTAAATTCTCTGAAAGTTGTTTCACAGGATAATCATTGCCTTTCATTAAGGCAGTCAAATCCTTTTAAAATGACAAATGATCTCTCGTGCACAATTCATGTACCCTTTATAGCAAAGCTTTTGATTTCTAAATTAACCATACTTTCTTTAATCACTGAAGTCATTAGACTCTTTTTTGCTGGACGTAATAAAAGTGTTATTCCAGCTGCATGCAAAATGGACATGTGTCTCAAAGCAGCAATGACCCTTTATAAATTTTATTTTAGATTAAGTCTTCTTAAAGAACTTCCTGAATCTTAATTAGTTCTAATGGAATGAGATTTTTTGCAGTAAAGTACAGTTCATAGCAAAAATCCTAGACCAATAAAAACAATATAAGATTGAATTTTGTTTTTGACTATAACGTTGACCCATAAATAATCTCCCTTATTATTCTTGTATCTTAGTCAGGTTTTTTTGTTATTGTTATCCCCCCAGCTCATATTGTTTTGATTTCTTTTTAACGAAGTGTGATTTGTCAACTTGAATTTGCATGAGATCACCATATGAATAATGAATTGCATACTTTTTGTTTGTAATGGTACAGTATAGCTGTTGGTCGCATCTCTATGTCAAAACAGTTATATGCCACAGTGACATGAAAAACAACTATGTCGGATGCATTTGGAAATACCTCCCAGCAAATTGTAGTGTATTAAATTAACACCCAAACAATACATGAAGATTTAAAATTGGTTACGTCCTTCTTAGTCAATATGTCTTAATAGTGACTCGATATGTCACTATTGTTTCTGTAATGTACGTACCCCAGGATATGTCTGCATTCTTAGAGCAGCAGGTGAAAAGGCCACCAGTTAGCCCCTCAGACCCACTTTATAAAAAGCGATTTACTCAAACAGTGTGTAAATAAAACTAAAATTGTGAGCCTGAAGAATATCAGATTGGAAAAAAGGAATGGGATGGTTACACTGTCATAATAAGAAATATCCAACTACAGGACATGTTTCATTAGTGTCATTTTCTAAAAGGACAGGGTCTGAATTAACATTGAGGAGCTGGAGGACTTGAACAGCGTCTGATAAATCTGTTTTTCAATCAGATTTTCTGTAATGGTAATTCTGAAAAAAGAATTGTGGAATTCAGAATTTCACATCAAATGAGTGGGCCCACAATGCAAAGCACTAAAATAATTTTTAAAAACCTGATTTTTGGATATGATAAAATGAAAGTGCTGACTTTCAAAGAACTCTATCATAGTTGCACTCCAGTTGCATAACAAAGAAAACAATCCGTGTTGTAAATAAATATATTTTTCTCTAACAAGATTTAAATAGCTTGAAATATCTTAATGTATGTTTTCCTAGGCACAATTCATAAACATTTGAAAATAAATGCAATAGGTGTATGTTTTCTGCAGGAAATACAAAACAGTATCACTCTGATTCTCTACCTTTCTTTAGTTGAGCATTCAGCCAGAAAATCGCCCAACTGTTTATTTTAAAACATCACTGAAGTACCAGTAATTGTATGATGATAGGCATTAAGGTTGCTTATTTGTTCATGAGTCATGTTCTGATTTGCACCAAACAAGTATAGTTATGATTCAAAGCAATTAAAGGTTGTATACTCTACAGATTTTTTTAAGAGCACACTGTGTTCACTGTGAATTTCTTGTTTTTCTATCTCTAGCCAACAATCACAGCAACTGAAAACAATAGGAATTAAAACTTTAAAAGAAAATTAAAATAGCCATAAAATTAATGCAAGTTTGCATATTGCAGTGCAGACCCATATTATAACACATGTGGTATGTTATTCTGGGATGTATTATGGATTGCATGAGAGAAACAGTTCAGTAAACTTGGATTTTGAAATATATTCCCTATAACAAAAATCCTCGTGACCATTTATTGTAACATATGCAGCAGAAGCGCGCACTGTCCTAAAGTACAGACCTTTGTCTGCTGAGATACAGCTATGGCAAAATAAAGCCTTGCAAAGATAGTGTATAGATTTTACACGTTGTTATGTATTTGAACAGAAATGATGCATTAATGCAAATACTTAAGCTTGTAGCAATGGGAACAGGCCATTTAATGACCAAGCATTCCACTTGTATACAAATGTTCTTTACCTGCCTCTTTGTGTGTACAACACAGCAATGTATTCAACATGAGGACTTTATTGAAGTGAAGCTTAAGATGTGTGCCTCATGGCAATGATCAGACTTAAACAGATATTAGTACTTGATTGTATTTCAGTTCAAACATTCTGTTTTTTTTAACAAAAAGTGGCATGCATTGTCACGTATAATTTTAGTTACCCAAGTTACCAACTATTTTTACACTACTGTTCTCATGCTTTAGCAGTTTGTTATTTCCATTAGTCTCTGCGTATGCATTGCACAGTCATTAAATTTTGCTGGTTTCTTAATGGAAAGTGTGTGTATTGTTGTCGTTTGCTGTCCATCTGAGTATTGATGTTTCAACAGGGACTGGTGTTCCTGTGCCATTTGTTGTTGCTTTGGTAGCTGATATTCTGTTTCTATTGTAGGATTGCTGTGGATCTCAGTGTCTGATGGTTGATGTTTGTTCTGTGTTAGTGCTGCGTTCACCTCTTCCTGTTTAACCATCTGCAGTTGAGAAACAGCTTCTGCTATTCAGCATTCGTATCTGTGGTTGTGACATTTACCTGATCGTTCACTTGCACTGTGTACAATCAAGGTGATAATTAAGATTATTGAATGTCTGTACCCTGACTAGCTCTCCAACACTCAAACCCTGGCAATGCTTTAGCAGTCTTGACAAAGTGAAATTTGGCTTTCTGCTATTTCACCTTGTTTTTTTTTCCTCCCACACTCACTCACCTGTTACTACTTCTGGCTTCAGTAGCCTTTTTGCTATTGGAAGAGTAATTTGTGCGCGGCATGACACTAGTCTTCTTACTGGACTACTTTCCATGCCTTCAGTAGGTGCCTTCCTCCACTTAAGGCGTTATAATACATCTATGTGGGATTTATTTCACTTCTTCTTTAAATGATTCCTTTGGTGATTTTTACTGCTGCCTCATCCTCTCTATTTGACTGGTGATATTGTAGAGATGGTGTGTAGTATTGAATTTCATAATCTTTCATGAAGGAACTAAATTTTTCACTCATGCACTGAGGGCCATTGTCACTCATGGCAACGTCAACGATACCATAATGGCTGAAGGGTGCTTTTAGGCACTTGACTGTCTCAAGGGTAGTCATTGATGTCAACTGGTCAATGTTATCAGTCTTTTGAATGGATCTCTTTAATGTTAATGTTGATTTCTCTTTGTACCTTCTCAGCAGCTGTAACGTGGAGCTGCAACTGTTTGACATATTAACTAGTCAGTCACCAGGAGTCCTACACACATTACCTCGTGTACCTGCTGAGATCACAATAAGAGATCTGGCCTTCTCAGCCTCCCCCTCTACTTGAGGCATGGTGACCCTCAGTCATCTCTCCCTAATGAGAGGGCAGCCGTATGGCCCTCTGTGACTATGGTGACTTTACCTCTTTATACATACAAAAATTTAATTATGGTCTCATTCAGATGGGAAATGGTGCAAGGGGAGAAAAATAATTAATAGTGAGTTATCAAAAATAAAACTTTTAATCAAAGGAAGTGAAAACATAAACAGAATCCCTCTCCTGTTGACAACCTTGCATGAGTTTTGTGCTGTCTGTTTGAAAACACAAAATGACTAATTTATAAACGTTTGTGATTAAACTACATTCAGTGTGCAATGCACTTACATTGCAGTGTCAAAATAGGAAATTACGTTGAGTCGCAGGCCAGAAGGAAAGTGCTTACTTGAATATTTTGGAATGACTCTCCAGCTCAGCTGTTTGGTAGAT
Organism: Ginglymostoma cirratum; assembly: GCA_024137785.1. NCBI lineage: Eukaryota > Metazoa > Chordata > Chondrichthyes > Orectolobiformes > Ginglymostomatidae > Ginglymostoma > Ginglymostoma cirratum. The sequence continues at coordinate 12,003,732 of JAHRHZ010000270.1, forward strand.
ATCAACCTATTATATAAGAACTCCACCTTACCAATTGCTGTTGGTTTTTGTTTGAATTCACAGTTTATGGATTATGCTCTTTATTCATGGTTAGTTGACTTACCAATATGGTCATCCGTCTGTAGTTTGTGCTGGACGCTAGGATTTCAACCATGTCAGTAAAACAAATGTCATAACTGTATATCGGGCACTTGTGTTAGAGAGAAAATAAAATCACCATGAAGCAGGTTTATGAAATTGAAAATCGGGTGACAACATATTCACGGTCAAATCATTTTTCACTGAACTTGCGAATAAATTACGAAAACATGCCAGGCTGGTGTTGACGGAATGGTGCTTTAGCATGAGTCAGCAAATCATGTTTGGTACATTGAGGGTTACCAGTCCAAGCTTTAGATTTGCTTTGACTGAAATGGGTGGCAGTTTCTTGCCATTTATTATCTGGAACTTCAGATCCTTGGTTCTAGTTGTTGCAATGGGCTCGAATAGTAATCGATCTTCTCAGAGGAAGTATGGTTCTGTCATATACTTCTAAGGATTTAATTTTTGGATTGTTATCTTGAGCCACTTTGCAAGTCTATGAAGGTGTGATGTTTTATGACACACCAGTGTCTATCTAGCATTTCAAGTCTCCCACCATGCTCATTCCAACCATGTCTCACCTGTCAACTTGGCTTAGCCAATCTATTGTGTGGTGTATTCATTAGAATCTCCAGCCATTATCTCTCGAATGGCCATCTGTACCTGTTGTGCTTCCTTTCAGCCGTACAGTTATGTGCAAAATGACTCAGCTTGTTGCAGTGAGAGTACTGGTTTCCCCATACTGGACATGCCTTCATCTGCCTTGCATGATGTCTTGTGCAGTATTTATTTCCTGCCCTTTGTGATTGTCCTGCCCTGTGTGCCTGGAGTATCCATCAGCATGATGCAAGACTTAGTTTGTTCTGCGATGAATATGCTCTAGCTGTTGATTCACAACTTCAACACTTCTGTACAGGTCAGTTACTCTCCTCAGAGATAGTTTGTCTTCTCTCAGTAGGCATGCTTTCACATTTCACCTTATTCCTCATACAATCCTGTCCTTAATTAGCTCATCCTTTAATTACGCAAATTAAAAGATTTCTGAAAGCTTTGTTAATGATGTTACATATTTGATATAACTAGATTATTTCCAGAGGTGAAAGGCTTGTTTTATGAGGAGAGATTAAGCGGTTTAGGCCCATACTCGCTAGAGTTTAGCAGGATGAGAGCAGATTTCATTGAGGTATGTAAGATGTTAAGGGTAACTGATCTAAAAAGTAGACATAAAACAGATGTTTCCTCATGTGGGGTAATCTAGAAAAAGAGGTTATAGTTTTATGATGAGCGTTAGCAGATTTATAACAGAGATGAGGAGGAATTATTTCTCTCAAAGGGTTGTTAATCTGTGGAATTCAGTATCAGAGTGCGGTGGACACCAGGACACTGAATAACTTTAAGGAGCAGACAGGCAGATTTTTCATTTGTAATGGAGTGAAGGGTTGTAGGGAATGGTAAGAAATGTTGAGTCATGCGCAGATGAGATCAGCCAGAAATATATTAAATGGCGGAGCAGGCTTAAGGGGCTGAATCACCTACCCTTGCTCCTAGTTCTTCTCTTTTCTACTTTGTTCCCTAGTACCAAACATATATCCGTTCCTATGTAATATTAACTTGGGGCTCAAAATGTGTCTTCACAACTTTTAAAATTTCAGTCATATTTCTGCTCATTTAAGATTTAATGTAGCAGAACATCTTGGCTAGGGGAGCAACAAGTTCTGGAGCACAAGTCTTCAGTACTGTTGTCAGCCATTTATCATGGCCTTTGCAGTATCCAGTGCCTCCAACCCATTTCTTGATATCACATGGTGTGAATTGAATTGGCTGAAGACTAGTATTTGTGATGCTGGGGACCACTGAAGGAGACCAAGATGAAACATTCACTCGGCTCGTCTGGCTGAAGTTTGCTGCAAATGCTGTTTGACTTTGCTGATGATTGAGAGTAACCTGATGGGACTGGCCAGATTGGATTTCTCCTGATTTTTGTGGGTACATTTTCCACATTGCTGGGTGGTGCTGGTGTTGTAGCTGTACTTGAACAGCTTGGCTACAGGTGCGACTAATTCAGGACCACATGTCTTCAGTGCTATTGCCGAAATATTGTCAGTGCCATCTGTGCCCTTGCCACTCTCTGTGCTCCCTCCAAACTGCTCAACATGGTGGAGCACTGATTCATCAGCCAAATGGAGGGGGCAGGTGCTAATCAGCAGGTGGTTTCCTGGCCCATGTTTGGTCTGAAACCCGAAGACTACATGGGGTCCAGAGTCAATGATAAGGACTCTCAGGGAAACTCCCTCCCAACTCTATACCAATGTGTTGCCACCTTCAGTGAATCGGTCTTCCTGGTGCTGTAGAACATATCCGGGGATGCTAATGGTGGTGTCTGCATCATTGTCTGTAAGGTTTTGTTTCGGTAAGTATAACTATATCAGACAGCTCCTTGATTATGAAATGGCTCTTTCAACTTTGGCACAGGACCCCAGATAACAATGAGGACTTTGCAGGATCGACAAAGTTGGGCTTGCTATTGTCATTTGTTTCCAGCGTCTAGGTTGATGCTGGGTGGTCAGTCTGATTTATTCCCTTTCCTTAAAGTAGATACATCTAGTAGCTTGCTAAGCCATTTCAGAGGGCATTTGAGAATGGGTCTGGAGTCACATGTAGACCAGATCACTTAGCTTACCTTTTCTAAGAATATTAGTGAACCAGATGTTGTTTTTCCGACAATTGACAATGGCTTCATGGTCATCATTGAGCTTTTAATACCAAATTTATTAATGGAATTTAAATTTCACCAGCTGATTTTGTCCCCACAGCAATAGCTTGGGCCTGTTGATTACTGGTCCACTGGCGTTACCACTATGTCAGTACCTTCCCACTTATTATATTGCTTTTGTTACAAATGCCAATTATTTCTTGCTTAATGCTTTGTCCGGTTTACACCTACTGTTAAAGGGACGATTAATCAGCCCCATCAATCTTTTTGAACCTTGTTATTCCCCAGTCTCCAACAATATTAATTTTAGTTCCTGATCTTCTGAGCCTAGATCCTCTCTCACTATTGCCCTTATGGTATCCTTCACTGCCTTGGCTGCTACTCCTCCATTTTTTTTCTTTATCAATTATTGTCTCACCTGCATTGTTTCGTAACTCGTTCAGGTTCCCCTCTTTTTCTCTTCATTTATTTGTTGAAAGAAGAATTGTAGTTAGCTTTGATATTGTGATAAGGGAATGCAAATGCTGAAATTGTGAGAGCATCCGCTAAGATAAACTAAATATTTCTCTGGACTTAATTCTATTTTGAGCAAAAAATGTGAAGTTTCTGAAAAGACGCTGTAGGCATTACACAAATGAGTGGCTTATAATTAAGATCCACACTGCCATCTACTGGTGAAAAGATACTTTGCATCTTTGCAGAGAATTTCAGGGCTTTGTTGGACTTTTTTTATTGGGACTGCATTCTAAAGTTTTCCTTTAGAAAATATATCTGTTCAGTTTTAGTCTTATCTTTTTGATATATAGCAAAGATAGTAATCCACAGCTAAATGTTGAACTGTAATAATGTCACATGATTCTTTTTAATGTGTATCTTTTGAGCATTTATACAATGCTTTTAGTTTTGTTTGAGAAGAATTTGTTTTATTTTTGATAGTTTAAGCCTTTCCTATGTGTTAGCCTTGTCTGTTTAATTTTGAAGGTAACTTTCATCTCTTATGTTAAAGTGAATGTGGAGTGGATTTGTGTCTTGTTCTCTAGAGATTAGGCCGAATATGCCAGAGCTCATATCACTCACAAGTAAAGGCCAGTACTCAGTGCGAAGTGTCCGTTTTCACAGGACTTGAAGATGGAATTTGTGTTAGCTATGGCTCAGTTGGTAGCAATCTCATCTCTGAGTCAGTTTTACTCCAGTACAATACTGATGAGTGCTGAACTGTAAGAGTTGCCATCTTTCAGGTGAAACGTTAAAGTGAACGCACACACATAGATACACACACACCCAAC
>JAHRHZ010000270.1:12012811-12081124 GCA_024137785.1 Ginglymostoma cirratum
TTTCCTGCTCCTATGATGCTGCTTGACCTGCTGTGTTCATCCAGCCCCATGCTTGTTATCTCGGATTCTCCAGCATCTGCAGTACCTTTTATCTCAGGTTAACATCTATGGTGGTCCATTCAACTGCCTAGAAAAATATGGGGAAAAAATAGAAAGAACTCAGAGGTTATTAAAGTCTCCAGCACACAAATTAGGACAATGCTTTAGGAAAAGGTTAGGAATCAAATTTCAAGCACACTGGATAAACAAATAACAATGAAAAGAGGACGGTCATTATAGGACTGAAAGTGTTGTATCTGAATGCATGCAGTATACGAAATAAGGTAAATGAGCTTGTGGCGCAGATCAGAATTGGCAGGTTTGATGTGGTGGGCATCACAGGGGCAGCACGGTGGCTCAGTCGTTAGCGCTGCTGCCTCACAGCTCCAGGGACCCGGGTTCGATTCCAGCCTCGGGCGTCTGTCTGTGTGGAGTTTGCACATTCTCCTTGTGTCTGCGTGGGTTTCCTCCGGGTGCTCCAGTTTCCTCCCACAGTCCAAAAATGTGCAGGTTAGGTGGATTGGCCATGCTAAATTGCCCGTAGTGTTCAGGGAGGTGTGGGTTAGGTGGGTTGTTGGGGGGGTGGGATGCTCTGAGGTTCGGTGTGGACTTGTTGGGCCGAAGGGCCTGTTTCCACACTGTAGGGATTCTATTCTATAATTTCTATAACACAGAGACGTTGCTGCAATGGGATCAGGACTTGGAGCTAAATATCCAAGGATATACATCCTATCAAAAAGATAGGCGGGTGGGCCGAGGGTTTGGTGTTGCCTAAGAAATGAAATTAAATCAATAGCAAGAAACGAAGTAGGGTCAGATGATATAGAACCTGTGTGGGTAAAGGTGAGGAACCACAAAGGTAATAAAAACATAATGGGAGTTACGTACAGGCCTCTAAACAGTCGTCAGGATTTGGGGCACAAGATACATGCCTTTTCTATCTTCTGGTGTAAGAAAGGCAAGGTTACAGTGATCCTGGGAGATTTCAATATTCAGGTGGACTGGGAAAATCAGGTTGGTAATCAATCGCAAGAAAAGGAATTTGTAGAATGTCTGCAAGATGGCTTTTTGGAGCAGCTTATGCTGGACCCCGCTAAAGAACAGGCCGATCTGGGTTTAGTGTTGTGCAATGAGGCAGACTTGATAAGGGAACTTAAGGTGAATGAACCCTTAGGAGGCAGTGACCATAATATGATAGAATTTACTTTGTAATTTGAAAGGGAGAAGGTGGAATCAGATGTAATAGTATTACATTTGAATAAAGGCAACTACAGAGGCATGAGGGAGGAGCTGACCAGAATTGACTGGGAGAGGAGCCTAGCAGAAAAGACAGTGGAACAGCAATGGCAGGAGTTTCTGGGAATAATTCAGGAGGCACAGCAAAAATGTCATCCCTAGGAAAAAGAAGCATACTAAAGGGAAGATGAAGCAACTATGGCTGACAAGGGAAGTCAGGGACAGCATAACAGCTAAAGACAAAGCATATAATACAGCAAAGGGCAGCAGGAAGCCAGAAGATTGGAAAGCCTACAAAGACCAATAGAGGACGATGAAAAAAGAAATAAGGAGGGAAAAGGTAAAATATGAGGGCAAGCTATCCAGTAATAAAGAAGATTGCAAGAGTTTCTTTAGAAATATAAGGGGGCAAAAGCGAGGCAAAAGTGGACATTGGGCTACTAGAAAATGACGCTGGAGAGGTAGTAATGGGGAGCCAAAGAAATGGCTGAGGAACTGAATAAGTACTTTGTGTCAGTCTTCATGGTTGAAGATGTGACTAATATCCCAAAAATTCAAGAATGTAAGGTGGCAGGGGTGAATATGGTAGCCATCACCAAGGAGAAGGTGCTAGAAAGACTGAAAGGTCTGAAGGTGGATAAATGACCTGGACCAGATGGATGACACCCTGGAGTTCTGAAGGAGACAGCTGAAGAGATGGTGGAGGTATTGGTGGTGATCTTTCAGGAAGCACTGGAGTCGTGGAGGGCCCCAGAGGACTGGAAAATCACTAACGTAACCCCCCCGTATAAGAAGGGAGGAAGGCAAAAAGTAAATTACAGGCCGATTAGCCTGACCTCGTTCGTAGGTAAGATTTTGGAGTCCATTTTGAAGGATGAGATTTCTGAATACTTGCAAGTGCATGGTAAAATAGGGCCAAGTCAGCATGGTTTCATTGAGGGGAGGTCGTGTCTGACAAATCTGTTAGAATTCTTTGAGGAGGTAACAAGTAGGTTAGACCAACAAGACCCAATGGATGTTATCTACCTGGATTTCTAGAAGGCCTTCGACAAGGTACCGCACAGGAGGCTGCTGAGTAAGATAAGAGCCCATGCTGTTAGAGGCAAGGTACAAGAGTGGATAGAAGATTGGCTGTCTGGCAGAAAGTAGAAGGTGGGGGTAAAAGGGTCTTTCTCAGGATGGTAGCCAGTGACTAGTGGTGTCCCACAAAGGTCAGTGCTGGGACCACAGCTTTTCACTTCATACATTAATGATCTAGATGAAGGAGCTGAGGACATTCTGGCTAAGTTTGCAGATGACACAAAGATAGGTGGAGGGACAGGTAGTATTGAGGAGGCAGGGAGGCTGCAGAAGGATTTGGACAGGTTAGGAGAGTGGGCAAAGAAGTGATAGATGGAGTACAACGTGGGAAAGTGTGAGGTCATTCACTTTGGTAGGAAGAATAGAGGGATAGACATTTCTAAATGGGGAGAAAATTCAGAAATCTGAAGTGCAAAGGGACTTGGGAGTCCTGGTCCGGGATTCTCTTAAATTAAACTTGCAGATTGAGTATATTTGCCTTCCTAACAACTATGTTGATATTTATTTTGAGAGGACTAGAATATAAAAGCAGGGATGTACTTCTGAGGCTTTATAAAGCTCTGGTCAGTACTGAGTAGAGTATTGTGAGCAATTTTGGGCCCCATACCTCAGGAAGGATGTACTGGCCCTGGAGCAGGTCCAGAGGAGGTTCACGGGAATAATCCCAGGAATGGTCGGCTTAACAAATGAGGAACGTTCTTGGTCTGTACTCAATGGAATTTAGAAGAATGGTGGTGGGGGGGGGGGATCTAATTGAAATGGAATTTCATGTGGAATTCATTGCCACAGAAGGCTGTGGAGGCCAGGTCATTCCGTATACTTAAGACTGAGATAGATAGGTTCTTCATTGTCAAGGGGATCAAAGGTTACAGGGAGAAAGTGGGCAAATGGGGTTAAGGAACTTATCAGCCATGATTGAATGGCAGAGCAGACTCAATGGGCTGAATGGTAATTTCTGCTCCTATGTCTTATGGTCTATAGATTTACTGTTAACATTTGTATACCCAACAATAACAATTGTTTGTATACTGGTGATCATAGTACCTTGCTGTTTACCAGGAATTGATATGGGTAGAGACTTTTTTTTATTTATTGAAAAACTTGTTCCGACTTGCTGTATTTTTTTTGTCGTAACACCAGGTTGGCTATGATTGTTTATGTTGTGAATCACAATGCTTAAAAGCAATAGTTTCGATACTGACCATGTTGCGGCTGCGGTGGTCAGTGGTGAAGGATTTCTGCTTCGTGTTGATTATCCTCAGTGACTAGCAGGAAGCTAATTGTAGTTAGAATTCTAGTGTATCAGTAATAAATTCCAGATTTCATGTGCAAGGTATTGTAAGTAATCATATGTTGTTATTGCCAACATACATTGTATGCTGGAAATGCTTGCTGTAGGATAAAACTGAAAGCTGCCATGTTTGCCTAGAAGGATATGCTAAAATGAGATTAGCACTACTGGCTTGACAGTAGTATTGACACAATGCAGCACTTTAACATTCAGTGCTATAATGAATAACTAAGTAACAAGTTTGTTCCACCTCTTACTGTTAACTTCCTGATATTGTTGTGCTGTAATGCGCACTAAGCAGAGCACAAGCAGATTCGCTGGAAAAAGAGGATTGGAATGTATTTGTTCCTAAATGATGGTTATCGACCTTTTAGCAACAAACTTGTAGTGATAGCAAGGTGTGGGGCTGGATGAACACAGCAGGCCAAGCAGCATCATAGGAGCAGGAAAGCTTGACGTTTCGGGCCTAGACCCTTCCAGCATCTGCAGTACCTTTTTATTTCTGATACAAACTTGTAGCGATGTTGGCAATAACCCTGAAACAACTGGATTATGTGATGTCTTAGTGAGGGAGGTGGAAAAGATACCTGCATGTTGGGGGCTAATTGAAAGCTCAAAGGTGATGTGTTAATGAACCAATTGTGGTCAGCCTCAGAAGTTTAAACATTTGTAAATCTTTCCCACTTGCATCATCTCTAGGGGTAAAACGTGTGGTTTGTTGAGAATATGGGAAAGTAGAGTAATGTGTTTGATCAATGAAAACGAGATGAGTTTGTTTGGTTCTGTTTAGACTTCTTCCAGTTTCTGAAAGTTCTGAAGATTTGTGTTTTAACAAGATGGCTGAGCTCTGGATTGTACTATGTGTAAGAAATATTAAATGCAAACAACAGTCTATAACAGTCTCTGAATCTATAAACAGCTACAATTTTGAAACATTGAACATAGAAGCAAGTTGTTGAACCCGACAGTTAGTGGTGGTTTTCATCCTCAACACAAGCAATAGCCCTAATCCTTTGTTTCTAACTTGCTCCATTTCCTTTTATTCTTCTTTTTCAACCATTTAATCTATTTTTATATGTTGACATGATCTCTGGTTCATTCACTAACTCTGCGAATGAGTATCATGATCTCTCAACCTTTTGTATAAAAGTTTCCCTGTCCTCTACCCTAAGTGTTTTGCATCTAATTCTTTTTCTGTACTCTCACGTTTTAACTACACTTGCACATGGCTGAAACAAAAACAAAACAGAAGGCTAAAATTTGGATGCCTTGCATCAATGTTTTGTAAGGACATTGCAGTCCCTTGTGACTTCACTGTGGTCTTCTGCCATTTTTATCGTGCCACTGCTGTCTCACTACCTGTGCTAGTTCCCTCATATTGGTCAAGCATTTTAATCCTCTACCATTGGCTATCCACCCTTAAAGCCTTGTTGTCTCATCAGCAGTAAAACAAAATTACTCTCTGTAAAGTCTTGTTTTTGGTGCTAAAATATGCAGGCTGTAGCATTCATTATGTTTGGGTATTTCAAGATTGTAAAAGTAAGTGATTTTCATGAATTGAAAGATATTTTCTTTACTGGGTTAATAGGGCAATTTACTGCTGCCAATTTAGCTGCAGGACTCAAACACCATAAGTATTCAAGTCGAAGGACTCTTCAGCCAACCTCATGCAGCTTCTTGTATATGTTTGGTGGCCTTCCAGCCATTTTGGCCCCTATTTAAATATCATGAGAAGAGGTGAGCTCTGTAAAAACAGTTTATGAAGGAGTTATGCACACCAAAAGGCCATGGACCGTTAGGATATTACTTTAATAAGACTTTTTTTAAATCCTTTTGGCAGATTATAACTGATAATTTACTTTTAAGTACTACTTGACTTTAATTATATTGCATACCCTCAACAGAACTTGTGTTTGTTTTTCAAAGAAGAACAGACAATTGGCCAATTCTTCAATTAGCATAACTGAAACAGGTCATTCAACCATTTGCTATTTGTGGGACCTTACTGCGTGCAAATTAATGACTGTTTGATGTAAGACCATTTGGAAATAGGAACAGGAAGAGGTGATACTCCTGCATCAGAATCTGCTGTTCAGTGTTTGAAATTTTACATTAGCTTCACTTTCCCATCCTTTCTCCATACCACTTGATTCCCTTGTGATAAAGATTTATAAGATTATTGTGGTTTGGGAATGAATTCTAATGTAGAGCTAAAATGGAATTTTGGAAGTCAATTTTCTAGAGAGAGCTTAAAACAGCCCTTCCAAGACAGTAATGAGACTTGAGCGAAATGACTGGTAAGCTACCTGAGGAAATAACTGCCAAAGAGTTTGCAAAGTTGAGCTACAGCGATAGATGACCAGTGGCACCAAGTAGGTTGAGTGCAGAAGAAAATATCTGTTCCAGCTGACGGACAGTTTTTGGCCTTCAGGCTTTCGAAACTATAGAGAAGTTTTGAGATGTTTTAACTGTCCAGAACATCAGAGATGCAAAGAAGTTTTAAGCTATGTTTAGAGTTCACTGAGAAAAGTCAATGAATTACCCTGTGTCTTCTGTATCTCGGGTAGAGACAGAGAATTACATTTGGTGAATGTGCAGTAAGTTGCCCAAAGGAAATGCTGGCAACCTTAAAAAAAAACTTTTAGTGAAGATAGGTGTGGTACTTAACAGGGATTGAGGGTAAAGGATGTGGCAGGGAAAAAAATGGTTAAATCTTTTTTGCTAATTAGAAAATCATTCAAAATTTTGTTTTATCTATATATAACGTTTTTGCATAATAAACTTGTGTTCTTTTGCTAAAAGTACATTAGCAGACTCATGGAAATATATTCAGTAACTGACCACCATTGTAACCAAATTGCAAAACTAAAATTTATGGTCTTCTAAGCTCGGTTTTACCCTGAGATCTGAAATGTCCAGTTTTACCATCAGGTGGGATCATAACAAAAAAATTCAAAAATATACCAATTTCAGTCTTGAATACACCCATCGACTGAGAATATATTGCCTTATGGGATAGTGCACACCAAAGATTGACAACCTCTGAGAGAAGAAATTTCTCCCCTTCTCAGTCCTAAATGGTCAAGCCCCCTATCCCTGAGACAATCATTCTAAGTTCTGGACTCTCCAGTTTGGACAAACAATTTTTCAGCATCTCCACTGTTAAATCTTTGAGAAATTGCATGTTTCAATGAGATCTCATCTCAGTCTTTCAAATCCAGAGAATTGGTGACATAGTGGTATGTCACCAGACTAGCAATCCAGAACCTCCAGCTCGTATTCTGAGGATATGGGTTTGAATCCCACCATGGCAGATGGTGAAATTTCAATTCAATGAGAAAATGCTGGAATTAATGAAGATGACCATATAACTGTGTAATTATCATAAAAAACAATCTAGTTCACTAATGTCTTTCAGGGAGGGAAGTCTGCTGTCCTTACCTGGTCTGGCCTCCATGTGATTCTAGATTCATAGCAATGTGGTTGATTTTTAATTGCTGTCTGGAAATTAAGGAAAGGCAATATGTACTGGCCTCGCCAACAGTGCCCACATCCCACTAACAAAGTTTTTCTAAAGAGAGAGGACAGGGGAAGCAAACACATGGAGATAGTGCCACTTGCAAGTTTCACTCTATGCCACAAACTGTCTTGACTTGGATCTATATTACCACTGCATTAGTGTTGCTGTGTCAAAATCCTAGAACTCCCTAATAGACTTATGGGTGTAGCTATACAACCTAGACTGCAGCAATTCACAAAGGCAGCTCATCACCAATACCTCAAGAGTAATCATGGACAATAAGTGCTGCCCTAGGCAATGACAACCATGTCCGGTCAATACATTTTTGAAAATCTGCATGATCTCAACCTCTCTCTTCGATAGCACCACCTCACACTGCCGCAAAGCTGCCTTGGTCCAGCTTAATTTCATCCTTCATTTTATGTGGCACTTTATCTAAAAGCATATTTTCTTCCTTTTGGTTGTAAAGGATTGAAAGATTGAACAACTCGAGGATACCAACCCTCCTATGGATCTTCTTCCCCTTCACGTCCTTCTGACCTCCTCTGTCCCTTGCTCCAGTGACATTTCTTGCTATGTATTCAGATTATCTTTTTGACTTCCCGTGTTTACCCTGAAGATCTGTCATCAGTGAAGGCCTCAGCCTCATCCCTTTAAGCACTCACTGCAATTAATTTTGAGTTCAACACAGTATTGTTCTCCTATCATCTCTGCACCAACTTCTTTAGCCAATTCCCTTCCCCTGCACATTGGATCATTTTACTAGTCTTCAGGATTCTTTCTTGATCTTAACTTCACTTTCTTATGCTTTAATTTTTAATTAAGTTACGAACTGCTGGTGTGATGTTGGCTGCCTCAATTTCTATGCTTCTTTCTCTCCTTCTGTTTCCTCCTGAACTTACAGCACTATGTTCCCTAATCTTGACACCAAACCTGCTGATAGAGGTGATGCTCTTCTTGTTTGGCATACCCTTTGCATCTGTTTTTGGACCTTTTTTACCCTGCTTTCAAGCAGTAGCTGTACATGATGCTGCCATTTGCATCGCCTCTAGACACTTTTTTGTAGCTTTACTTGTCCCATCTCTATTTAGTCTTGTGCCAACAAAATCTTTCATAATTTAATATTTCTTCAGTTCCATTCCATCACAGACCTGCTTTTTGTTTCTATTTTCCTTCACATCCCTTTTAATTTGCTTAAAGCCTGATAGATCTCTAAATTTTCCAAATTCTTATAGAAGGTTGTCGATTTGAATCATTAACTCTGTTGCTATCTCCACAGATGCTTCCAGGTCTGCTATGTATTTTCAGTACTTGTTTTTATTTCAGATTTTTGCCACCTTCCACGTCTACTCTAGTAGGCTGTCTTCTTTTTGTCATCCTCAACCCTTATTTTGCTACCTGGCTCTAAAGTATCAGCAAACTTGCATGCATTGCACTTGATCCCCTCATTCTACGTCTTTGTAGATTATAATCAGCTGAGAACTGAGGCCCAAACATTGATCCTCACAGCACCCTACTGTCATTGTGAAAAGCAATCATTTGTTCCTACTCTTCATTTTTGATCATTCAGTTAATCCTCAACCGATGCCATACATTGTTCCCCATAAGTTCTATAAGTCCTGTGTTCATACAACAATCTGTTGTGTTCAACTTATTAAATATTTTCTGAAAATCCAAATGTACAGTACTACATCCACTGATTTCTCCTGCCCCTTTTTTTTTACAATGTAATTTCCCTCAAAAGTGACATGTTCAGTAAATAGCATCAGGTTAAACATGGACAAGGAAACCTTCTGCTGATTTCCACCCACTGCCCCCTCCCCTCAGCTTGACACAGTCAAATAATTGACAACCCATCTACCACCTTCAACATTGTCTCCCATCACAACAAATACATAGTGGTAGCAGAACAGTAGCTCTCACCCAGGCTCCTTCAACTGCACCTTCCAAATCAATGGCTTCTACCACCTAGACGGACAAGCACAGCAGATGTATGGGAACATCACTACTTGCAAGTTCCCCTCTAAGTCATACTCAATGCTGGCTTGGGAATATATCACTTTTCCTTCACTCTCACTGGGTAAAAATACTGGAACTCCCTGTCCAAAAGCACTACGGGTTTACCTATAACCCAAGGACTGCAGCAGTTCAAGAAGGCAGCTCAGCACTACCTTCTTGAAGACAAATAGAATGAACAATAAATGCTGGCTTAACCAGCAATGTGCAAATGTCATAAACAAATAAAAACAAAATCCACTAACTGATTTTTAGCAGCAAGGTCTACTTCAGCAAGTCATTGAATCTTTACAGGTGTTTTCTCCTGGCATCCTACTCAGAGGCTAACACAAAATAACTTTTTTATCTATTTTTCCCAGCAACCATTTTCATCTCCACTCTGTGTCCAGAAGACCAGCTGCCTATGCTCCCACCCTAACCACTTTCTGTCAATGCATGAAAACTGGCACACAATTTTACATATGTTTCCCCATGCTAGCCAAACATATGGGCCTGTCACTGAGCTGATTTCCACCACGCACCTTCCAGGACAATGTGTTTCAACTTAAAAGAGACAGAATAAAGCATAACCATTTTATAAGGTCTCACATTTGTAACCCTCACAATTTAATGCTGTAAATCTGTCTCTAACGGAAGTTGAGAGTGTAGACATGCTCAAGCAAAATTATAACTCCTGTACATCTGTTTTCTAAAACGTCTTGTGTTTTTATCATATCTAAATGTATATAATAATTTTTAATTAGAAAACGCTTGCATATATTTTGCTTGTGTATTTGCTACAGATTGATTTAACTTCTGGAACAGAGAGCTGCAGAGTTTTTTGATAATTAAAAGTTTATGGACAGTAAAATGTGGGAGACAAGCCAGGAATACGTTGGAATAGTCAAGTCTAGAGATGACAAAGACATGAAAGAATATTTCAGCAGCAGATGGCCTAAGGGAGGTGCAGTGCTACAGAGATGAAAATAGGTGGTCCTAAGTATTGGCACAAATATGGTATTGACTTGTCTTGGGGTCAAATATGGCATCAAATTTGGAAACAATGTAGTGTAATCTCAGACAGTTCCCAGAGAAAGGGATGAAATTGACAGCTGGGCAATGGAATTTGGATTGGGAATTGAAAACAAAAGCTTCAGTCTTTGAGCTATTTAATTAGTGGAAATTTCTGGGTGTTGAGTGAACAGTCCAATAGTTTAGCAGCAGTTGAGGATTCGAAAGATGTGGTGAGGTAAAGCTGAAAAACTGGGTGTCATGATCATACATGGGAAAACTAAACTGTACTTTCAGATGATATCACCAAAGTGCAGCTTTTTAGATAAGAAGTAGAAAGGGGTCAAGATTTCTGGGTGACGATAGAGGTAATAGTGCAGAAGCAGGAAGAAAATGCCATTGACTTGATACTCTGGCTATGATTAGATATACAAGAATGAGACCAGGAAAAAGCAGCTTGGTGACAGTGAAGAGGAGTCAGATGATGATGGTTTGGTTAACTGTTGTCAAAGGCTGCAGACAGGACAGGGAGAGGGAGTCCTCATATTTTTAATGTTATGGGGGGAGCAGGCAGGATAAAAGGGTTTAAAAAGACAACTTACAGTACAGAAAAGGTGCTGCGCGTTATCTTTTCGTTCCAGGATGATCTTGGAACGGTGAGCAGTTTCAGCACATGAAAGCAGGCCACAATACACCTTCATCCCTTTAACTTAAAGGAGCTGAGATGAGGGCCTTGCCAGAGAAATGGTCTGGTGAGAGATCATAATGATCTATTAGAATGGGCATGCAAAATAATAATGACACTTTGCATTTATAGAGCATCTTTGACATGGAGGAGCATCCTAAGGCACTCAGATGAAAAGGACAATAAGTTGAAGAAAGTGAGTTTTAGAACTGATAGAAATCTTGATCGAAGCATGAGTTTTAAGGAGAGTCTTGAAGATGCATGAATGCTGAAGAATCATAGAGGTTAGCGAAGATTGCACAGCATGCTACTGAACCAGTTAAGTGGGGGTATCAAGTCAGGTGGCTTTTCACAATCAAAATCATCCCAAAGGATTTTACAGCCAGTGAAGTATTTTTGATATCTGGTCACTGTTGTGTCTCTTGGTGGTTCGTAAGCACAAGGAGGAGATGAACCATGGAGTCCCAGAATAAGGACATTTGAGAGAGGTAGAAAGAGCGAGGGTGGAAATGAGAGAAATGCTTAAATGAATAGGGATGAAGTCAGTGAAAGGTAAAGAAAGAGAGGAAGAAAAAGAAAGTAAAAGGCTAAACAGATTTTTTTTTAGAAAAAATTCAGAATCCACATTTCTCATCGGTAGTTGGTCGGTTGCTCATGCCACAGTTGTTGAGAAGTTGTATGCCTCCTTGCATTTTCTTGTAGAAGATCAAAAATCATACAACACCGGGTTATGGTCCTACAGGTTTATTTGAAAACACAAGCTTTTGGAGCTCAGCTTCTTCCTCGGGCATAGTGTGAGAGAGTGGGTATAAGACGCAGAATTTATAAGCACAAAGGTAACAACCCTAAAACTGGCCACCTCTTGTTGACTCTTTAATCAGTTACGAAGGAGACTACTGATTGAAATGCAAAATCTAGATTCCTTTCAAGACATTGTCCCCAGATAATTAAAGGTTTTATCAATGTGTACAAGACATCCCAGGTTAGACATCGCATTTAATGTGTGAGGTCTTGCTTAGAATCTGTCTATGTTTTAAACTGGGGTCAGGTTTTTTTGAGCAAAACAGAATGTGTCTGCAACTACACAAACATCTTGGATGAAATAATTCATCTGTGTGTAAGCCCATGTCTCCGTGTGAGAAGGAGAGAGAGAGAGACTGTGTGTGTGTGTGCGCGCGCGCACGAGCTTGAGAGAGTGCAAGTGTGAAGAATGTAGAACGCAGCTAATAGCAGACAGATAAAGATCAGATAATTTGTTCTTGTGATATTGAGCTAGGACTGAATATTGACCAGAACAGCAAGAGTTACTGAATATCACAAGAACAAATTATCTGATCATTACTCTTGCTGTTCATCACAATGTGCCATAGGGTATTTTACGATCCTCTAAGTGCAAATTGTGCCTCCGATTAATATCCCATCTGAAAGACAGTCTTGCTGAATATGCAGCACTCCATCAGTACTGCATTGGAGTGTCAGCTCTGATATTTGTTCTCAAGTTCTGGAGTGGTACTTAAAACTACATTCTTCAGACCTGGAGGTGACAACTGCTACCAGATGAGCCATGGTTCACATAGCTGTGGGGTTAAACAAGAGGCCAAAGTCAGAGACACTTTAGGTTTGAGAGGGAGGGTATTATAGGAATAAGGAGTGATGAGCCCATAAAAAAGGAAATTTTAAAATTTGTGACGCTGGATGATTGTGTGTCTTTCTGTAGGTTAGTGAGGAAAGAGGTAAGGGATGAGTAGCGCCATGCAAAATAGGATTCTGATGAGTTTTCTGTTTATGAAGGTAGGAAATCTGGCCAGGAAAACATTGGAATTGTAACATCTGGAGTTAACTACAGTATGGACAAGTGGTTGCAGTACCTCTTCTTGATTAAACGTGTGAATGTCAATTGAGAAACATTTTCATTATTATGAATGTTTCATATTGATAATCTTGTTCTTGCATGAACTCAATAATGGTGTAAGGCAAAATATAGGAACAATTGAACTTCCTTACTTTAATTGGGTAGGTTCTAAGTAAGGGTTTGCCTTGAACAGCCACCTGTCTGGGTGGGTCTGATGTTTAATGTATCAATGTTGCCTGTCTGACATCATAAAATAGAAGATAACTCACTGAATAAATAATAATTTGGCCCACTGGTGATGGCAAATAAAAATTAATCATATAGATATGAATTAATATTTCACAATTAGCGTACCAGCCACCAAACATACAATTTTACTAAAACAAAAGTACTTTTCTGGCATAACAAGCATGGGGCTGGATGAACACAGCAGGTCAAGCAGCATCATAGGAGCAGGAAAACTTGACGTTTCGGGCCTAAACCCTTCATCTTTTCTGGCAGTTCTTTTCTCTATAATGCCGCCGCCTTTTTATTTTAACTTCACTTATTCCAGCATCAGCTTAGTTCCAGCAGCTCCTTCCAGGTACGCCAGGAGCACAACTGACACACTTGTACGTATGCTTCTCTCGACATTACCCATGTGCCATCTGAGACACAGATGGGAAAAAAGAAAGAAGAGAAAATGCTGTTGAAACTATAAAGAGTTGCATCGAACTCAATGTTAACTCTATTCTTCTTAAAGATGCTGACAGATCTACTGAGTTTCTCCATTTTTTTTAATTTCAGATTTCCAGCATCCACAAATATATTGCTTCTAATAAAAAAAGGGGGGGCAAACCCCCAATGTTTATAGTGCACTTTTCATGGCACAAAAGTGCTAAAGTTCACCACAGTAAATGAGTTGGTTTGGAATGCAGTCATTGTTATTCTGTAGACAACAGCGCTGCCTGAGCATCATGGCTCACTCTAGTTTGCATCCACTACTTCCAATGTCGTGGCCTGCATTTTTTCCTCAATGGTGTAGTTTCCTGTACTGGGGCTATGAAGTTCAAATTTGTTGCCCAATTATCTGTTTTTGTACTGGCTGGCTGATTACAGCTAGAGTGATGTAAGAGGGACTACAGTTAGCCTTAGGGGAAATCAGCCAGAGTTTCCTGTCTTAATATCAGTCAGGACTGCTGATGGAGAAGTTCATATGAAGTCACCCAGTCTGGCCCAAATGGGGCTCAGATTTGATCTCCTTAGTTGAACAACCTACTACTGCTCTGTTCAAGACAATCAAATGGATAATTATCACTTGTAATTCAGGCAAGGTACTGGAAGCGAGGTAGCATGTGGAAACCTTCAACCAATGAAGTTTAAGGAGTGACATTATTGGTGGCAGCAATAGGGGGAAAATGTTCAAATACAGAGTTGATTATCAGTTGCTAAATTAGTGTTGCTGGATTATGTGTTCGGAATAAGAAATCTGTGGTAAGATATGCTGACACAATTGTTTCCAGCAAGTAGCAAGGTCAAATTCTTGAGGCTATGTCTTTGAAGCAATCTCTGGCTTAGTTTAGTGTTCTATAAGCAAACAACAAAAGAACAGATTAATTGAATCTATTGAAAATATGAACCTGTCATCAAATATTTTTCAGCAAAAAAAGGGCAAAAGTATGGACTGGTTTGAAGCCTATAATCTGAGCTTTGGGACATGTTATAACCACTCTCACTTCAATATCAGACTTCATTATATTTGAACCATTTAGTTTATTGACTTTCAATCAGTTGCTCATATCTATTATGCTTTTATTTGAGTGATATTTCAAGAAATTCAATCTATTAGATTTTTCATATTTTAATGACTTTTCTTTATAGAATCATGCATTCAGTAACTACGTAGTCAATACTTGCCTAAAAATCCTACCTGCTTAACCTTCAGTCGTCTCCTATGGAGTTATTTAAAAATTTTTCCTTCATCTTTAAATTTATCTTTTTTACAGTGTTAGACCAATTTGTTTGTTTGAAGCACAAGGTCTACCTCCTGCTACTTACTGCAATTGAATTCTGTCAGAATCAGCCTATTTGTCCATCATTGTTTGTGGTCAAAATGGTGAAAAATATTCTGTCAGTGATCCAGAGTGTTTGAATGACTGTTCCTTCCTGGACAATCAGCAGAGGTGCTGAGAAATATTCCTGAGAGGATTATTTAACCTTTCAATTTAGAGGGCACAAAGCCACAGTGATTAATGAACTTTCTGATTGCTTCTGATAAGAGGATCTATTTCTTTATTTCCTACAAAAGGATTCCTTCCACTCTCTGATATTACTATAATCTTAAACATAAAATGTGGCAAACAGATTAAAAAACAGCACTAAAGAGTTTATCTCGCCAGCAAACTGAAGCAGCAAATTAAAATTGGTAATGAAAGCAGTCTTGAAAGTGGCTGAGCTGCTGTATGTGGTTTTAAATGCATCTTGTATTTGAAGAGACTTATTTCTGCTCTCCCTGGTAATGACTGCTTTGGTGCACAGTCAGACCAGGCTTCTGTTATCCAAAAATTAGTTGTGTTATCTGGATGAGTGCAGACACATATGCATTCGCTTTTCTTACTGCATGGGCAGACAAGGTCGATAGCATTACAAGGTATTTGTGGCAGTGCTTGTTTCAGTTTTCATAGCTGCCAGTTTCTGGCCAGATTTGAATTACAAAGGAAGAAGCTGGCATGGAAATTGAAGAGGGTTATCGGCTGGTCTGTAGCCTCAGAGCACTATGCTTATTTATGCAGTCCATCTGCTGCTGTAAGTGTGAAAAGGAATCACAAGCTCAAACAAGGCCACAAAGGCCAAGATGTGTTTACAATGATAAAGATGTATTAATATATAGAAACAGCATAATACTTTTTAAGCTATTAAACAATATCATTAAAAAGATTCTATTTTCTTATGTTTTCTTCCCTTTTAAAAAAATTGTGGCTTTTAATTGAAAATTACAGCTTGGTGCAGAAATCTGGATGCTGCAATTATTCCTAATGAACTGGATAAATTTCTTGCGCAGTGATCATTCGTAACTTTAAATTCATGAGCTGTTTGCAAAGTAAATGATTGACTATGTCAGCTTAAGTTACATGAATTAAGTGATTGAATGTAGCCACTAAGTTGCGTAATTTTAGAGATATGTTTGTACTGTATCTTGCTTGTTGGGTTAGCTATTATCTAGAGGGGCACCAGACTCTTCAAGTGACAGACCTTAACACCCTAGTGACAATGAGTTCAGTATTCAGGTCATTCACCCTGTTGATGACAGCATTTACTGTATATTAGAGCATATATCATTGTGGTAATGCTATTGTGCTTGTGCGACTGTTACAGTGGCAGATAAGTATTTCAATCATGTCACCACCTATTTCTTTTACCCCGTAAATGACTGCAGCGTTTGTTATTTTTGAGAACATACTTCAATGTACTCTTTTAATTTCTTTCTGCAATAAAATTATTAGGCACCATATTTTAAAATGCATGAGGATCACGTGGGGTAATCAGGGGCTTTTACAGCTGTGTACCTGGCTCCAAGTTGTGTCTCAGACATCTTTAAGGCACAAACCACCTACTTCAGTAAATCTTATGAACCATGCATCTTGACCACATTTTGAGACCTCAGTGCCATTCATTAGAATAGGGCGTTACCTTGTGATGGTGGGTGATGTTTCATTTCATTCTATGGTTTCCTTGCTGACAGATGAACAGTATGGTAGCAATGGAGATTTAGGGAATTTTAATGTAAAGTAAGAATCTGAGTTTATTTTATGTTTGGCAGAGGCCATATCTGATTGCAGAAGTAGCTGATCTCCCATCACATTGCTCACAGTGAGTCTATGGATGTACAGTACAGGTAATGTGCAATGCATAATACAATAGAACAAAACAACTTAATTAGGACTTCAGCTTTTATCCCTGAAAATAGTGAGAAAAATATTTCAAACAATGCAAAATTGCATGTTGTTAAAATCAGCAAAATAAATACGGTTTTGCAAAGAGATTCAAAAGAGCACGCAAAGGCAGATTTATTGTAAAACATTTCCTGATTGGAGAATGCTGATCTTTTAAAAGAAAAAATAAATTGAAATTAATAGTCCAACTGGACTTTCTGAGAATGTTTAGAATATGTTAAAATGTAAGGACACTAATGTTTGACATCAATTGTCAATAATTAATTGATGTTTATTTATAATAATTAACTGTTCTAATTTTGACACCCAGTACAGCCCTAGTAATAACCATTCCTGCACACCCATGCTCTTATCTGCTCAAATGCAAAGTCACTCTCTCACAGCTTACCCACGCGCGCACACACACACACACGCCAGTGTAGCTGCTGAGACTTTGGTTGAAATATTTGGATCCAATCAAAGTCTCACCTCCCAAAGTCACTTCCTGGTTTTTTTTTGATTGAAAAACACATGTAAGATCCCAATACAGAAAATGGGCCGTGATGTTAGACGACAATAGGAGGCTAATGTTAGGGTCTCAATCTGTTTTACGTGTTGACCTTGTATGCTGTATCTAAATGATGATGTAAACTTTATTGTTTCTCAATGAAAGCTGCACATCAGGCAGCTGGACTAATGAGGACTCTGTGCTTCACAAGGTATCATGAAAGGATACTACATTTATATTTTCCTCATTGGCAGTCCCTTGAGACTGAGGATAACTTGCTTTCACTTGGTTTGATCGGATCTGAAATGGGTTCAGTTAAGTCCAATGTCTGATTGCATTTTTATAGCATCACATTGTTATTACATTCCAAAACACTTCACAGCCTTTGAATTACTTTTGATACCTTGCACTGTTATGTGGACAAACACTGCAATCAACTTGTACAGTGCCATGCCCAATAAATAACACCCAAAATGCATGAGCAATTTGTCTGTGCTTTTGATGTATCAAAGAATTTTGCCAGGACTGTGGAATTCCATGCCTTTTCTTTATCGTCACTTAAACAGACAGGAGCCTTAGTTAAATTATAGACAATAGACAATAGGTGCAGGAGTAGGCCATTCGGCCCTTCGAGCCAGCACCACCATTCATTATGATCATGGCTGATCATCCACAATCAGTATCCTGTTCCTGCCGTATCCCCATAACCCTTGATTCCATTATCTATAAGATCTCTATCCATCTCTTTCTTGAAAGTATCCAGAGATTTGGCCTCCACTGCCTTCTGGGGCAGAGCATTCCATATATTCCTGTCTAAAAGAAAGCATCTCTGGCAATGCAGCATATTCTCATTGCTGGATACAATACCTTGAATTATGCACTGAATTCTGGTGTGGAACTTGAACCCACAATCTTCCAACATGCACTTGGAGCCCCATTCAACTCAAATTTATGTTGGACGGTATTAGTGATGCTAAGCATATGCAGAAATCTAAAAGTATGAGGCCATAAGAAATAGACACAGGAGAAGGTATTTCAACCCCTTAAGTTTTTCCACCGGTGAGTAAAATCACAGCTGATCTGTTTTTGGCCTGAACTGAACTTTCCTGTTTGAACTCCATAACTCTGAATCTCTAGACTGTAAAAAAAAAAAGTCTGTCTAACTTGGGTATGTTCAATTTGCTGGCCCCCACTGCCACCTGTGAATTCCAAAGAATAATGATGCTCTGAGAGAAGAAATTTCCCCTCGTCTCCTTGTTAAATAGGAATTTCTTTTTAAACTGACAACCCTCGTTCAAGATAGCCCACGATATTGTAATGGGAGGCCCAGTGCAACAGTAGCAGACCCTAGGAGAAGAGTCGAACATACGTTAAACTCCCCTTTTGGATTGGGGGTACAGAAATGTGGAGACATAGATATCTATGCGACAGGACCTGAGCGGTTAAATGAAGGCACAACATTAGGTCCTCCGGCACATCACCTGTAGTTATAGATAATACAGACATTTCTGCTAGGGACCCTGCAATTTCCTCCCTAACTTTCCATAGCGTCCTGGGATAAACATGATCAGGCCCCAGACATTTAACCACTTTTGTGTTTTCTAAGACCTCCAAGACTTCCTCTTCTGTAATGTGAACTGTTTTCAAAACATCGATATTCATTTCCCTGAGTTCTCTATCCTCCATTTCTTTCTCCACAGTGAAAACTGATGTGAAATAGACTTTTAATATCTCTCCCTTCCCCTGAAGTTCAACACAAAGATGACTTCGATAACTCTCCACTGGTTGGAGCCATTCCAACACAGAGGAAGATGACTAGAATTGTTAGAACCTAGTCATCTCAGCCCGAGGATATGATTGCAGGAGTTCTTCAAGGTAGTGTTCAAAGCCCAAAGCTTCAGCAGTGTCATCACTGACCTTCCGTTATAAGAGCAAAAGTAGAGATATTTACCGATTATTGTGCCATATTTGGTACCTTTGCAACACCTCAGATACAGAAACGGTCCATACCATGTGAAGCAAGATGTGGGCAGTTCTAAGGTCTGAGTCATTTTGTGGCAAGTAACATTCATGCCATGCGAGCACGGAAACATCTGCAAGACACAACTCAGGAATAAGATGGAAAAGGTTCTGTTTGATTGACATGCCATCTACCACCTTAAATGTGTTATCCCTCTACCATCAATGCACAGTATCAGCAGTGTGTCCCAACAAAAAAAAGTATTCAAAATTACTAAGGTAGATAAGCTCCTGGGTCCTGATGGGATCTATCCCAGAATATTGAGGGAGGCAAGAGAACAAATTGCTGGAGAATTGACAGACATAATTGTATCCTCTTTGGCCACAGGTGAGGTTCCAGAGGACTGGACAATAACCAATGTTGTCCCATTGGTTAAGAAGGGTAACAGGGATAATCCTAGAACTTACAGGCCTGTGAGTATCATGTCAGTGGTAAGAAAATTATTGGAAAGATTTTCAGGGACAAGATCTATATGCATTTAGAAACAAATGGACTTTTTAGCATTAGACAGCATGGTTTTGTGTGGGCGGAGATGGTACCTCACTAACTTGATCAAGTTTTTTGAGGCAGTGATGAAGACGATTGAGGGAAATGCGGTTGATGGTGTCTGTGTGGACTTCAGTAAAGCCTTTGACAAGGTCCCTCATTGCAGACTGGTACAAAAGGTAAAGTCACGTGGTATCAAGGTGAGCTGGCAAGATGGATACAGAACTGGCTTAGTCATAGGAGACAGAGGATAACGGTGGAAGTATACTTTTTGGAATGGAGGGTTGCGACTAGTGGTGTTCCACAGGGACCAGTGCTCGGACCTCTGCTGTTTGTGATCAACATAAATGATTTGGAGGAAAACGTAGCTGGCCTAATTAGTAAGTTAGCGGATGATACAAAGATTGGCGGAGTTGCAGATAATGAGGAGAATTGTCAGAGGATACAGCAGGATATGGATTAGTTGGCAGCATGGGCAGAAAAGTGGCAGATGGAGTTTAATCCAGATAAATATGAGGTGATACATTTGGAAGGTGGAAATTGTACAGTGAATGGCAGAAGCCTTAGGATTATTGATATGCAGAGGGATCTGGGTGTGCAGATCCACTGCTCACTGAAGGTGGCAGCGCAGGTAGCTAAGGTAATAAAAAAGGTTTATGGTATGCTTGCGTTTATTGGAAGGGGCATTGAGTATAAGGATAAACAAATTTTGCTGAAGCTTTATGGAATTTTAGTTAGGCTACACTCGGAATATTGCCTACAGATCTGGTCACCACCACCAGAAGGATGTGGATGTTTTGGAGAGGGTCCTGAGAAGGTTTACCAGGATGTTGCCTGGTATGGGGGATTTTAGCTACAAAGAAAGGTTGGACAGGCTGGGTTGAGGGGCAACCTGATAGAAGTTTATAAGATTGTAAATGGCGTGGATAGAATGGAAAGTATGAGGCTTTTTCTCCAGGGTGGAGGGGTTAATTACTAGGGGACACAGGTTCAAGGTGCGAGGGGGAAGTTTAAAAGAGATATGCGAGGAAAGCTTTTCACACAAAGGGTGGTGAGTGCCTGGAACACGTTGGCAAAGAAAGTAGTGGAAGCAAGTACAGTGCAGGATTCAAGAAGCACCTGGACGAATACATGAATAGGAAGGGAATAGAGGGATACAGATCCTGTAAGTGAAGACAGCTTTAGAAGGGCAAAATGCCTCGGCGCAGGCTTGGAGGGCTGAAGGGCCTGTTCCTGTGCTGTAGTGTTCTTCGTTCTTCCTTGTTCTCCAAAGATGCATGCCTCCATTAACAGCACTTCCAAATCTGCAACCTCCAGTACTTAGGTAAGGGCAGCAGACATAAGAACGCTACCACCTGAAATTTCTCTCCAAGCCACATATCACCCTGAGTTTGAACTATATGGATGAGTATATGAATAAGAAGGGTATAGAGATATTTGGGCCAAATGCTGGCAAATGGGACTAGATTTATTTAGGATATCTGGTCAGCATGGACGAGTTGGGCTGAAGGGTCTGATTCTGTACTGTACGTCTCTGAGTCTATATTGCTGTGCCTGTCACTGGGGCAAAATGGTGATCTTCCTTCTTAAAAGCACTGTGAGTATACCTACGCCACATGGATTGCAGACAGTGTTTCAAGAGGGCAGCTCACCACTAGCTTCTTAATTAGAGATGTGCAACCAAGTCAGCTCACTTCCAATGTAAAATGTATTTTTATAAGTTTCTTTAATGTTCAAAAATATCGCTAGTACAACTTGACACTGAATTGCTTTACTGGCCCTATCAGGGGTTTCTTTATTCAAATTTGATTGTTTATTGATGACTTGTACCATCTTTCAAAAAAGAAATTGCTGAAAAATCTAGTTTTTTTCCTGCTTTTGATTGAAAGGTCATCAATAATGGACAATATTTCTTAACTCTAATAGGTGGGAGGGAAATTGCTTATTTGTTTACAGCAACCTATCCCATCTGTAGGAGATTCCAAACCATTTCACATCCAATGAATTATTCTGTAAGTGCAAGGCATGTTTATTGCACTGCCATTTGTACACAGCAAGATCCCACAAACTGCAGAAGACACGAATGCCCCTTTAATTGGTTTTGAGATAAGTAATGGTCAGGATTTCTAAGAATTTCCCCTTATTGTCTTCAAATAGTATCCTGCATCATTTGCAACTCCCAGTCCAGACAAATGGTACTTTTGTTTGACATTTTAGCCAAAGTGTCAGCCTGGATATTGACTTGACTCGAGTAAATTTTACACCTTTAAACATCTGTCTTGGATTTTGAGAGGGCTATCACTGTTAACTTAATATAAAAACATGGTCCCTGTGATGCCATAAGACCAATTTCACTACAAGCACGCCTTTGTTATAATTTCTTCCTTTGTAGAGCTTCATTAGTGATAATAAGATATATGTTGTAGTCAGGAAAACTGCTTTAATTATTTTAAGATGTTTTTCTGTTGGAAACCCTGTTTTGCTTTACTTATCTACTTTAGTGAGCCCTGAAACATCAGTTTTCATACTTAGTGCTGCTTCCCATGAATCGGGAGGAGTGAAGCTTCTGTGCTGCTTTCCTGGACAAAAACTTAAAGTCTGCGAGAAAAAATCTGATTTTTTTTTTTTTTGCTTTGTAAGGATTTACTCTAAAAATTTCTCCAAATGTTCTGACCTTGCGTAGATTTCTGCATTCACATAACAGTTAATTAATCATGTCACATCGTGTAATATTTGTCTTCTACTTCACTCTAAAGTAATGGACTATGAATTCACCCAGACCTTTTAAGAAGAGCAAAAAGCTCCAGGGACCAAGTAATGCTTTTAAAGCTGACATTTATATAGGCTTTGGACCAAAGAAACAAAGGACAAACGATAATGACAAAGAACATGTCCTTTCCTCATGCAAAGTCCACTCATGCACAGAAGCAAAAACAACAAATTCAAGTGCTTAACATCTGTTAGGGGTTTGTGGCATCTTCTTCAAAGACTAAAGCCATAGTTTCGCTATTCATTCAGCCAAGGGCTGAGTGTACGTCCAGGGCAATGTACCTCAATGCAAATATTTAACGTGTCAGGGAAAAGCTACTTGTTGCTAGTGGTAAGTTACAAACTAATTATGGGACTTAAGGCTGTGCTAAGATTTTTCAGTCCTCACAAGAGCTTAATAGCAAAAAAGTATCTTGTTTGACAAGAAACAGGTTAACACTTTAAATCGAACAAGAAAAATGATTAAAGTGACTATTGATCTGAAGTAAAGACGTTTGTGTTTTCTGTAGTAAAACCAGGCAGCACTTCTGTTTGTTAACATGGGACTTTTTTAAAAATTTGTTCATGGTATGGGTATCACTAATTACCCAGAGGGCAGTTGAGAGTAAACTACATTGCAAGGCTGGAGCCACATGTAGGCCCGATCAGTGAGGATGGCAGACTTCCTTCTCTAAAGGATAATAGTGAAACATTTAGGTTTTTACAACAATGGGCATAGTTTTCATTTAGGTTAGCTTTTTATTCCAGATTTTTATTGAAGTCAAATTTCACCTGCCATGGTGAAAGCCTGAGGTTCTGGATTACTCGAGCAATTATATTATGACTACACCACCATTTTCTTTATTTTCAGTTATGTTAAAACCAAAACTCTGATCAGAATATCGATCTAGCTCTATAGGACCAGAAGATGTTAGAGCAGACCATTCAGCCCATCGAGTCTGCACTGCCATTCAATGAGATCGTGGCTGATCTGATAATTTTCGACTTCACTTTCCTGCATTATCTGTATAACCCTTTATCCCCTTCCTAACTAAAAATGTGTGTCTCTCAGCTTTAAGTGCACTTAATGACCTAGCCTCAACATCCTCTGCAGTAATGAATTCCACAGATTCATTACCCTCAGGGAAGAAATTCCTCGTCTCTGTCATAAATGGCCTGTCCCTTACTCTAATTATGCCCTGTGTTCTTAAACTCTCCCAAAAGGGAAAATAAACTCTCAACATCTACCTTGTCAAGTCCCTAGGAATCTTGTATGCTTCAATAAAGTCTCCTCTCATTCTGCTAAACTCCAATGAGTATAGACCTAATCAATCAACCTTTCCTCATAAAGTCCCTCCATTCCTCGAATCAACTCCTAAACCTTCTATGGACTGCCTCCAATGCCAGTACATATTTTATTTGACAAGGGACCTAAAACAGCTCACAGTACTCCAGCTGTAATGTGACTGGTTCCTCCTACAATTTTAGCAAGATTTCTGTATTTTACACCCTAATTCTGTTTGAAACAAAGGCCAGTATTCCATTTGTCCTCCCTAATAGCTGCTAAACTTGGATGTTAGCTTTTCATGATCCATGCATGAGGATCCTCAAATCCCTATGTGCTGCATCTTTCTGCAGTCTTTCTCCATTTAAGTAATATTCAGCTCTTCTATTCTTATTGCCAAAGTGCATTACCTCACGTTTTTCCACATTATATCCCACCAACCAAGCTTTCGTCCACTCAACTGATTTATATACCTTTGCACCCTGTTTGTGTCATCTTTACTGTTAGCTCCCTAACCAGTTTTTGTGTCATTTGCAAACTTAGCTGTAGGATATTCCCTTTCATCAACCTACGCCCCAGCACTGATCCTTGTGACACTCTAGTGGTTACAGATTGCCATCTTGAAAATTTCTCCTTTAACTCAGCTATCTATCTTCTATTAGTTAGCTAATCCTTTATCAATGATAATATTCTTCTCTATGGGCTCTTATTAAATAGCCTTGTGTGCAGTTAGCATTTGGAATTTGGAAATTTAATTACATTTCATCTACTGGTTTGAGAGATGGTGGTGTTTAAAACTCCAAATGCCAGTGTTACCTGTTGGGATTGCAGGCAGACAGAGCCATTCTATAGTTAATAAAAACTGAAAGAACTGTGGATGATGTAAATCAGTAACAGAAATAAAAGGCAGGGTCACCGACCTGAAATGTTAACCCTGATTTCTCTTCACAGATGCTACCAGATTGCTGAGCTTTTCCAGCAATCTCTTTTTGTGTTTCCACACTATACTTACCCTGGCTCTTACATGGATTTGCTTGGAGTTTTCCGTAGCAAGTTTCGTAAAGTCAACTCAGGAGCGTAACTCTGCAGTAAGTCAGGGACGAAGGCTGAACACTATTGAGGGATGAGTGAGGGAGGTGAGAATTGTTAAGGAGTGAGAGAGCAGGTGAACACTGTTGGGGTGAAGGAGGGAGGAGTACACTGTCGAGGGTATGGACGGGAAGTTAACACTATCGGAATAAGAGAGGTAGCTCAGACCTGCTGAGCTTTTCCAGCAACTTCTGTTTTAGTTCCTGATTTGCAGCATCCGCAGTTCTTTCGGTTTTTATTTTGTTACTAATGATCCTATGCCACAAGGGAACGTTTGGTTTTCAGGTGGGCTCTGCATTTCTGAAGAATCTGGGAACAAATCTTAGAATCCCTACAGTGTGGAAGCAGGCTATTTGGCCCATGAAGTTCACACCCACTCCCTGAAGAGCATCCCACCTTACCCCATCCCCATAATCCTGTATTTCTTATGGCTAACCCACCTAGCCTGCACATCCCTGGACACTTTGGGCAATTTAGCATGGCCAATCCACCTAACCTGCACATCTTTGGACTGTGGGGGAGGAAACCCATGCAGACGCACAGACTATGTGCAAACTCCACACAGCCAGTTGCCCGAGACTGGAATCAAACCCAGCTCCCTGGTGCAGTGAGGTAGCAGTGCTTGCTACTGAGCCACTGTGCTGTCCTTTCTAGGATAGAAGTGCAAAGCTTGGTCATATCACATAAAGTAGGAAAAGAATGGCGTTCAGTAATGATTACCACCCCTCAAAAGATTTGGGCCAGTGAAACTGAGGCAGGAGGGGAGGGGAGAAATAGAGAGAATTAGGGTAGGAGTCCAAGAATACAGTCAACATTTTGAAAAAGTTTTTGAAAACTGAATGAGATTGCAAAGAGGAGGAGACAAGGCAGTGATATGACAGAGCAGCAGTCCAGTAGCTGAAGTATTGGTCACCTATGGTGGATTTTGCTGTTCACATAACATAGGCTGTGTGGATTGTGGGTACTGGGGTTTCTGTGGAACGGTTTTTTTTTTTGGGACGATGTGCTAGGTGGCAGATGATTACCCATAGATATGGATGCAGGCTGTGGCATTTTGGATGAACAAAAACTTATGCAGAGTTCACTAGTTACTTCCAGCAAGAGTAGAGGTGATGTTCAGCTTTCAAGGTGATAGCGTTTTAGAGTTTGTTTTCATCTGATGATTGAGTTAGAAGTAATGGCAGAGGTGATAGGAAACAAATAGAGTGGATAAAGGAAGGAAACTGACATTGGCTTTGAGCAGTGTGGCACCACCTTCAGGTAACTTAAAGTAGCAACTCGGACATTTGTGGAGTTGGAAGCTCAAAGATGCTAGCAAAAAATAAAAGTACATTTCGCCAATAGTAAGATGAAGGAACCTTTAAGGATCAAGCAGGTTTCAGTGTGGAGTGGGTAGAAGTGGGCTTTGCAGCAATAGAGGTGGTAAAGCTAGCTCTCTGTGCATACGTGAGAGATGACATTGAGCTCCTAGATTATTTCAGGAAGCAGACCAAGTGGTTGGTAAACAGGAAGGCACAGATTGACATGACCTTAAAGGCAGCAATGGAAAAAGTTGTTAGAAACAATGTAGTGTCCGCATCATTTCAAAAATGAGTAGAATTAGGCAACGTCAGTGTCATGTGACTAGTCTGCAGAGGAAGGAGATCGGAGAAGGTTAGAATGGTTAATGTCACAGACAATGAAGAGATCTACTTGACAGTAATTGAGTAAATAGAAGACAAATTGAAAGCGATAGTCAGTTCTATAGAATGTGAGTTTGAAAAATATGAGCAGGCAGAAGTACATTGTAGAATCTCGAATATTAAATGGTGGCAGAACCGTGAGTCTAGTTTGCCGGCAAACAAACCCTTCTAGGATTTTGGAAAGAAAGGGAAGGTCGAAGCAAATGAAGAGCTTATGGTGGGTATCTTGAAGAAATGGGTGATAACAGCAGTCTCAATGGAGCTTGATACATTAATATAGGAGAGATGCTGATGATGGTAACTTGCGTGGGGTCAAGCAAATGAAATGTGGAGGTCAAGGAATTACACAGAAGGGACTTCATGCATGAAATGAGTGCTGAGAGGTTATTGGAAGAGAAGCTGTAGTTAAGGAGAGGAAGCAGCCATAAAAATCAGGGACAGTGGTGCACTGGCCTTGATTTGCATATGTATCGGATAACGTGATTTGGAGATTATATTACTGGATCAGAAGATCCAATGCCTGGACTAATAAACCATAAGAGACTGAATTCAAATCCCTGCTGGGTCAATTTGTGAATTTGAATTCTCCAGTCCCACACCAATGTGGTTGAATTTTAACTGTCCTTTTAAAATAACCAAGCAAGCCACTGTTTTGCAAAACCTTTTCAGGGATTGGGATGTGCCGCAGTTTTTCAACAAAGGTTATGCAGTAAATGCCAATCTTAGCAGAGACACATTTCTTCTGGGAAGGCCTTGATAAAACAATGAACTTCATCAATCTCTCACATTTGTAGTTTGAGCTGATGAGCAGCTTCATGAGGGACTTGGAAGTTGAACCGTTTGGATCTATATTTGATCTTCAGAATTACCAAAGAAGATTCATCTGTGTTTTGACCAAGGAGAGGAAGCCATAAGGTTTTTTTTTAGTTATTTAATAAAGACTTTATTTTCAGCATTTTAAAGAACATATAACAAAAATACAAGCTTCAAGCAAATTTGTTTTTAATTTATAAAATGTTCTTCCATCCAACTGGAGATTCTTCTATCTAGGAATGCCATACAAAGCAAGGCTCATACAAAGGTGTCTCCCAGGCACTGCAATCAGTCTCCATGGTACAGCTTAAAACGATGACTTCATTATGATTGTTACAGTCAGGTCTTCTGCAGCCTGTAGTGTTCGGGTTTGGAATACCGTTCAGGACACGCAGGAGAGAGCAGTGTCAAATTTAGCATGCCAGTTGTAAAACAAAGGATTACCAGAGGTATCAATATAATAGTGCATGCCAAGCCAGGGAAGGAGTCAGACTTTTGGCAGTTTGTAAAGAGAGTTTTATCCTGGGATGGAAATTAGCACTGGAGGAATTTTTGACACTACAGGAATGAATAAGAAAGTGGAGATAAGAAATTAATTAGACGGTGAGATATGGACCAAAAAAAGGTAAGGAAATGAGTGGAAACAGGCAATATGGAGGCTGAGATCGAACAGAAGATGGAGATTTCAGTGAGGTGTCCAGGGACCCAAGAATGGTACTAAATAAGGAAGTTTGTTTCATGGCTGTGGGTGAGATAGAGGCCAATGTGTTCAATTGTGAAGAAAAAGCCAGAGCACTAGGAGGCTGGGCAAATATGGTGTCATCAAAACACAATGTAATCACTTCAGTGACTTAAGAAGGGTCAAAAACGCAAGAGAAAACAGTCTTGGTGAGGAAAATTATCTCCTTGTTGTAAAATACCTCCTTGATATTTTTCTGAATCATCTCCTATCTGCATGGCATTGTATCTTGATACATAGGTTTAGTTTGCTCCTGTTGTAATATTGTGATATTATCAGGTTTTTCCAAGTCAATGCTTGCTTACTTATGCAGATATTGTTCAAATTATGAATATATTTGTTGCCCTTTCAGGACACTGTACTTTTACAACCATTCTCTCTGTACTATAGACTGTCGAGCCTGTTACAGCATTCAGTAGCTGATATGTGAGCTACCTTTGCAAATATTCCTTTGTCCTGTATCCCGTAATACCTTTGGTTAACAAAAATAAATCAATCACAGCTTCATAATTAACAATAACTAGCAACACTTGCCATTTATGAAAGTGTTCTAAATTTCTAAATCTGATGTGTGCAGGACTATTTTCTAATGTAGGAACAGGAATAGTCCATTCAGTTCCTGAGCCTATTCCAATTCAACGAGGTCATGTCTGATCTGTGGCCTAAATCCATGTACATGCCTTTAGCCCATATCCCTTTGTACCTCTGAACAAAAGATTATCTATCTCAGATTTAAAACTAACAAGTGCTGTTTGTGGAAGAGAGTTCCAGACCTCAACATCCTTTGTGTGCAGAATTTCACTAATTTCACTCCTGAATGGTCCAGCTGTACTTTTTAGACTCTCCAGCAAGGAAAATAGTTTCCATCTTTCAGTTATACTTCCTTTTAATAGTTTCCTCAGTGATCTGATAAATTCAAATAAATCTACACTGCATTCCCTCAAGGCCAGTTGTAAGGCCTTGTGGCACGGTGCATTGTACCTCTACCTCTGAGTCAGAGTCTCTATGCTCTGGACCCATCCCAGGACATAATGCCCAAGGAAGGTGAACTCCCTACACAGCCAAACAGATTGATTATCAACCTGCAGAGTCCTCTCTCTCACACATCATAGCAGTTAGTAAGACCAGGACAGACTCCAGGTCAGTCACGCTACGAAAAAATCAATCGAGTCTCTACAATTGATATTCACTAGACTACCACATGCGTGTTGTCACAGCAGACCCATAAGACCATAAGACATAGGAGCAGAAATTAGGCCACTCGGCCCATCGAGTCTGCTCTGCCATTCAATCATGGCGTTCCTGCTCATTTTTGTTTCTTCGGTATGGACCCTCCAAGGTCCACGTGCAGTAGCGACTTCCAGAACTGGAAGCTTGGAGGGAATCTTGCCCCTGAGTGATCTGTCACATACCACCACCAATATGTAGTGTGGACTAACCAAGTTTTCTGTAGCTGATTTGTGATTTTTGCCACTTTTGTATTCTTGTCTTCTGCACAAATGACAACATTCCATTTATCTTCCTGATTAATTATTGTACTGATCATAAAATTTTAATGATTTATGTACCTAGTCATTAAAGTTTCTTTGGATATCTATATTTCTCATTTTTCACCATTTACAAAGTACTGTGTTATATTTTTGATTCAATGTTAATGACTTCATGTTTGCCTGCAGTAAAATTCATTTGCCACAGCTTTGCTCTGAAAAATAGAATTACAGAGACTATGATATATTATGCTAACATTTACAATGTATAATCAGCAATATGTAGCTTTCTATTTCATCATTTAAATTGTGAAAATATACAGCGAATGATGAGCTCTCAATTGTGGTAGGATTTTCCCTGCCATCAGGCTGAACAATGGGTCAGAAGACTGCAAATGGGAGAAACAGTCACTCATTGTGGTTTTCTTTAGTGCGGCCAATTAATAGCCAGAGGATGGGCTTTAAGCGGCGCAGGTTCAAGCCCCACCTGTTCCAGAAGTGTGTAATAGCATACCTGAACGGGTTGATTAGAAAATAGTTTTTCAAAGTTAGACAGCCAAGCAGAGGCCTTCCAACTGAAAGAAGCAGCAGACTGTAATGAAAGCTAAGGACAGGAGCTTCAAAATGGAGGCACCCTCTCCAACTTGTTTTAATAACGTAAACTGAAAGATAGCCTTTGGGGCAAGGTCACCACTGTAGGAAAGAGCACTTCTACAGGGCAGTGTGTAGTTGCACCCAGCAGGCAGGGTGTGTCTGCAGCATTGGTTTCCTTGTCTGCCACTGGAAGGCATTTTATTTAATACTGCTGACCAACATCCAATTCCCACCCCAGTGGAGCCTGAAAGTAAAGCCCCATTAGTCACAACCTGCAAATTAAAATGCCATCCATTATCCCTACATCCTGTCTCCTGCCACTTGAGCAATTTCCTAACCAGGCCAGGAATTTGTGTTAAATTCAACTTCAGCTAATAGCTTTTACAAGGATTTTATTAAATGCCTTCTGGCAGTCCATTTAAATAACATTCTTATATATTCTTCCCTCCACTACTTTTGTCACGTCTTTCTAAAACAAAAATTGGTTCAGAATTGTCATGCATGACCTGACCTTTACAAGTTCATACAGGCTGTCTCTGATCAGCTGAAAATTTCCAAGGTGTTCAGACGCCCTATCTTTAGCTTCAGATTCCAGCAATTTTCTGACAACGCATGTTAGGCTAGTTGATCTGCAACTTCCTGGGTTCCCTCTGTTACCAGTTTTAAATAGCAGATTGATATGCACAAATTCTCGATCCAAAGTGAACAGCTTCCAAATCGAGAAATGTTAGGAATTTTATAGTTATGACATTTTCAATATTCTCATCAACATCCTTCAAAACTTTGTGTTGGAAGCCACCGGGCCCTGGGGATTTGAGTCTTTTATTTCACGATTATTATCTTATTTAAATAGTTCGGGTGAGTTAGTTGGTCTTAATTCACTACTTTATTAGTTTCCTTGGGATATGGAGAACTGGTTTGCAAACTTGTAGCAAAGCATAGGGATAAGCAGGGCATTTCAAGTTGGCAGGCAATAACTAGTGGAATGCTTTGAGGCTGGTGCTGGGGCCCTGATTATTTAAAATCTATATTTAATTATTGAGCTGAAGAGACTGTGACTAGTGCATCTAAGTTTACTGATGATAATGTAGCGAGGTGGCAATATAAGCTATGAGGGGGACCTAAAGAAATATAGTCAGATTAAGTGTGTGGACAATAAGGTGTCAGGTGGAAAGTAAAATGGAAAAACGTGAGGTTATTCACTTTAGCGGTAAAAGTAGCAAAGCAGAATATTTTTTAAACGGTGTGAAGCGTTAAATGTTGATGTTCAGGCAAACTTTGAGCTACATGTTCAAGAGTGAATTTTAGTGTCCATTATTAAGGATAAAATTGCAGAGTACTTGGAAGTACATGGTAAGATAAGGCTGAATAAGCACGTCTTCGAGTGGAAGTCGTACCTGATAAATCTGTTAGGATTCTTTGAGGAGGTAATGAGCAAGTTAGACAAAGGAGAGCCACTGACATGTTCTATTGTATTCAGATTTTCATAAGGCTTTTGACAAGGTCCCGCGCAGGAGGCTACTAAATAAGTTGAGAGCCCATAGTATTAGGGGCAAGGTATCAGCAGATGATTGGCTGACTGGCAAAAGGCAGAGAGTAGGGATAAATGGATATTTTTCAGAAGGGCAGTTGCTAAATAGTGGAGTTCTGCAGGGTTCAGTGTTGGAACTACAACTTTTCACATTACATATTAATGATCTGGATAGAGGAACTGAGGACATTATTGATAAGTTTCCAGATGAGACAGAGATAGGAGAAAGGATAGATGCTGTTGAACAAGTGGGAACGTTGCAAAAGTACTTGAACAGGCTAGTAGAATGGGCAAAGAAGTGGCAGGTGGAATATAATGTAGGAACATATGAGATTGTACACTTTGACAAGAAGAATGGAGGCATAGACTACTTTCTAAATGGGGAAAGGCTTCGGGAAACCCCGAAACCCAAAGGAACTTGGAATTCAGGATTCTCTTGCGATTAACATGCAAGTTCTCTTGGCAGTTAGGAAGGCAAGTGTAATGTTAGCATTCATTTCAAGAGGGCTACCATGCAGATCAGGAATGCAGTGCTGAG
Source organism: Ginglymostoma cirratum (assembly GCA_024137785.1). Taxonomy (NCBI): domain Eukaryota; kingdom Metazoa; phylum Chordata; class Chondrichthyes; order Orectolobiformes; family Ginglymostomatidae; genus Ginglymostoma; species Ginglymostoma cirratum. The sequence goes on from JAHRHZ010000270.1 coordinate 12,044,952, forward strand.
GCTGTATAAGATACTGGTCAGATATATTTGGAATGTTGTAGATAACACGGTGTGGGGCTGGATGAACACAGCAGGCCAAGCAGCATCATAGGAGCAGGAAAGCTTGACGTTTCGGGCCTAGACCCTTTGGAATATTGTAAGCAGTTTTGGGCCCCATATCTAAGGAAGGATATGCTGGCATTGGAGGGGATCCAGAGGAGGTTTACAAGAATGATTCCCGGGATGAGGAGCAGTTGTGGACTCTGTGTCTGTACGCAGTGGAATTTAGAAAGATGAGCGGGGACCTAATTGAAACTTACAAAACACTGAGAGGCCTGGATAGAGTGGACATGGAGGAGATAGTTCCACTAGTAGAGAGACTAGGACCCAAGGACACCACCTCCGAGTGAAGGGGTAACCCTTTGGAACTGAGATGAGGAAGCTTTTCTTCAGCAGAGATTGGTGAGTCCATGGAAGTTATTGCCACAGAAGTCTATGGAGGCCAAGTAATTGAATGTCTCTAAGACAGAGATAGATAGGTTCTTGAATAGTAAGGGGATCAAGGGTTACAGGGAGAAGGCAGGAAAATGAGAAACATACCAGCCAAGTTTAAATGGCTGAGCAGACATGATGGACCTAATTCTGCTCTTTTATGTGATAGTATCAACAAAAAAAACAATTAGGAAGGCAAGCAATATAATGGCCTTTATTGCAAAGAGAATGGAGTATAAGTAAAACACAAGGGCTTGTTCTTCACAATAATATCCTAGATCCAACCGTCTTCACCTGTTTCATTAATGACCTGCCCTCCAATATCAGGTTAGAAGTAATAATATTCACTGATGTTTGCACAATGTTCAGCATCATTTCTGACGTCTCACAATACTAAAGCAGTTCATGCAGCTATGCAGCAAAGACCTGGATAACATTTAGGCTTGGGCTGATTATTGACAAGTGACATACATGTCGCACAAATGTCAGGAAGCTACCATCTCCTACAAGAGAGAATCTGACATTCTCCCCCTAACATTCAATGGAAATAACATCACTGAATCCCCCACTATGAATATCCTGGGGTACCATTGATGAAAAACTAAACTGGACAGCTATATAAATACTGTGCCTTCAAGAGCAGGTCTGAAGCTGGGAATTCTGCAGTAGTAACTCATCACCTGTATCTCATATATCTGTTCCATCATTTATAAGACACAAGTCAAGAGTGTGATGTGATATTCTTCTCTTACCTGGATGAGTATAACTGCAGCAACACTCCGGAAGATCAACATCCAGGACAAAAGCAACCTGCTTGATTAGCATCCCAGCCACCAGCTTTTAATATTCACTCTCTTCACCTCTAATGCACGGTGGCAACAGTGTATACTATTTACAAGATGCAGAACAGCAACTCTCCAAAGCTCCTCCAGCACCTTTCAAGCCTATAAGAAAGACAAGAGCAGCAGATGTTCCCCGCCAAGCCACACACTGACCTGACTTGGAATTGTATCGTTGCACTTGTACTATTTCATAGCTGATCCATCCCATTGCACTTGTACTGTCTTTGGGTCAAATTCCTGGAACCCCCTTCGCAACAGCACTATGTGTGTACCTATGCCCATGAGCTGCAGCAGTTCAAAAGGGAGCTCACCACTTTCTAATGCGATTGGGAATGGGCAATAAATGCTGGTATAGCCAGCAGCACCCGCATCCCGTGAAATAATAAATTTTAATTGATCAAAAGTACTATTTTTTAGTGGGCAACGCGCACTTTAAACTATAGAGAAACATTTCCTTTTTATACTTATCACATATTGTACCCCCCATAGAATTACAGTCCTTTATAACAGGTCACACTTGTTCACGGTAACAAGCATGGGGCTGGATGAACACAGCAGGTCAAGCAGCATCATAGGAGCAGGAAAACTTGACGTTTCGGGCCTAAACCCTTCATCGGTATCCAGTGGATTCCTGTATCCCCAATTTTCACCAAGTGACAACCTGGAGTAGCCATCTCCAAAAGCTTTCCACAGTCTTTAAAGAGTTCCTTAAATCTGCTACTAGCAATAAAGTCTGTTCTGATGATTCTCTTCTTCCTCCTCCACCACCTTCAATACCTTTTATGTACCTTTGGGAGTCTAAGTTCTGGAATTTCCTGGAGCCATGGAGACTCCAAAAATCATCCAACGTGACAAGTGTTACCCAGTTCCAGGAGCTCTGCAATTGTTTTCAACAGGTTCTATTTTGTCAGTACAAGGAGGAGGGTAGGAAATGACTTGCACATGAAAAAATCTGAATTCAGCAGGGTTTATTATGTGTACTTTTGAGTTTAAACAGACCCCATTTTGCCATAGTGTGAGAGATAAGAATCATTAGAGAGAATTATAAATGCTCCTGAAAGCTGGGTAATGTCTATTGAACTGTGAAACTGTCAAATTATTTAAATTGCCAGTCCTTTGGAACCTTTTTAAAAACTGCTCATGTCTGTTAGAGTTATAGAAAAAAATCTGTTCTGGCAATTTCAATAGTTGTTTGATGACTTATCCCTAAGTGTTATCATCGTACCATTGTTCATATTTGGCTGTTTTCCACAACCTATCATTGAAGTGTAGTTATATGTTCGCTACTTGATTGACAGTTCAAAGGATTACCTGTCTATGTGGGATTCTGAATACAATTGTTTGTATTTTGAACAGACCTTCATGAATAGGATGACTTTTTCTTATAGTGAAGTCTGTAACTGATAAATATTTAAGACTTTCTATAATCTCAGCAGGACTCCCAAGTTCTGTCTACTACCTGAGTTAGCAGGATGAGTGTAAGGACAAAGGGTGTTGGGTTAGGTTCAGAAGTTGGCATAGGGTTATACGTGACATTGGGATGGATCAGCTGTGAAATAGTACGCTGGTTGTGAGGAGCCATTGGGTTAAGTAAGGGACATAAGCTGGCATACGTGGGCATGAGGAGTAGTTTGTGTGGACTGAGAGATGGATGCCCTAATGTTTAAGAAAATATCTGGTTTCCCTCTGCATTCAGCACCCCTGATCTGCAGCTGTGGGGCAGTGGATATGATTCCATTCTTCTCCCACCCACCCCTGCCCTTAAAATCTGTGCACTCTTTTCTGAGAAGGGTGTAGTAACCCGAGAAATTTCTCGATGTACACCACTTGATTCAGGAGTGAAAATTCAGGCATCAAGTTTTATTTGTTGCAAATCCACAGACTGCTGCCATTGTCTCCAAGCTTAAATACCTTGCACCTCCTGTCAGTCTAAGCCTTCCTTTGGTCTTTAACTATCAAATCACCCAGGCTTATTGTCAGTCATACTTGTGGCCACATGACTCCCTTCATTTGCCCTAAATTTTAAAAAATGCCACCAGTTCTTCAAAACAATTAGCAGTGGACTAAAATATAGCCTAGCCAGCATCAAATAAAAAGTAACTTCAAATACAACACACAAATGTCCAATGTCACAATAACGGGTACCCAGTTCCAGTCCTTTTTCAAATTTCTTGACCTCTCCAGTTACATCAGTAATGTCAGGACTATTTGTGGCCCTCGCCACAGATGAACCCTTGCTTTTATTCCAGCTTTATTCCTGTTTCTGTTCACTCTTCAAAGATGGGCTAGATTACTTTTAACTTTGCACTCCTGAAACAACTTTAGGCTGACCTTCCAGACACACACCTTCTCTCTTTCAAAGACCCCCTGTTTCCACCTTCATAACTGCCTCAGCCTGTCCTCTGCTACAATTCTGGTCTTTCTTATCAACTTTAGGATTTATTATTCCATTGTTCTTCTGGCTGGCCTTCCAATTTCCAGTCTTAATTAACTTTAGCGAATCATATTATGCCAGTTCCTGCCTATTTCTGCTGTCCTGGCTTACGAACATTCCCCAAAATTCACGTTTGACATTCACATTCTGCCAACCGTTTTAATTTCCTGCATACATAAGTATTTATAATAAAACCTCCCTACGTAAATTTGTCACTATAGCCCTTCACTGGTAGAGGAGTGTAATTATAACTTGAAAATTTGCACAGGCACTATTTATTGGGAGTGTGGATATAAGAATTTCCAAGCAAAATAGAAGAGTAAAGACATAAGCCTGAATTTTCCACTGGCCTGACACTTGTTATTCCAGCTAAGATGGTTGCGCATGAGGAGCTTGCAGAATCAAGCGCGTCAGTCGAATTTTCTGGGCAATTCATCCACGCTCAAGATCCTCCAGAAGTCTCCACTTATATTGGAGACTTTGGAGGGTTCTGGTGAAATTAAGTAGAACAGTTACTCAAGAAAAGCTCGACAAATGCACTGTCTAACTCCAGACTAACTACCAAACAGACCCTGTAGTGAAACATTCACTACCCCCACCACCAACCCCGATACCTCTCAACCTCCAGACCGCAACCTGACCCGACAAGCTTGCCAGACCCCAGCTGGGATCAAACCTGGTGCTCTCCCAAGATCCAACCTTCTGTTGCCAGACCTAGCCTGACCTAACACCCCCAAAATCCCCACCACACCTGACCTGACTCAGTCTTCTTTGAACCAACCTTCCTGAGCAACTCAACTGCCTTCTCGGACCAGACCCAAGTGGACACCCACCACTTCTGCCTGTCTCACTACCCTTACCTTGGCATTCTCCCCAGTTGGCACCCTGCTTCCTAGGCACCCTAGTTCCCACTCATCTGGCATCCTACCTCTGGAACCCTAGCACTTCCCTAGCTGGCGTCTTACTCCCAGCACTGTAATATTGCATTTTCCTTATACACTTATCATTTGATATAAGTTGTCAAAGTGGCTATCAAGACTTAAATTCCAGAATCTGGCACCTGACAGCTGTGAAAAGTGGGTATAGTTTGCCTTCCTCTGAGACTTCTGTGCTGCCAAGGAATTGTCAGAATGGAAGTATATCTTCACATTTCTCAAGGAGCCCTGATTAGAATCTCCTCTCGGAAACGCGGAGCTCCCTTCTTCCTTAAAATAAGGACCAAAGTGCAAGCTGCCAGTCCTCAGAAAATCCAGCCCAATATGTGACTTCAAAGTAGAGATTGTTACATGCACAAGCCATAGGCTAGTTATCTCTAATCCTTAACTCTGCTTCACCACAAGACATCCTCACTTGGTGTTGTCAGCCCTAATCGACAATAGATCATAGCGTAAAAATAAATATCATTTTATGAGATGTAGTTTTTGAAAAGTATTGTGGGTATGTTTTACAAATCAGTTAAAAATGATAATCCATTGTAATCACGATCTTCTGTTTGTGGACATGCAGACATGTTTATCTTGCCGTTATTAACAATGCACCTTAAATGTGGAAACTGTAAGTGTATGCACATTTGGCTAGCAACAAATGTAAATTGCATAGTTTAGTCTAAGGTAATTATAAACTGATTTGCACGTGATCACCATCCAGCAAGCAATTGGGGCAGCAAGAGAGTGAGCAAGAAGAGTAAATGTTTTCATTTGTCATTTAAATATGAACTACATTTGTACCACCTGTATAAAGAGGTGCAGTACAAGACCACAGATTAAGATGACAAAAATACTGAATTAATACTGAAGTAATACTTAAGGAGACATTAAAGCTAAATGAAAGTAAATTACTAATTTAGACGGCGAATATGGAAACCACAGGTCTGTCAGCATGTGTCAAGAGAAGTCAGGTTGTCACATTAATGATGTTGACTCTTCATCTGATGTGTTTTTTTTTTCTTGATAAGTAATGACTGACCTGCTATATGTTTTATTTCAAATTTTCAGGCTTTACTTTTTAGGTTACTTGCTTGTCTTCCTTCAACACAGTTCATTAAAAGTTTCTAGCGAGGTTTAGCCCTGCTGAAGATTTGTTTGTACCCTTTCTATGCTCAAACAAAAATATATCCTTCTAATTTTAAGATTAAATTTGATGCACACAATGGATCATACTTTGACTGCAATCTTCTCTTTCAGCACTTACTGTTTCTCCTTAAGATTATGTTTATTTGATCGTGTAATTGTTAATTAACGTTAAAAAATATTCTTCTATTAGTACGTCAATATTATGTAAGAATTTAAAGTTCAATTGTTTCTGAAACTGTTTATTAAACAGTTTCTTAGAAGAATTCTCTATTTGTTTAATGTAAGGGATTTGAATTTTTGGTCTCAAGAATGACAGAGCTTGGCCAAATGCACCTTGACTGATGCCCAAAACAGATTCAGTGTAAAATGATTATCCCTGCGTGATACTGTGTATATTGTATGCCTGTTGTCGAAAGTACCTGCTGGCACATGCAATCATGAGTTTTATTTGAAGAGAATGCTTATCGGATTGAAGTCAGTTTTGATATGAACAGCTCAAGGTCACCCAGGGAACTGCCCGACAAGTACATTTACATAAAATATTACTTGGGAAGGTGGGTTGCCCAGACGGCCCATGCATTTTGTCCCCTGGTTCTTTGTCATGGAGATTCCAATGTGAGAGAGGGAGGGAGGCTAGTGTCGCAAGATAATGATTAACTGTTTTAATGACATTCATTCATTCCGTAGTAACTACTCATGCAGAAAAAGGGTTATGTAAAATGACATTAGGAGAAAATCATTTGTAATCGCATCGGGCTGCACTTTCAGGAGACATTAGGAGCAAATCCATGGCGTAGTTGGCTTACGCTTTATCTTCTGATATTTACTGAGTTTACTGGTGCATGAAAAGCTTTCACCAAGGATAGCAGATAGGATGAATCGTTCATAGGTATTGCTATCTACTGACTTATTACTTTTATATTTTGATAGTGTGGTAATCTGCAAGATATCAGTCTGCAAGTCCAGATTATTTAAATGTTTGTTAAAATTGTAACATGGAAGCTTTTCCACCAATAGATCATTTTCCCTTGTTTTATCTGTGCCTGCAGATAAATTTTGGAATATATTGTTCTTCAATGAGAAGCAGAAAGCAGATAATTTAATTTTATTAATATTTTGTCGTGGATGAATTGAATGTGGACGCATGTAAATTTGCAATTTTCATGGTACACTGTAAATCCACACATGTATCTGGGCATTTTGTTGTGTTTTCGTGTTGTGTTGCCAGTGTTCTTAAACAAATGAGTTCCCCCTCCCATCCCCCATCTTATAGTATCCATCATGGCCTCAGAACAGCCCAAACCACTTTACATTCAGTATAATGCTTCACAAGTGTAGGCCCTGTTATAATTTAGAAACAGCATCAGGCAAATAGTGTACAGTAAGAGTCCACAAATAGCAATATGATAACGACTAAATAAGCTGTTTCATGTACTGTTGGTTGAGTGATAATTTTTGCCAGGACAAGAGGAGAGAACACCCTTGCTTTGCTTCTAAATAATGACATGAAATCCTGTGTCCCCACCTGAGTTGGCTGATAGAGCTTTTTGTGTTAAGGTTACTGAACCATGACTGGTACTTTGTCATGTTGAAAGTTTGTTATCTTATGACCTTGCCCAAAGCTGCCATGTGAGTTGGAAGGTAAAAGCAAAAGGTAATTCCAAATTCAATAATATGTTTTAGAAGCTGCCTTTCTAATTGACAGTGTATCAACTTCAGTAAAACAATAAGAATTTTACTGCAGAAGTGTATAGTATTATCTGAAAATCAAAAATCCTTTAATTATAGCCTTAGTGGGAAATTAAGCCCTTTTGTACCTGTCCATTTCTCGCCACCTAAGACCAATGTTCCCCCTAATTTACCAAATCATGTGGGGACTGTTTCTTGCACTGCGTGGTCCTTTTAAGATTATAGTTGTATGGATCCGATGAAGTATGCCCTGCTTATGTAAAACCTATTTGTTCCAAATAGTTGGATTTCTTTGAAAAATAAATACATTTAAAATAGTCGATATATCGTATTTCTGCATCTATCTCTATTGAATTACCTCAAAAACTTCACTGAATTGCTATCAAATGTTTATTGGTTTGGTTGTTCTCATTCTGGGGCCCCTTGAAAAATGGGTTTCTTGGTAATGTTTAATGCGGCATTCCAGATATCTATGAATAATCAGGTTGAATGTGCTCTCCTCCCTGAGTCAGAAGGTAATAGGTTCAAACCCCATTCCAGTTATTTAACCATGTAATTTAGGCTCCCATTTCTATGCAAAAGTGAAGGAATGCTGTGTTGTCTTGGATGCTGCATTTCAAATTAAATGTTAGAATGAGGTCCCAGCTATGTGTTACGGTGATATAAAAGATTCCATGGCATTAAGTTTAATAAAGTTAGAAATCCTCCCTATGTGTGGACCAATGTTCATCTGTCAAGCAACATACTCTTAAACAGATTAATTGGCTATTTGTCTAATTTGCTGTTCATCTAATTTGCTATTTGTAAGAAACAGGAGTCGGGCATTTAAGTCTTGGCCTGTTTCACTTTAATTAGATAATGGTTGATCTGTACTCAACTCCCTATGTTCCATATTTCTTGAAATGGCTGCACAATTAAAATCTTCCAATAGTCTTGAAATTTCAGTTTCAATCTCCATAAATTTAAGATTTCCATTGCCATTTGTCTGATTAAAACGTTTTCTGATTGCAATCCTGGATGTCCTAACCCTGATTTTTAGATTGTAGTCACATTTCTAGATTGCTGCTCCAAACTAATTAGTTTCTACCATACATTGTGGCGTATATGATGACCTGGTTTATAAGACAACCCCATATCTTGAGCCCCAAGTGTAGTTTTTGCATATACTTGGCTTATGAATTGCTCCCTCTTTTCAGTCACAGCATGCTATACTCGCATCAACGGTTAGCCTTAAATGTTCATCTCACAAATACATGTTTCACTCATTTTTAGAAATGACAGGCGAGTCCAAAATGTAAAATGAAAGGAAAATACAAATCTGTCTCTGTTTGACCATGATGAATAGATTGTCTAATGTTGCAGCATTAGGGTCGATGATTCTGGTAGTGTCGAATTTGTCAGTTGAGCGATTAGAGATTTGCAGCTCTGCAGTTAGCTGAACGGAATTTGACCAACCTCCTTCAACAGTGACTTTGCTGGCCACTTGTTTTTAGTAATCTGAGAGAGGAGTGTCGAGTGGGAGTTTTCAGCTGTGCCCTTTTACAGCGCACATTAGCACAGTGAAAGCTGAACCACAAGATAGAAACCGGGGGATGCAGTTGGTTTTTAACCTCTTCCCTGCATATTCCCAAAAGGATAAAGCATAATTGTATCTTTCACCCAGACTGTTTTTTCTTCAACTCGTAGCATGTCTGCAGTTTCGGACACAACCCACAGGAGATCACAGTTCATTGTCAAATGGCATCACCCCCTTTTGAAGTGTTGGTGTCCAAAATTTCCTTGACACCATTCAAGTGCAGCATTCCATGACTCCTCTTCAGACTTCTTATTTAGCTCCTGGGATTTGAGTGTCACTAGGCCCAATGTTCACTGCCCATCCTTAGTTGTCCTTGAGAAGGTGGTAGAGAAGTTACCTTGTTAAACTGCTGAAGTCAATTTGGTGTAAATACACGAATAGTACCATTAGGGATTGAGTTCCAGGGTTTCAACTCAGCCACACTTAAGCAACACTGATACAGTTCCAAGTCAGTATAGTGAGTATCTTGGACCAATAGCCACTGAGTTTGCATGCTTAACCATCTTTTGGCTTGAATGACCTTGTTTTTAAAAACACATTGTACTTCAAAGTTCAACATATCTGTTAGTAATTCAGAGTTATGATCCATTTTAATAACAATTTCCATGTCAAAAATTTGAGAAGGGATGGAGTGAAATTGTAGACCAATAAATATGGAATAAGTCCTCCTGTGGGGTATGTAAAGAAGGCATCTAATTATCAGAGGGCATGGTCACATCAATGTAACTGAAAAGATCAAAGGGCACCTGTGAATTACAGTTTTACCGTAGTTCAGTCTTTGTATACAAGTCCATTAGATGCAGAAGTAGGCACCTGGCCCACGGAGTCTGCTCTGCCATTGCATTAAATTGTGGCTGATCTGAAAATCCTCAACTCCACTTTCCTGACTTTGCCCCATAATCCTCTATTCCCTGACTGAGGAAGGGTTACTCAACGCAAAACATTAACTCTGATTTCTCACCACAGATGCTGCCTGACCTAAGCTTTTCCAGCAATTTCTATTTTTGTCTGTGATTTACAGCATCTGCAGTTCTTTTGGTTTTTATCCTGTGTTCCCTTGCTGATTAAAAATCACACGCTTCAATAAGCTCTTCATGGATAACGTTTGTACTGAATGGGATATGTGTATGGTTTACGAAGAAAAGAACTTTCACTAACAGTGGAAATATGCACACTGCCCTAGTTGTTTTGATGTTTTGAATGGTTTTGGCATCAAATACCAATAGTGCAAATGGCATCACAGATCATTTTTTTAAAAAAAGTAAGAATGATCGAGATTATAGTGATGCCTTATGGAGGGATGATTATGAAACTGAAAGTGCCGCATCTGATCCAGAGTGGGATCCTTACGATGCCAGAGCCAAAGACTGAAATTGATTAACTCTTTGAACAGTGAAGGCTATGAATTTGAATATCAGTGTAGAATTCATTCAGTAAACTGTGTCACAATAAATTAATTTGTCCTATGCGCTAAAAGCACGACAAATCCAAAACAGGTCAATTACTGCCCCATCAGCCTATTCGCAATCAATAGTAAATAGGTGGATGGTGTCATCAACAATGCTATCAAGTAGCACCTTCTCAGTGATGCCAGTTTGGGTTCTGTCAGGTCCTGACCACTTTACAGCCTTGGTTCAAATATGGACAAAAGAGCTGAATTCCAGAAGTGAAGTGCGAGTGACAGTCCTTGACACAAGGCCACATTCAACTGAGTGTGGCATCAATGAGCCCTAGCAAAACTGCAATCAGTGGGTATTGGGGGCAAAATCGTCGCAGGTTGGAATCATACATGACACAAAGGAAGAAGGTTATGGTCGTTGGAGGTCAGTCATCTCAGCTCCAGCACATGTCTGCAGCAGTTCCTCAGGGTAGTGTCCTAGGCCCAAACATCTTCAATTGCTTCCTCAATAACTTTCCCTCCATCATAAGGTCAGAAGGGGATGTTCGCTGATGATTGCACAATGTTCAGCACTGTTCGTGACTCCTCCAATACTGATGCAGCCCATGTTCAAATGCAACAAGATCTGGACAACATTCAGACTTGGGCTGATGAGTGGCAAGTAACATCACACCACACAAATACCAGGCAATGATCATCTCCAATAACAGACAATCTAATCACCACCATCACTGAATCCCCCAGTGTCAACACCCCTGGCGTTACCATTGACCAGAAACTCAACTGGACTTGTGAATAAACACTAGCTACAAGTGCAGGTCAGAGGCTAGGAATACTGCAGTGAGTAACTCGCCTCCTAACTCCCCAAAACCTGTCCACAATCTGCAAGGCAAATGTCAGGAGTGTGATGAAATATCCACCACTGACTGAATGGGTGTAGGTCCAACAATACTCAAGGAATTTGACACCATCCAGGACAAAGCAGCCCACTTGATTGGAACCACATCCATAAGCATCCACTCCCTGTAGCACTGACACTCAGTAGCAGCAGTGTATAGTGTCTACAAGATACACCGTAGAAAATCACCAGAAGTCCTTCGACAGTACCTTCCAAACCCACAACCACTTGCATCAAGAAGGTCAAGGGCAGCAGACATATGGGGACACCAACACCTGCAAGTTCCCTTACAAGCCACTCACCGTCCTGACTTGGAAATATATCGCCGTTCTTTTACTGTCACTGGGTCTAAATCCTGGGACTTCCCAAAGGGCATTGTGAGTCAACCTACAGCATGTGGACTGCAGCAGTTCAAGAAGGTAGCTCACCATCACCTCCTCAAGGACAACTAGAGACTGGTAGTAAAATCTCAATTTGTCCATCCTTCAACTGTGTAAACTGAAGCTAGGTTTTGAATACAATCCAGATTTATGCAACTTATTAACCTGTTGTCATCATTTAACCTTTTTGGTCACAGTATCGTTCTAATAAATACTTGTACCGTCACCCAAGCAAAAACATTGTTCCAGACCTGTGTTGCCCAAAACTGAACTCAGTACTCCATAAAACACAGGAAATAGGAGCAGGAGAAGACCGTTCTCATGTGCCATTTAATATGATTATGGGTTTCAACTTCTCTTTCCTGCCTCCTCCCCATACCCCTTGCATTTCTGAAAAACTAAAAACCTGTCTGAATATGTTCCACAATGGACCATGCATAATCATTTGGAGTGGAGAATTTTGAATACGCAATTGTTTGAGTGAAGTAATTTCTCCTTGTCTCAGTTGTAAATGATTGGGCCTTATCCTGAAACTATTATGAGTGTTTTTATTATTATGACTCTCTTCCAGCCAGGGAAAACAATGTCTCAATGTGTATCCTGTCAAGTCTCTATAACTTCAACGTCTCAATGAGATTAGCTCTCATTCTTCTAAAGTCCAGAGCATATTAGGCCCAATTTGCTCAGCCTTTCATCATAGGACAACATGTCTTATGGACATCAGTGTAATGAACCTTTTTGCTGTACCATCTCGAACACTAGTGTTTCTTTCCTAAAATATGAAGGCTAAAATTGCAAACAGTATTGCAAGATGCAGCAATTGTAACAAGTTGCCTTTTTTAATATGATTGGATTTGATTTATTATTGTTATATGTATGGAGATACCGTGAAAAGTATAGTTTTGCATCCTAACCAGACGAATCACACCTTACAAAAGTACATCTGATTAATAGGGCAGAATGAAGAATATAGTGTTACAGCAACAGAGAAGGTGCGGAGAAAAGTCGACTATAATAAGAGAGGTCTGTTCATAAATTTGATAACAGTGGGGAAGAACCTGTTCTTATGTTTATTTATTTTTGGACTGCAATTTCCCTGCAATAAAGACCAACACGCCATTTGCTTTCCTAATTGCACGCTGTATTTGGATGCTAATGTTTTGTATTCCTTGTATGAGTGCACCCAAGGCTGTCTAATTTTCAACATTTACAGGTTTCACATCTTTGAAAACAAATTCTGCGTTTTTTTTTTTATTTTTACGACCAAAATTAATAACCTCACATTACCTCACATTTTACTCCTTTAATCCACTCACTCAACCTGTCCTTATCTCTTTGCATCATCCTCACACATTCCATTCCCACCTAGCCTTGTATCATCAACAAACTTGGGTATATTTCTTCTTGTGTGTCATCTAATTCATTACTATAGATCGTAAATAGTTGAGGCCCAGCATTCCTCTAGTCACAGCCTGTCAATTTGAAAATGCCAGATTTATTTCTACTCTCTGCTTCCTGTCCATTAACCAATCCTCTGTTCATGCTAATATATCACCTCCAACCCATGAGCCATTGTCTAGTGTATTAATCTTTGGTGTGGCACCTTATCAAATGTCTTTCGGAAATCCAAGTATCCATCATCTACGGGTTCTGCTTTTATCTAACCTACTTGTCCTCACAAATATCTGATAAATTTGACCAACTGGATTTGGCTTCCATAAAACAAATGTTGACTTTTTTCTAATTGTTGAGAGCTCCTTACCAATAGATTCCCAACATCTAATGTCAAGCTACCTGGCCTGTAGTTCCATATTTTCTCTCTGCCTCCAAACAGAATAATCTCCAAACTTGGATAGAAAAGTCTTTTTATTTTCTCTGTGAATTCTTTGGTTTTATGATGCAAAGTTGAGGTCCCAGTACAGTTCCTGGGGATCATCACTTCTTGTGTCCTGCCAATTGCAGTACATTTCCTTTATCATTAATCTCTGATTCATAATTCCTAAAACATATCTAAAGAATTGTGCAAGTAGTGACTATAATATAATGTTCTCATACTCTCTCATTATCTAATTCTGGTGTGTTACTCATTGCTAAATTTAATATAGCATGTTCCCTTGTTGACTCTAATACATATTGTTCCAAAAACTTGTCCTTATTAAATTCCACAAATGCATTGCCTTTGCTACTTGCTGTCCTGCTTCTCCTGATCTATATGACAATTAAAATCTCCCTTTGTAAACACACTGTGTCACATTCTTCCCTGATCTTTGCATCGTTACAATCTGGTTAGGAACTGTCAACAATGTCTTTGCTTCCTCAGGCAGCTCAGGAAAATTGGCATGTCCATAAGGCCCCTCACCAACTTCTACAGATGCACCATTGAAAGCATACTGCCCAGGACCATAAGAAACTACAGAAAGTGGTGTGCACAGCCCAAACCATCATGGAAGCCAATCTTTCTTCCATGGATTCCATTTACATGGCTCGCTGCCGCGGAAGGGGTGTCAACATCACCAAAGTCCTATCGCACCCCGATAATGATCTCCTACAACCTCTCCTGTGAGGCAGAAGATACCGAAGCCTGAACATACGCACACGCAAGTTCAGGAACAGCTTCTTCCCAGCCGTTATCAGACTGATGAATGGACTTTCTAGCCTCAAATAATGATGATCTTGCTGACATTGATCTTGCCTCACACACATCCTGTACAATGTAACCTGCATACCTCTGTCTGTTCAATCTGTACATCCTTTGCTTACTATGATCTGCCTGTACTGCTCGTAAACAAAGCTTTTCACTATTTTGGTACAATAAATCAATCAATTAAAGTGAAATACGAGTACCTTGCTTTAGCCAGTAGAACAATGTCACAAGATTTCACATTTTAACAAAACAAATTTTATTGGTTGTGAAATAAGTAAATAAAACACGTATTATTAACTATAAAACAAGGTTTATAACTGTATATGTTATGCACTCAGGTTTACTACTTCCCCAAAAATTCTCCAGTAGAACACATCAATCTCAAAGCTGTTTACCTCTACAGGGAGCACCTAGAATTACCACACTGAACATCACTGTCCTCTGGAGATTTTTCCTTAGCTCCAGCTATTCTCTGAGGTAAAACTTTCATTTACCCCTTCAGACTACTTTTCCAATACTTCCAAGATAATCTGTTTTCATACAAGATACTTGATTTAGACTTATTGTCACATACATGCAAAAAACACTCGTTATTTTTATGTTTTGTGTCACCACGCTTCAGAGCCACATTGAAACACTGAATATAATGCAAGACTTTACTACAGTAAAGTTCATCTTTCTTCTTGATCCGTATCCTCTGTTCCCCAGCTGGTACTCCTCCAGACCCTGCCACTGGTCCACTGTTTGACCCTTTGCCGATGCTTCCACTCCTTCAGGCACCCGGGCCTAGCTGCGGATCTGGAGCCTCGGCTCAGTCTGCAAGTCTAGGGCATGGAATAAGCCCAGGACCTGCTGCACACTCACCGGGAGAGTCCAGGCTGAAGGGGAGCCATGGCTGCCGGAGGCCACCTCCTCCATCCACCCCTCTCCAGGCTTTAAAGAAAAAGAAAGAAAAAAATTAAGAAGGGCAATAGTAAAAAGAAGAAAGGGGGAGAAAAGAAACCCATTGTAGATTCTAATATTAGTTTCAAATTAGTCAACTTCTAGTTTCTGTTCCTCACTGAAATTAAGCTTCATCCGCCTTCCATTCGGTCAGTGATGAAGTTTGTGTTTTACTTTGCTCACAGGGCAGGTCTGTCTGCCATTTATTTTGACTAATTCCTCTGTGAGCTTGAAATTAATGAGTTCCAAACTGAAACTAAAAGCTTCTCCCAGGAAGCACCCAGAAAACTTGAAATCAGGGTGAATTCCTAAACTCCACCCGTCTCCAATAATAACATCTGGGCTATCCTCAGACTGACCATTCATCTGATTGTAAGCCTGTCTCTTGTTTTGTAACTGCATCTCTGCAATCTCAATCTATTAAACAAATAAGGGTAACCTTTTAAACTGCCATTTTTAGGTGTTTCTGGTTACCACCTAAAACCAGCATTTTGATCACCTTTGCACCAATAGTTTTCACAAACTCAAACATTACCTCAAATATTTATGATAACACAGACACTAGATATTTGTAGCAATATTTAAACATCCTCCCATATATAACTACTATTAGAAGGTTTATAGACATCTCCCACCAGTGTCTTGCACCCCTTAACTATTTCTTGGTTCTAGCTGTACTGTTTCTACTACCTGATTGACCTTACTGAAATGCTTCCTTTCTACTGCTGTAATTGTGCCAGTGTTGTTGTCCTCCTACATCTCTCAATTATCCTGACATTTCTAATGGATCCTAAGACCTGCGCTACTTGCATGTCAGTAATGCTCATCTTGTAACCAGGTCAATGTAATAGCAACTGCCATCATATCCACTTTTTAAAAACATTGGCTGAGGCATTTGCCCATGTGATGACAGTGACCGTACGTCAGAAAAATTAACTGTAGAGTAAGTTGAAATGCGAGATATGAAAGGTGCTTTGTAAATGCAAGTTTGCTCGTTATGGTACAAGCCGTATTCTATGCCAAAGGTTCATAAGCCCTTTTCTCAGAAAAGTATTGACACAGAACAGTTGTTCTGGCAAAATTACCAATGCAGTGAGGCAAACGGGAAACACAATCATAATTTCCTAATACCATTTGTTCCCATCCAATTCCTGGTGAAAATCTTCCAAGATTTGCTTAACTATCCCTTTGAAATTGTAATAAAGTACAAAGCAAAACACCAGCTAGTATCAGATCGAGTGTTAATCGTACCTATTTTCCTAACCAGGTTATCCCTGAATTTTCAGAATAGATCATTAAATTTTACACTGAATTGAGGTTGCTACTTGTTCTAAGGTATCCATTCATCAATGACCCATTTTGCACTCCCATTTTCATATTCTGTGCAGCCCCCAAAGAGCCCTCATTTCTATTTCAATACGTGCTGTTTTATTTTGTTTTATTTTGCATTACTATGCTCATCTTGGCTTTTGGTTTATTCCAGCCTATGCAGTTACTGTTCTTCAGAAAGATTTCAGTCAACAGATTATATTTTTGTTCTTCCAAAATGCTCAGTAGGTAACAATAGGCTAGAGTTTACACGGCACCACAGATATTATTCACTGTTCTGTTTTTGGAATAATAATTAGTTTTAATACCATTATTTCAGATTTTAATTTTGGTTTTTAAAATTCATGAAATATTTAGTTCAGTAGATGAAAATACAACTAATTAATCATCGTCTATTTCCTCCTTGTTTGAATCATTCGTTATCTGTTTGCTGTTGTACTTTTCATCTTGTTGCTTCTGTATTGCATTTGGAACAATTTCTACAAACATTTTGGAAGATATACTTCCAAACTGTATTTTGTTAAAGTAGCTTAGTTTTTTCTGTGGTCAAATGTTTTGATTTGTAATCAAATAATTAGTTTTTGCTTAATTCCAATATTCCCTCATAATTCCTTTACAAAATCATACCCTGCACTAACAGCTGAAGAATCACTGCTATCTCCCCTGTGTTCCTACAGAACAGTAAATTAATTCTTAGTGTTATTAATATCAGGAAATTGACTGAAACATTTCATAAAGTTCCATTAGGGAGCAATATTTTGAGGATAGACTGAACAAGCTTGACCCTTTGACACAAAAGATAACATTTAGATTTGAGTAGGAAGCAGTGTGTGCTGCTTCAAGTAGAAAGTAAATGATGATTTTGTGCTTTATTGGCAGGAAATTGCTTTTGCTTCCCCAGTGTAGAGATGCATCTCAAGTGCATAGGATATTACAAGTGATTATGAATTTATAAAGTCATCTAAGATCTTTCCACTTAATTTGATCCTTATTAAATATCTAAACACTGTCAAAATACTTACTGTCGCTCCCAGATATGATACTTCCATTTTGGTTTGATGATGTGTGCTCAGTTTAGAAAATACAGCTACTTCTGCAGTTAAATTATGATGGCAGATTATAATGAAGCTATCACCGTTACTACTGTGGAGAAAGAGTCAGGCATCAGGGAATCAGGAGAATGTCACTGGATGAACTGGTGTAATTCAAAGTTCGAAGAACTAAGGCAGCTGAATGTAACTGGAACCTTTTAGGTATATCTGTAAATGTGTCTGAAAGTACACAAATGCCACCTATACAAAGCTAGTATTGGAAAACTAAGTGACTTTGTATCTAAAAAGTGAAATGAAAGTAAGCTTGGATGAGCAGTGCAGATAAAGACAGTAGCTAGGTTTGTTCTGCAGGCAGAGATTTGCAACCTTGACCTTCTTTTCTTTCTCTATCTTATTTGCCCTCAAAAACCACCCAAGTTTATCTTGTCAATGAGACCCACCTCCTGTTCTCTTGACCTTAATCCCATTAAACTGTTGATAATGCAACTTTCACACCTGGCCCCATTGCTAAGTAATATTCATAATGATACCTTGCCCTCCATTACTGATATTGAGCCTGGTATCCACTCACATTCAAAGCTGTCATCATCACTCCTCCTTTCCTGAACAAAGCAACCCGGTCATTGCAAACCGTCACCCCACCACCTCTAGAAGGTTTGTTTCCTCCTATGATCTGTGCCTATCTTTCCTACAGCTCCATGTTTGACCCTCTTTAATTGGGTTTTTCCCTTGCTACTGTACTGCATCAGCCTAGCACTTCTTACCTTCACGACTTGTTTGCAACTTTTGATAAGGTTGACCACACAGTCTGCCTGCAGCTAAATGGGACAACTGTCCCCACTTCTATTTTATTTACCCAATCCAAAGCCAGACAATCACCTGTAATCATTTCTCTTCCTGCTCCCACACTGTTTTCTCTGCATTACCATAATCTGCCCTTGTCCTATCCTCTTTCTCATCTACATGCTGCCCCTCTGAGACATAATTTGACAACAGATTCCATGGGTGCACTGATTGACATCCATTTGTAGCTCAACAATGTTTCTTTCAACCCATTCACTGCATCCAATCTGGCATATCAACATCCAGTACTGGATGAGAAGTTTTCTTGAGTTAAATATTGGAAAAACCAAAGCTATCGTGGGGAACTTTAACCACCAAAAATAGGTGGATTTAGGTCCGGTGGGATGCAGTAATTAAGAGGGGTCTAAGACCTGAAGCCAACTCAGTCCAAACCCACCCACTTGCAGTTTTCACAAAGATGCAACAGGTTAGACAACCATAGCCTTCCAAGTGGTAGGATGCTCGTTTAAAAATTTGAAAGCTCGTGTCTGCCTCAGATTTTATCTCCACCTCAATCATCCATCCAACACCATCCCCCAACCCAGCTCCATGATTAAATATAACTGAGAATTGTAGACCTTGGATGTGATCTCAGCTGCATATTTCTGACCAATGATAATCAGGCTTTTCCAGTTGTGATTTATTAAAGATATCCTTTTGATTGCCACATTTTCCCATTGCTAAAACTTTTGTCTTTGGTTAATGCAGAGGAATACCATAAATTTACCTTCTGATATAAGTAAATGGCACTGTTCATCTGAGTGAGTGAAAAATGGTGCTATGTAGGTATCGTGTTTAGGCGTGGATAAAATGTGAATTCATTGACTGAAATATGGAACACAGGTCCAGGATACTAAAAATGCAGACATTGATTCTTTTCACCAGGTAACGCAGTCTTGCTGACGTCTTAGAAGTAAATCATAAGACTGTTTAGATAGTGTGGTGAGGGGTGACTATTACTGCTTTGAGTAGTTTACCATTGATTATGTGGAATTGAAGAACTGAATTTAAAGAGAAGCAGAATAATCTCATTGATAAACCATGTATCAATCCCGAACTATGTCACAATCCCACCTAAAGAAAACAAGTGGGGAATGACTACCAATTTGTTCATTACCTGCTCAATAAGAATATGTAATAAATCGGTATAATTACCCCAATACAAATGCAAGTATTAAGTCAAAGGTTTTACTATTTTGTTTGGAAACTAATTGTAAAGTCTACTCTAAGAGCTTTATGTTCATGTAATTCACAGCAGCAGAAGTGCCAGTGACATAACGTTGCAGTAATCCCCCTACTCTGTAAGACCTATGACAATCCTGTTTACAGATAACTAAGCTTTTTCTGTTGAGCACGGAGTTCATTACCTGCCCAAATTTGGTTTGCTGTTATCTCTGAAAAAGACTTAACATTTAACAACAAATTTGGTGGCGGAGAAGATTGAATATGTTTAACTTATAAAGTCTAACAAATTATTGCTCTTGACCGTGTAGTGAAAATCTCTTTTGAAAATAAGCATTAGAAGCACCAAATTACAGGTTAAAAGGAAGACCCAATGTGTGTTGTTGGCTGTTTGATCAAGCAGATTCTTCATAGCCCTGCACCTTCCTCTACAAAAAGATCTTGATCATTTGGGTCAGTGGGCTGAGGAGTGATAGATGGAGTTTAATTTGGATAAATGTGAAGTATTGCTTTTTGCTACAACACACAAGGACAGGACTTAAAAAAAAGTAATGGTAGGGCCCAGGGTAGTGTTGTAGAACAGAGAGACCTAGAGGTTCAGGTACATAATTCTTTAAAGTTTGCATCACATATGGATATGGTGATTAAGAAGGTATTTAGCACACTAGCCTTCATTGCTCAGACCTTTGAGTATTGGAGTTGGGACGTCACGTTGAGATTGCACAGGACATTGGTGAAGCCACTTCCAGAGTATAGTGTGCAATTCTAATCAGGAAGGATATTATTAAAATGGAGAGTGTTCAGAAAAGATTGACCAGGATGTTGCCAGGAATGGAGGGTTTGAGATATAAAAATAGACTGGAAAGACTGGGATTTTCTTTCACTGGAGTGCAAGAAGTTGAGGGATGACCTTATTGAGGTTGATAAAATCATAAAGGTAACAGATAAGCTGATGAGCTGAATGATAAGGATCTTTTCCCTAGGGTGGGGGAGTTCAAAACAAGGCATTTTTAAAGGTGAAAGCAGAATGATGAGGGACAACTTTTTTACACAGGGTGGTCCATGTGTAGAATGAACTGCCAGGGAAAATGGTGGATGAAGTTACGGTTACAACATTTAAAAGACATTTAGATAAGTACATGAATAAGAAATATTTGGAGGGATGTGGGCCAAGTGCAGGCAGGTGGGGCTAGTTTAGTTTGGGATTTTGGTGTGCATGGACTGGTTGGACCAAAGGGTCTGTTTCCATGCTGTATGACTCTCTGACTCTGCTTCAAATACATGTATAAAATGCACACAGGATTCCATACTGTGTTGACAGAAATCTGACCATTAACAAGAAGTCTGGTTTGTAAATCTTGTTTTAAGATTGGGTTTTAGGAATCTTGCTGTTACGGAGTTTGTATGCTACATCTGATCATAGTGTACTTAAACTGATAACACTGGATAGACAAAATGTTAAAAAATAGCCCTGTAGATGAGTCAGAAATACAAATATTTTAAGTATGACAATTTTAAGTATGACAAATATTTTATTTGTTTAAATGACTGTTAGTTGTGGGTATTTCAGTTAGTGTTTTTAAAAGATTTTTCAGATTGTAAATTGTCACTTTCAATGTTCCAGATCAACCAAGGACCAATTGTAAATGGACTTGCTCAACCAATCGCAAAAAAGTCTGTGTATTGTTATAATTGTGCAAAAAGAGGACATTATGGCCATGTAAGTTTCAAATATTGAATTATCTAAAATCCCACAATTTAAGTGCCTCAAGTGATGTCTTTTTGTACAAACAAACCCAGTGACTGTAAAATTGTATTTCAAATGCTCACCAGAAATCTAGTGAACTCAAAGTACTATCCAAACTGTTACTGTTTTGGGAAATTCAATATCAAAGTATACCTACACAGACATTGCTACACATTTGCAGCTCTGAAATTGCCAATTACTAATGACATCGAATGAACTGGCACACGATGGTTGGGGGGAAAGAAGTAAAAATTTGCACAGACAATCAGATATTTACATATTTCCCAAATTAGGTATGTTTATCTTTTTACTAAAGAACAATTTTTTGGTGACTTGCAGGAATGTTCAAGCAAATTGATGCATAGTCATACCTTTCCTACATCACCATTTGTACATTACTATGATACAGAGCGTGACATAAAAATGAGAGAGAAGAGGATACAGAAAAGGGTTGAAGGTTAGTCTCTTTCGATCTTGGAGATATAACTATTATCGATCTCTGTAAAGAAACTGGTCAGTCGTGAATTCTTTATTTTATAACCCATGTTACAAATCATGCACTATGGAATGGAGGTACACACGTTCAGTTTACAATTTCAAATGCATTGCGTACAGAAGATAATCTGAGAAGCACTGACAGCAAGCCATTGTCATACGATTGCAAGCAACTAGCTAAAAAGTAATATTAAAAGAGGCTGAGGAGGACAACATGTAAGAACCAGAGTGACTGTTCATACCCGTACTAGAACGACATTGAAGGAAGTCAATTGTTCAATGTACCAGAGACGGCTTTCAAAATTAGCAATGACCCTAATGCTATTTCCTCACCTACTCCCCATAACCCTGCACATTCATTAGACAACAATTCAGTTCTGTCTTAATTACCTCAATTGAACTCATTTGCACTACACTCTCAGGCACTGCCCCCAGATTTCAGCTATTCTGGGTTGCACCAGTTCAAGAAGGCAGCTTACCACCACCTTGAGGGCATCTAGGGATGGGCAGTAAATACTGGCCCGGCCAATGGTATCCACATCCCATGAATGAATTTAAAAAACTTTTTGCTGTAAGAAAAAGGTTTTCCTCATATCTCCATTACTTCCTTTGCCAATAACCTTAAATCTGTGAAATCTATTGTTCTTGATATTAAACATTTCAATTGACCCAGTATCCACAGTCTTTTGAGGAAGATTTCCAGATTTCAACCAGCTAGTTGTGTGGGAAAGAAAATCAAAAATCATCCCTGATTTCATTCACGAATGGCTCAGCTCTAATTTTCTATCTATTTCTTCTGGATTCCTTCCTTTAGGGAAAACTACCTCAATTAATTCTCTTCAATTTCTTGTTTTGAGGGAATGCAAACCAACTTAGTGCAACTTAGCAGTACTGGGATTGAACAAAAGTCTGCTAAGCCAGACTTGCAACTCGGAAGTCACGAGTCGAAATCCCACTGTGGCAGATGTTGAAACAAAGTTCAATAAATCTGATCTGTTGTGGACTGACACCCAAAAAATACAATGAAGCTGCTAGATTGTTGTAAAAACCTAACTGGTTCAGCAATTAACAAAAGGGAAGAGAACTTGTCACTTGTTCTGTAACTGGTCTGGCTCCAATGCAATGCTATGCTATTTTCAAAATCTGCAAGAATACTAGGAGTGGGCCATGCATGTCAGTGTCACCCCATTTTGAGAACAATGTTTTTAAAAAATAATGGTACTATACATATGTATATATTGTCTTCACCTGGTTGAAATGCATGAAGTAGAATGAAACCTTCACCTTACACCCTGTAAATTTTGATATTGTAATACGTAGTAAAAAGAATCAAAGTCAGCTTTCTTGAACATTAATTTTGACTATTTTTCCTCCAGACCTTAGAGATGCTGGGTTCTTAGAAGCCAGCTTTCCAACTAAGAGATTGCGTACAGATACTGCAAATAAATCCAAGAAAAAGGGGAAAAGCCTGAAGAAAGACTGTGTCGAGAGAGAGGGAAGAGTATTCATACGAAACAGCTGGATAGCAAAACACAAAGCAAAACATTACCATCAGTCCTCCCTATGTCCCAAAACCTTTAGAAAAGGCTTTGAAGAAGATTTTCCAAGAGAATTTGCAGCCAAGTCAGCAGAAACTGATGCCCCACACTATAAAACCCAGCAGAGCCCTCTGTTGTTTATGCGTGGTAGTGTTATGCAGAATGACAGACATTTAGGTACAACAAAGAAAAAGTGGAACAAGAACAGGAGAAGGAAAAAGCACGCAGAAGGAGAGACTACGGAGTCGGCGAGCAAAAAGAAGAAAAGGGTTAAGAAAGGAAGAGTACACGTCAGGGAGTCCGTCCCAGAGAATGCTTTAATAGTGAAAAAGAAAAAAAAGTGCAAGAAACGTTCAAAAACTAAATCTCAGGAATCTGCAATCCATTAGGAATACTGAATAGTTGCTATTGTTCCCAGGAGCAGGACAGCTATGCAGCAGTTAAACACGTAAGGTTTTTAATGTAAGAATCATTGTACTAATTCACTGTGATATGGAGTTCATGAGTTTGCACCGATGCAAAGAGCTCCATTAGATTGTGCTAAACAAGAGCTAGGTTTTATCCAAACGGAGGGTGGGTAAGTAAGTTTTGAGTGTATCATCCTGGATTGCTTTTTTGCCACACTGGGGAGGGAGAGCTGAGTGCAGAGCATCTGTACAGCCTCTCTAAGACGAGCCCTGATCCACAGTGAAAAGGAAACAATCAACTTGCCATTTTTGCATGCAAATGAATTGTTTAGATAAATGTTCATGTTTGTTACCTACTGTATGTTTAGAGTCTACTTTATTCCTTTGGTTACCTATAACCAGTAAAGTGTCTGATTATTGTTGCCTGTACTGTGACTTTACAAGTTATTAAATACTTCATCATTCATCTTTGCATAATACATTTGTTCAAGCTATATGTAGAGCTGGTCACTCATTCACTACACTGGCTGTTATCTAGCAAAATGATGAACACGTTATGTTTGCTTATTTTGTTGTACTTAATTCTGAATGAGGCATGCACGACTTATGCAAGCCAAGAAAAGGTGGCTGAACAACTTCCACTTCTGCTGCTTCTGGTGAAATTGTCCAGGCAAGACAGAGAGCTGAGTATGCAAATATACAAGTACTCTGAGATCCCCAACATGTTTGCATTTCTGAAATGATGGTGAGTCTGTTGGCTGGATCGTGGGAGCTGAGTGGATGTCAAGCACGTATCCAAAGACGTGCAGTTGTGAGCTTGTTGTTATTAGGTCAACCACGTCTGCAAGTGAGACCTCAGGTGGACTGGGTTTGGAGTTGATGCATGGGAAATTGTCACTGCTAATCAAGCTGCTTGGAGACAAGGAGTCAAGAAGGACATAGAAAAAGCAAATAAATGACCAGATGGTGGAAAAGAGGTCTTGCTGGAAGAAAACAAAATCTAGAAACCTCCTACCAATATTATTCATGTGTGCCAAAAAGGACTACTATTCAAATCACAGTCTGCCCCTTTGCTGTGCTCTCCTTTTGCTGCTTTGCTTTATCTACATATTCAGCACCATTACACACCAACAACTCTAACTGTAAGGAATATGACTGTATTAGAAGTCTTGGCCGTATGGCTTCAGACTGAAGGACTACACAGAATCAAGTTCTGAATTGGGCTAAAATTCCTTACCTTGAAAAGTGGCCTCATACCTTCCTACTATCAAATAAATAAGCATAATTTTTCACTAATTTTCATCAGACCCTATTTCTAACCACCCTTTCCTTTCCAAAATCCTTAACAATGTTCTTGTCTTTCAAATCTGTACTTAACATTGCTGCAACTCCATAGTGAATCTCTCCCAGGAGATTTCAAACGTGGTGCAATATTGAAATAGCCCTAATCAAAGTAGCAAAACTTCTGTAACTGTGATCATTGTGCATTATTCCTCTTGACTTCTCGACGGTCTTTGATGTGGTTCATCACACTAACCTCTTCCAGCAGCACTGTTATCAGATTAGTCCTTGCTTGGTTCCACTCTTAGCTATTTCATCAGGGTAGTGTCCGAAGACACAAATATGTTCAGCCAGGTTAGCTGCTTCATCGATGACCTACCCTCCCTTGTGAAGTCAAAGGTGGGGATACTCACTAGATAATGCTCAGCACCGTTTGCGACTTGACAGATAATGAAGCAGTCCAAATCCACATGCAGCAAGACTTGGATAATATTCAGGCTTGTGGTGGTAAATGTTCACTGACATGGCAATGAAAGAATCCAACCATCGCCCTTTGGCATTAAATGGCATTACCATAATTGAATACCCCACATTCAGCATCTTGAGGGTTGTCCAAATAAATACTACAGCTGCAAGAGCAGGCCAGAAGCGAGGAATTCTCCAGCGACTGGAGTCACTGTGGTGTATGTATGAGGCAGAAAACTACATTGATAGCAAGTTTTGAGAGGTGGTCTCATTGCAGGGTAAGTGCAGGCAGGCAGACACGGAATGGATGATGGCTAGCAGCTAGTTTAGGAACACCTTGACATCCTGTCCAGTAATCGGTTTTCCATTCTGGATACTGATGAAGACAGTGGTTCCTCAGAGGAATGCAGCAAGAGCCAAGCTGGTGGCACCATCTATGGCTGAGCTGTACAGGGAGGAAGGAGGCAGTGTGGGAGAGTACTGGTCTTACAGTCACACTGCACGGAAACAGACCCTTTGTCCAACCAGTCCATGCCAAGCCCAAACTAAACTAGTCTCACCTGCCTGCTCCTGGCCCATATCCCTTAGAACCTTTCCTATTCATGTACTTATCCAAATGTCTTTTAAACGTTGTAATTTTAGCCACATCCACCACTTTCTCAGGAAGTTCATTCCATGTACAAACCACCCTTTATGTAAAAAAATTTGCCCCTCATGTCTTTTTCAAATCTCTCTCCTCTCATCTTAAAAATGTCCCCCCAGTCTTGAAATTCCCCATCCTAGGGAAAAGATACCTATCATTAACCTTATCTCTACCCCTCATTTTATAAACTTCTATTCAGTCACGTCTCAAACTCCTATGCTCCTGTGAAAGAAGTCCCAACCTTTCTTTATAACTCAAGCCTTCCATACCAGGCCAGGTAAATGTCTTCTGAACCCTCTCCAGCTTGATAATATCCTTCCTATTAACTGGCCAACCAGAACTGGACACAGTATTCCAGAAGAGGCCTCAACAATGTCCTGTACAACCTCAGCATGACGTCCCAACTCCTATACTCAAAGGACTGGGCAATGAAGGCAAGCGTGCCAAACAGCTTTTTAACCAACCTGTCTAAATGTGACGCAAACTTCAAAGAATTGTGTACCTGAACCCCTAGGTCCCTCTGTTGCACAACACTACTCAAGGCCCTGTCATTAGTTGTACAACTATAGTTGTACAAGACAAGACTTATACCAAAATGCAATACCTCACCATTATTCAGCCCATTGATCCATTTGATCAAGATGCTTTTGTAATCTTAGAAAATCTTCTTCACTGTCTACTGTGCCATCAATATTGGTATCATCTGCAAACTTACTAACCATGCCTTCCATACTCTTATCCAAATCATTTATATAAATGACAAACAAAAGAGTTTCAGTAGCTAGGGGAACAAATAGGCATTTCTGCTGCCGTAGGTGTGACTCCAGGATGTTTTGTTGTTTCCCTGGTGTCATGTGACATCACTGAACAGAGTGGTTGTAGCACATTCTTTGGGTGCTACCCAGTTCGTGCCAAACAAAATTGGTCCTCAATTCTGTAAAGCCTCAAAATGCACCCACCCGCAACTTAAATCCCTTCATGTACTCAATCTTCCTTATCTCTGTACCTCCTGTAGCTGTGCAACCTTCCTAATGATTTTGATGCACAATGATAGTTTCCCTACCTCTGGCCCAGAAAGTCTGTATTTGTGTTCTAGTGCCTTCAGAGTTGATTCTCTACTTGTCTGAGACTATTGATTAAAAATATATAAAAATATCTACAACCTTCCCCCAAGTATCTACAATCTGGCTAACCACCCTTTTGTCCTACTAATGATGGTTATGCCTTCTCCCATCTATACCCTAAGCACTGGAATTACCCTTAAACCTGTATTTATTTTTAAAGAAGTCCCTATTTTAAATTCATCTCAGAGCAAACGCCTCACACTCCCCACCTACTGTCTTTCTTCACTCAAGTGCACATTTTTGTCCAAATGATCAATTGAGCCATTTCTCCACATTAAAGTTTGCAATATAAGTGCAAGTTACTGTTAAACAGCTAGGAATAGATTCAAGGCACAGGAAAGGACAAAGCCATGGAAGGATTTGAACACGAGGGCGAGGAATTTCAAATGAGCGCTATTGCTGAACTGGCACTATTCCTGGAGACGAGGTGAGTGGAATATGATGAGAATTAGGATGTCGGTAACAGAATTTTAGATCAGTGAAGTGGGAGATAGGAGGCAAGCAAGGACAACAAGACTTGTTGGAATAAAAACATAAAATATTTGAAGTATTCAACAAGTCTGGCAGCATCTGTGTGGAGAGAGAGAGAGAGAGACAAGATTTACCTGGCGTCCAATGGTGAAACAGTTATAATCAGAGATGAGCAAGAACCGGAGTTAGAAGAGCATCTTATAATGTTTGTAGGGTTGGAGGATTTTGTAGAGATACAAAAGGACAAGACTGAGAAAGAATGAGAATTTTAAAATTGAGGCTTTGCTGCACCAGGAGCCCATGTCGTTCAGCACATTCATGTGATGGGGGTGTGGGACATGGTGCACGTTGGGATAACAGCAGCAGAATTTTGGATCAGCACAAGTTCCTGACACAATTCTGGACACAATTAAAATGTGGTTGATGGTTTCAACACTCACTGAGTCATGGATAGATATGATCTGTATTTTGAAGGTCTTGTGCAAATTTCTTGAAAAGATTACACTGTGACTTGACAAAAAGCCTTGGAGGATCTTATTGGTTCACAGTTAATACATCATTGAACTTTGTTACACTCTCACCAGTCATGCTCTGAATTATTTCTTGGCCACTGGATCTTTTCCTATGCAGGATATTAATCCTGGGCTGTTCAAATGTTTTATTCATAATGATTTATGGGCTCAAATGGCACAGTTTCAAGTTTGTTGGGCAGGTATGGTTCAGCAGGTATGGAGAGCTAAGCTACTCCCAGCTACTAAGGCAGACACAGTTTCCCATGATTGTTGCATTTCAGAGAGCCCTTACAAGCTTGTGAAAATGGCAAACATGGCCCAGAATCCCTCATTCTGCCCTTCCATGGCATTGTTGGGATTGGAGTTGACTAGGGCTTTGTGCGAGTGCAATTCCAGGAGACAGCTGCCCATATAAATTGTTTGCTGCCTCCACTTAAACTCTGTTTTGCAAACCCTGCTGTGTGGAACTCTCAGTACACAGAACAGGTAATCTCAACGGGTCCATTCTCAGTACATTTCTTTTGAAAAGTTAAGGTATCCCATTGGAGAGCTGAGTTACCCCTGTAAATATGGTCCCAAGACATGATGTAGTTGGGAGGTAAGGTTCAGGTATTCTTTTATCAGTAACTATAGAGAAGACTGTGTAAAAGATACATAAATTACTTGGAACTGGCAAACTTGCAAAAGACCTGTCAAGACAGGTCAAAATATATTTTTATGGATGAAAGTTTTTTTTTCCTCCCTTCGGTATAGTTTGCAAAGTGGAATTTCAAGTAATAGGGCTTTATTATCTTTTCTCCTGTGTGTACTGTGTGAATACTTGAGGAAGGGGGCAAGTAGGCACCCAAGTTGGAGCAGGGATTATGAGGGTCCATGCGGATAAGTAAAGGGAGTACTAGCACTCCTATGGGTTAACATGGATGGCACATATGGTGAGTGAGGGCTGGTTTTGGTTTCATTCTTGTTATTAATTGAACTTCAAAGCAGTGCTGGCCTTACACCCAGTCTGCATCCAAAGCCCTCAGCCTTTGCTTTCATGCTAGGATCATCTCGCCTGCCTTCCAGGAAACCTTTGTCACACCGAGAACAAAAATACAACTGGCCAGGTCACTTTTTTCCAAGTTAGCTTTGTGCAGCCAAGAAATCTCACGATTCTGTACGCTGCCCCAATTTGAGAAGCTAAGCTAAGATAACAAGGTGTGGAGCTGAGAGATAAAAGGTACTGCAGATGCTGGAGAATCCGAGATAACAAGCATGGAGCTGGATGAACACAGCAGGCCAAGCAGCATCAGAGGAGCAGGAAAGCTTGACGTTTCGGGCCTAGACCCTGATGAAGGCTCCACACCTTGTTATCTCGGATTCTCCAGCATCTGCAGTACCTATTATCTCTATCCTTGAGAAGCTAAGCTATTCGCTTTTGTAGTCTTGATCTGTGTTCTCTCATAAACAATTGAGCCCTTACCACATGATGTTTAAAAATCTTCTGATCATGTTCAATACTGCTATCACTTTGAATCTGTAAGAGAATCGACTGGCTACCCTTCAAAACCTTGAAAGTGATGTATTATGAAGTGATCTAGTTACAATCCTCTGTCCAATAAAAATCAATGAATAGCCACAAGTGAGGCTACTTTAACTATATGCCTTCATTCTATTAACAGAATGCTCAAAATACAGGTAAATATGTAAATGTTAGCAAGTATCGAGCATCATTCAATATTCAAGGAAGTAAAGCACTCAATGATTGAAAACATTTGTAGCTTACATCAAGATGCAAAATAAGATCGAATTCAAAGGCAAACACCTGCATGACGATTGTGATCATGTAATACAATAGTCTCTTACTGATTAGTAAGCCTCAGACCATAGGGCTGCTCTCTCATTATGGAGAGTGAGAGTGAGGTTTAACCTGAGGGTCACCAGGAGAGTCCTTCAGAGTAACATCAGCTGGTGCAGGAATTGAAGCCACACAGTTGGCAGTGCTTTGCCAACTGACTTTTCTTTACTAATTGGAAATACAATTCATTGCAACTAGGTTTTCAAATTCCACCATTTGCCGTGCCAAGAATCGAACCTCGGTCCTCAGAACGTTAGCTGAGTTTCTGGATCAATAGTCCAGCAATAATCAGTTAGTGACATATGACAAGAAATTGATGAACTGTGGTATAAACTGTTTCCTTTTCTGGTTGTTCCTTTTGTTTTTTTGGAAAGAGGAATCCTACAGACAGAATTACAATAAATTACACTATAAAATGAAGTGGCTATATTTAGCTGTGTTGAATTCTTTACAGTTTTGAGTACTACACTAAACCTTGCCTTTAATAACTGGATTGGAGAAATACACCAAAAGCACAAAAGGTCAGAATTTGTATTAGCAAATCTTCTAAGAGAATCTAATCTTTTTACAAAATGTATTACTCTGACAGAAATGAGTTCAATCCCCAAAAGATTAGCCATATTTCCAATGAAATTATCACCAGGAGAGTGAAAATTCAGGCACTTGTTCAGCGAGAAAGTCTTGCTATTTGTAGGAGTTTGAATAACTTTGGTAATTAATGATTAACGTTAATCTCTGCTGAGCTACTTGTTTTTACTGAATGTATTGGTGCCAGGTGGCTCTGTAGGCCGAGATGGTGAGGGATAAAAGACCGATACTCAGATTCTGCCTAAAACTCTAATTAATCTTTTGCTAGCATGTGCAGATCATGATTTCATTTTATGAAGTTTAAAAAGCCATTTAATTTTTAGCTTTCACAAAGATCATGTTAGCAGAGTAATTATCATTCTATTGTTTTTAAAAAAAATGTTCAAATAAACATTTGGGCAATACAAATTCATTCACGTGTCATGTATGTCTTCCGACTTTAATTCCCATTGAGGTCAATGGGATACATGTAATAAGTGGATGGATAGGAAGGATATTATCAAGCTGGAGGGGGTTCAGAAGAGATTTACCAGGATGTTGCCGTGTATGGAAGGTTCGAGTTAGTTATAAAGAAAGACTGGATAGTCTGGGATTTTTTCCACTGGAGCATAGGAAGTGGAGAGGTGACCTTATAGAAGTTTATAAAATAATGAGGGGTACAGATAGAGTTAATGATAGTTGTCTTTTTCCTTGGATGGGGGAATTTCAAAACTAAGGGGAACATTTTTAAGGTGAGAGGAGAAAGATTTAAAAAGATATGAGGGGCAAATGTTTTACACAGAGGGTGGGATTGTGTGTGGAATGAACTCCCTGAGGAAGTGGTGGATGTGGATACAATTACAACATATTTGGATAAGTACTTAAATAAGAAATGTATGGAGGGATATGGGCCAGGAGGAGGCAGGTGGGACTAGTTTAGTTTGGGGTTATGTTCGGCATGGACTGGTTGGACCAAAGGGTCTGTTTCCATGCTGTATGCCTCTATGACTATGTTTCAGATGTCTAACTCAAGTCAAAAGTGGTTGCATTGGTGCACGAGACAAGTGACTGTTAGTTATAAAAGATGAGTTATTTTTTGAGCAGTGATCTTTCTGTGGAACAAAAAAAAGTCTATGAAATCAACATTTATCAGGCCCTATTCAACCAACTGTAGGGAGTATTTCTAATTAAATGTCACCACAACGAAGCTATGTCTCTGTTAAGTAGTGAAGCCACTGCTCCTGTTTCCAGATGGTAAACAAGCCTCGGGGGTTTAGGCCCGAAACGTCAAGTTTTCCTGCTCCTATGATGCTGCTTGACCTGCTGTGTTCATCCAGCCCCATGCTTGTTATCTCTCAACAATTGAGCTTTGTTTCCAAGTCATTTCCAGTTCCTAAATGGACATTGCATGGTGACAAAAACAAGAAACATAGCATATTTCGCAACCATAAGATAACCAGCAAAGTACTTCTGAAGTTTAATCACTGTGGGAAATGTGCAGAGCAAAGACACATAAGTGGCAATGCAGTAAATGATGAGGTAACGTGTTTTAATATGCTGTTTGGGGAAATCGATATTGGCCCAGATACCAGGGACATTCCATTCCTCCTTCAAATAATGCCCTGGGATCCTCTGAAATTTCTTGAGGGCGCAAGCATCTTTGGCTTAACATGTCATTTTAAAACTGCACCTTTTTTTGGTCTAGCAGTTCCACAGTAATGCACATACATCAGCTTAGATTGTATGCTCAAATCCCTGGAGTATTCAAGTTATGATCTCCTGACCCAGAGATAAAAG
Source organism: Ginglymostoma cirratum (assembly GCA_024137785.1). NCBI lineage: Eukaryota > Metazoa > Chordata > Chondrichthyes > Orectolobiformes > Ginglymostomatidae > Ginglymostoma > Ginglymostoma cirratum. The sequence continues at coordinate 12,077,589 of JAHRHZ010000270.1, forward strand.
TACGACCATGGGGCATTATTAGTACCTAAGGAAAAATTGTTTTTTAGCAGATGAAATATTTCCATAAAGATCACCAATTATCCAAAGTTAAGTGCAAAAGTAATAAGGTAGTGATAGTAGCTTCCTCAACATCAGCTGAAGTAGCCGTAATACGAAAGACTTCAGGGAGAAGAATTCTTAAAATGCATCCAGGAGAGCTTTTTAAGAGAAGGGATGGTCCTGGACTTAATTTTGAGTAATGACGCTGGACAAGTGGTTGAAATATCATTTTGCCGAGGGCAATCACAACTCCCTTTAGATTCAAGAACAAAAATAGAAGTTGCTGGAAAAGCTCAGCAGGTCTGGCAGCATCGGTGAAGAGAAATCAGAGTTAGTGTTTCAAGGTCCAGAGACCCTTCCACAGAATCCTTAGATTCAAGTCTGTCTAGTCTGTCATGGAAAAGGACAAGGACGGGCCTGAAATCAACGTTCTAAACCCAGGAGAGTCTGATTTTAATAAGATCAGATACAATTTGGCCAGAGTGGACTGCGAGCAGATACTTTTAGATAAATCCATGTCAGAGCAGTAGGACACATTCAAGAAGGAAACAGGGAGAGTATGGGACCAACATGTTCCAATGATCACAAAGGGTTGATTAGTAAAGGGATCAGGGGTTACAGGGAAAAGGCAGGAGAATGGGGTTGAGGAACATACAAGCAGCCGTGATCAGCCAAATGGACTATTCTGCTCCTATATTTTATGGGACCAACAAATTTTGTGAACCCTGGATATCAAGGGATATACAGGATTGGATAAAGAAAAAAAAGGGAGGCTTATAGCAGATTTCACGGGCACAAAATAGCAGAAGCCCCAGAGTACAGAATGTGCAAGACTAAAAACTTAAAAAGGAAATTAGGAGAGCAAATAAGAAAGGGGCATGAAAGAATAACAGCAGGTGAAATAAAGGAAAGCCCTAAATTATTTTACAAGTATAGTTAGGGAAAGAGTAGGGCCTATTAAAGATCGCAGTAATAATCTGTGCATGGAGCCAGAGGATGTCGATAGGATTCTAAAAGAATACTTACCGGTGTCAGTAGTGACAGGGACAATGTGGGTGTGGAAATCAGGAAGGAGAACTATGTTATTCTTAAAGAAATTAGCATTGACAGAGGAGGTTCTGAAATGGTCTGACAGACTTAAAGGCCAGATGAAATGGATTCCAAGCTGTTAAGAGAGGCAATGCAGGAAATAGCAGGATCATTGGCAATAAGTTTCTATGGCCACAAGAAAGATGCCAGAGGGCTAGAGGCCAGCTAATGTGGTACTGTTATTCAAGAAGGGAACAAGGGATAAATTAGAAAACCACAGGCCAGTCAGTCTAACCTTGGGTGGGGCAACTATTAGATGCAATTATGAGAGACAGAATTCATCTAAATTTGTAATCAAGAACAGCCAGCATAGTTTTGTTAAGGGGAGGTAGCCAGGTGTGTAGATGAATGCAATGCTTTTGATGTAGTCTACTTGGACTCCAGCAAGGCTTTTGATAAAGACCCATATGGGGATTGATAGTGCAGGTGAGAGCTCATGGGATTTAAGGAAATTTGGCCAGTTGGATCCAGAGTGGCCAGAAGCACAGGGTGATGGTTGAGGGTTGTTTTTGTGAATGGAAATCTGTATCCAGTTGGGTTCTGCAGAGATCAATGTCAGAGCCGTTCCTGTTTGTGGTATGAATAAATTATTTAGAGTTGAATGTGGGAAGGTTGATCAGTAAGTTTGGCGTTGTAAATAGCGAGGAGGATAGCCTTAGATACCGATGGGCTGATCAGTGGCAAATGGAATTCAGTCTGGATAAGTATGAAGTGATGTACATGGATAGGATAATCAAGGCAATTTAATGGACAGTAGGACCCAGGGGAGTACATTTAGACAGGGTAGATGCAAGAAGGGTTGCAAGTCTAAGGCCATTTCAGACTGATATGAGGAGATTTTTTTTTCACCCAGTGGTGAATTTTTTTTCAGCCTGTGCATTTTCTGCCACAGAAAGCAGTTGAGGTCAAAACACAATGTTTTCAATGGATTAGTTGTTGCTCTTAGGGCATGGGAGAAAGTCAGCACAGGGAACTGAATTGGATGATCAGTCATAATCATATTTTATGGCAAAGGAGGTTCAAAGGGCCAAATGGTGCACTCTTATGTTTCTATGTTTTCCACTGTAAGAGGAGGCCAGCACTGGTACTGAAGGCTTCCATGGTCTGGATCATCCAGTGGTGATCTCATGTCAATGTGGCTCACTGTGCTCTTTGAACCTTAGTTACAGAACATTGCAGGTGGTGGAAGCAGAGTTGGCTGAGAAGAAGCCACATGAAGCTGCTGCTCAGATGGTAGATGAGGGGTAGCCTGATGAGTCCACAATTAATATTGAAGCTCCTCTGGATTAGAACTTCAGTAGTTCAAAAGGTGACTAATCGATAAATTATAATTTTATTTACACATGAGATTTGGCTAATTTCAATACTCAAGCAAAAATTTACAAAGCACAGTTGAGAACTGTACAACCCACTGTTATTGTTTGAATAAAAAGGTCTGGCCCCTTCCGTCTTCCTTCTACACAGGTAAGTGGAGTCACCTGAACCATACATCTTGTACCCTAAAACAACAGAACTTCAGAAAACAAACCATCCAGAGGCACAGCAGGTTCTGGGAGCAAGCAGAGTCAGCAGACCTCCCTTATTCTGATTCCTAGCCTTAGTACAAGCTTTTTCTGCTGTTCCTTTCCACTCCCATGGTTAATGATGCAAGCTAGATCCAAAGGCCACTAACTATTAGTAATATCTAGATTTTAAACACACGTTTCCCTATCTAACAAATCAGAAATAAAACTCAAGTTGTAAATCTCTAAACTGTCGATCTTATCATGAAACTGCAACAAAGCAAAGCTTAAAAATAAACAAGACTGCAGGCGAAAAGAACCTTCTATTTGAACAAATTTCAAATTCTCTCACAGTTCCATTGATAATTCTCATTCTGTTAGATAGGTGGAATAAAGGATAACGATAAAAAATATTTTTCAATAATAACACTATTTGTGACACTCCACCTGCAAGGGTTCAGGAGATCATTCAAAGCAGTACATTTTTGTAGACTAGCTGGTTTGGGAGGAAATAAAGTTAGTATTATTTCATTATGAAAGTGCCCAATCCTTCAAAATAAACTTGCTCAATTCTTTAAAATATCCTTGTAAAGTCATACTCGCACAAGGAGGTGTCAGATGAGAAGATGAGTGGCAGTGAGGAAATGGATGAAGGGAGCAGGCAGTACAGCCACAATGAAGATCATTCTGGTAAGAACCATCTGCAGAAATTTTACAATAAAACCATTCTGCTGACCACTACTGCCATCAATCCACTTTAGTTTCTCTCCCACAGAACTTCTCTGCTTGCAAAGATAGTAGGAACTGCAGATGCTGGAGAATCTGAGATAACAAGGTGTAGAGCTGGATGAACACAGCAGGCCAAGTAGCATCAGAGGAGCAGGAAGGCTGACGTTTCGGGCCTAG
>JAHRHZ010000270.1:12081524-12149064 GCA_024137785.1 Ginglymostoma cirratum
CAGAAACGTCAGCCTTCCTGCTCCTCCGATGCTGCTTGGCCTGCTGTGTTCATCCAGCTCTACACCTTGTTGTCGTCTTGCACGTTTTTTTAATGATTTATACAATGTAAAACATTAAATTCCCTCAGTGAACTCTGCACAAAACATCAGATATTTTTCACAGAACAACAATGTCAACAGAAAAGGTGTGTAAACATGCAGCTGATTCGATAATGCCTGTTTTACAATATTGCCCAAGGTTCAAAGGAAGTTAGAATGAAACATCAATGTGAAACGTTAACTGTTTATCTCTCTACAAAAAGGTTTCCAGCATTTCCTATTTTTATTCCTGATGTCCAACATTTTCCTCCTATTTAGGCACGTAAGTACAGCTAATTTTTGTATCTAGATTTTAGAATCTTATCTCCAAATTACACTGAAGTAGTATTAGTAAAGTGGCAAGAATGAAGGTATAATAAGGAATTCCCACCCTTGCTCTCCAAGGAAAGGTCTTCTCCACTATTGTACTCTTACTTGAAGTACGCTCAGAGTTGCCTCTGTACAATCCTAAAAAGAAGAATTTATCCTTTTAACAATTAGTACAAAACTTTTAAATCATCGAAGCTGGAGGAGAAAACTGTCATACTAGTCTCACTACTTCACAGGTTACTACATGAAATAAAGACTTTTCAAATTACCGAGATGACCAATTAAATATCTTACCATTTAAAATCTGATATATGACTGAGGTTTCTTAACAAAGAATTACTGACTAATTATCAGAACAAAAAAAAAATTAAATGGAGACGCAATAATAAGTTAACATTAAAAAGTGTCAGTAGTATAGAAGTATAAATGCTAATCTCTCTAAACATGCCCAAACTGAACAAATTCAGGAAGACAGAAAAATAATTCCTTGCAGAGATTGATTTTCAGAAAAGAAGGCATTCTGACCTACGTGTTATTCTTGAAGGCTAAAGGATAAAGCATAGAATTGTGTGCAAGAATCAGTTGCTCTGACATTCTGACTCTTGGTCAAGTCAGTAGTCGTGCATGATTGTCTCTAAAGTACAATAGACACAATTTGCTCAGGAAATGCTATGTTCTTTCAAAAGAACAAGGTTACATCCTGAACTCAACAAGAGGGTTTACTTTACAGAAATGTAAGCGATCAGCTGGGCATGTTGTTTGTTGCATGCTTTCCTCCAAGTCAGCAGCTTCTTAGCAGACTTTCCTCCAACTGTACCAGAGAAAACAAGAATCTCCACAAGCCAATCACTGTTCAAAACAGCTCAAGCAGGGGTCGAAAGCAACACAATCTATTATAAGCAGTCATGAGATGTACACTACACTTTGTCAAGTGCTTTGGAGTTTATGACAAATTTTCAAAAAAAAAAAAAAAAGACTCAAAAGAACTCCAGACTTTTCTGCAAAATGAGGTGAATCTATTTTCCACAATTCTTCAAAACTTAAGCCCTCCAAGCAATATTAAATATCAAGCAACTTTGGAACAAATGCAATGTGCATAGTCACATTGTATGTTGATGTAGGGGTACCAGTGCTGAACTCGGATGGACAAGGTCAGAAGTCACACGACACCAGGTTATAGTCCAAGCAGGTTTATCTGAAATCAAAAACTTTCTGGGTGCTGCTCCTTCGTCAGAGTTCACCTGACGAAGGAGCAACACTCTGAAAGCTTGTGATTTCAAATAAATAAACCTGCTTGGACTAAAACCTGGTGTCGTGTGACTTCTGACCTTGCATATTGGCAGGGTTTTATACTCAGAATCCTGTAAATAGCAGCTTTTATCATTAAGTATCATCACGCAACTACTCTTACCTCAGCTCACCTGCTGCTGAAGTCATCACCAGTGCCTTTGTTAGGACAGTTAAATGTCTCCCAGCCTCCTATCCTTCACCTTTCATAAACTGGAGTTCCTTAAAAACCCTGCAGCGTTTACTCCTTGCATCATGTCCCATTCACTATCCTTTCTATGTTCACTGTTTAGGAATGCTGCAATTTTTAAATTCTTATCCTTATTTTCAAATCCCTGCATGGTCTCGGAAATAACTCCAGACAGGCTAGTATCCTGTCAACGAGTCACCCTTTATTTACAGGTGGAGAGTCACTGACACTGATCCAGCTCCCTCAGAGCCAACTGTCAGAGCAAGCAGGATGTCCGACAATCTCTTTATTTAAAATCTGTCAGCCAGTGCTCCCTGATTGGGGCTTTCAATCTGATCTAATCAGGAATCTCATATTTGGAGGTCCACCTGGCTGACCTTGTTACAAGCACTGCAGCCTCACTTCACACTTCTTTCTGCAACCACCTGCTTTCCCACAACCCTCCAATTCTAGCATCTTACATATTCTTGATTTTAAAAAAAAAATCACTCCACCACTGGCAGCTTTGCCTGCACCTGCCCAGGCCCTAAGCTTCCTAAATTTCTTCACTTTTGTCTCCTCGAGGAGACATTTTAAAGTCTACGTCTTTGACCAGGTTTTTTGGTCACTTGTCATCACAAGATTTGATATGATGCTACATGAGTTCAGTATCAATCTGCATGTCAGAGCTGACAGTTGTTCGATTTGGTAAGTCTACACACCAAGACAAAAAGGTCTACTAGACAAATCAATCCATTTCCCGAGTTGCTGTTTGATGAAACTGTGCTGACACCCCATACTGAAATTCATTTGCGACAAACAATTAATCACTTCTCTTGGGCATGTAAGGAGTTTGGACTGACTATCAGTGTCAAGGAGATCAAAGATATGGGCCAGATATAAAGACTTTGCAGAAACGTCCCAACTTCACTCTAGAGACCGTTGACAGATTAAATCACCGCCAGGATTGCCAATATTAAAGCTGTCATTATCAAAGTTGAGAAGTCAAGCTTGGATCAGCAGCAAAACTAACCAAAAATACAAAGCCCCATGTTCATCAGGCTTGTGTTCTTAAAGACCTCCTTTACAGTAGCCTAGTGGTATTATCAGTAGATTAATCCAAAAACCACTGTAATATTCTGGGGACCTGTGTTCAAATCCCACCATGGCATATGGTGGAATTTGAATTCTGTAATACTCCGGAAATAAGAATCTAATGATGACCATGAATCATTGCCAGTTATTAGGGAAAAACCCATCTGGTTCATGAATGTGTTTTAGGGAAGGAAATATGCCATCTTCACCTGGTCTGCCCTACATGTGACTCTAGACTATAGTAATGTGGCTGACTCAACTGCCCTCTGGGCAATTAGGGATGAACAGTAAATGCTGGCCTAGCCAGCGACGTCCATATCCATGAATGAATTTTCGAAAAGCAAAGCTTGGCAACTTACACAAGCCAAGAAAATCAGCTGAATAACTCCCATTGCTTAAAACAAATATTGGGCAACTCCTAGGGAGGCTAAGTAGACCATCACGCACAGATCCCCAACATGGTTGCTGTTGAGTCAGTGGCAAGTTCAATAGCTGGGTCATAGATTCTGGCTGCATCCTCAAAGACATCTAATGAGCTTGCTGTTGGCACAAAACCAAGATGCTACCCAGATCTGTGATAAAAAGGACATCTGTCTGCGAGACCACAAGTTTAGCCGGATGTTAGTCAGTTAATGGGCAGTCCTTGCTGGCATCCAGAATGCCTGGAGATTAGCAGTCAGGAAAAGTGCTAGTAGAAATGACTGGAGTGGAAGAGAGATACTGCCTAGGGTCAAAATCAGTTGACCTCAAGTCAATACCAAATATCTGTGCTGCAAAAGGGACTGCCACTCAAGTTGGCCTCTACAACCACAGCAGATAATGTCCAATACAAAAGAGACACACACAGTCTATCATCTTCTGACATGTCCCAAACTTTGAATTAGAATTAGGTTTTATTGTCACATGTACTCAAGTACAGGGACACGGGAGTACAGTGAAAAAGCTTACAATATTGCCATTCATGACACCACCTTAGCTACAACTTACCTAGGTGCAAAATCTTAGGTTAAAAAGTAGAAAAATGAAGAGATAAAAGTTAGAAGTTTGTTTAATAAAACCCTTGAAGTGCCATGGAACATTTGATTACATTAACGGTAATATAGAAATTCAAATTACTGTTTAAAAAAAGCCTTCATTACAAATCGAGATTTTACTAAAATGTAAATATTTTGTTTTTTGAAAACTATGTCTTTAACATTCCAATAATCTGGCAATATAGCCCATGAAGGAGTATATCTATTGTAATAATGTAACCAGCCCCTCAAAGATCATGACTAGGCTAACTTCATAAAAACAATTATACCGTTTTGTTTCTACAGTGTGAATATGCTGAAAAAGCAGTGATGTAGTGGCAGTGTCACAGGTCTAGTAATCCAGAGTCCCACGGCAATGCTCTGGGGACACTGGTCAAATTGTGACCACAGAAGAATGAATCCCTACTGTGTGGAAGCAGGACATTTGGCCCATCGAGTGCACACCAACCCCTCCATAAATCATCCCACCCAGACACCTCCTCCTACCTTATCCCTGTACACCTGCATATCCCTGGATATTATGGGCAATTTAACATGGCCAATCCATCTAACTTGCACAAATTTAGACTGTGGAAGGAAACCTAAGCAGACATGGAGAGAATGTGCAAACTCCATACAGTCAGCAGAGGATGGACTCACACCTGGGTCCCTGGCAATGCGAGGCAGTAGTGCTAACCACTGAGCCACTCTGCCATCTGATGGTGAACTTTGAATTCAATTAAAACAAAATTCAGATATCAACAGCCAGACAATTGTTATAAAATTCCAATTGGTTCACTAATGCCCTTTAAGGAAGCAAATATGCCAACCCTACCTGGTGTGGTATACATATTACTCCAGACCCAGGGAAACATGGTTGATTAAGTGCCCTTTGAAATAGCCTAAACACCATTCAGTTGCATCAAACAAAAGGAACGAAATTGGATAGACCATCTGACATTAACCTATGTAACACAAACAACAGCAAACTCAACCCTGTCAAGCCGGTAAAGAACCCCCTACAGATGTCTGAGTCTAGTGCCAAAAGTGGGACAGCTGTCTTACAGACTAGTCAAATAACGTGTGACAATCATACTCATGGATTCATACCTTAAAGTTCACTTGGCACACTTGGCATGGCAGACCCAGTGGAGATAGTGGCACAGTGGTAGGTAGTCAGAGGAGTTGCCCTGGAAGACCTCAACTCTGACTCAGAACCCAAGAAATCGCATGGCATCATGTCAAACATGGGCAAGGAAACCTCCTGTTGATTACCATGTAACACCTGTCCTCAGTTTATGAATCAGTGCTCCTCCATATGGAGCGCCACTTGTAGGATGTACTGAGATGGGAAACTTCAAAGTCCTTCAATAAAAGTGGCTAAGTTACACCACGACTTGCTGAGCTGGCCAAGTATAGTTCCTCCAGCAGCTCTGTGGCAGGTTGTGTAGCAAGCAAAGAGGGAAAAACATCTGTCCATGACAACGTCGGTAGGAACGACCATCGCACAGTTACTGTGGTCTTAAAGTCCCATCTTCACAATGAGGATAACATCCATGCAAAATAGAACAGACTTCAAAACAGATCTAGCAACTCAAAAAAAAGTGGTCATCCATGAGGTATTGTGACTATTAGCAGCAGGAGAATTGTATTCAATAATAATCCGTAATCTCATGGGCCTAATCTAACCCACACTCTACCATGGTTCAATAAAACACACAGAGCGTGCCAGGAACAACATCAGGCACACCTGAAAATGATGCACTAACCTAGTGAATCTATAATGCAGGACTACTTGTACATCAAGCAAAGGAAGCAGTGAGAAAATAAGACAGGGCTAAATGATCTAATAACCAATGGATCACAGCTAGACTCTGCAACCCTGCCACATCCAGTCAGAAAGGGCAGTGGACAGTTAAACAAAATAGAGGACGTGTCTTTAGTGATGGGGGAAGCCCAGACCTAGCTAAAACTGAAGTTCTCAGCATCACAACATTAAGTCTTCAACCAATTAGATTCACTCCATGTAACATCAAAAAAAATGGCTGAAGGCTCAGGATTCTGCAAAGCATATGGGCCCTGGCTGACAATATTCCAGCAATAGTAGAGGAAGACCTGTATCCTAGAACTGGCTGTGCTCCTAGCTAAGCTGTTCCAGTACTGCTGACATCTAATGTGGCAATGTGGAAAATTGCCCAGAGATCAATGTCCATTAAAAAGTAGGACAAATCCAACCTGGCCAATTGCTACCTGTCAATCAACACTCAATCATCAGCAAAGTGATAGATGGGTTTGACAGTGCTATCATGTGACACTTGCACGGATGTGCAGGTCGCTCACTGGTGCTCAGTTTGGATTCCACACAGGCCACTCAGCTCCTGACCTCATAGCAGTCTTGGTCCAGACATGAAAAACTGAGACTCCAGAAGTAAGGCAAGAATGTCTGACCTTGACATCAAGGCAACACTTAAACACACATGGCATTAAAGGAGCCCTAGCAAAACTAGATTCAACGGGAATTAGCAGAAAAAAACTCTGCTGGTCAGAGTCATTCCTACCACAACCAAAGACGATTATAGTTCTTTGAGGTCAATTAGCTCAGCCACAAGACATCACAGCAGCCCTCTCCTTGGTATCCCTAAATCACACGGACTGCTGCAGTTCAAGAAGGCAGTTCCTCACTACTTTATCCAGGGCACTAGGGGTGGGCAGCATATCCTAGTTCAACCAGCATCTGAAGAACTAGCAGCGACTTCTAAGAAGAAAATTACACTTAAAAACTCAGACTACGATTGGACATGTGTATACTGTATCTCCCTCACTATACAGCAAAGAGTCACTGCAAAGCAATACAATTGTTACCATTCAAAGAAGCATTTTAAAATCTAACTTGGGGAAGAAAAATATCCAATTTCGACAGTGGCTGTATCTGCCATCCTTACCTGGTTTTGCATCCATGTGATTCAGAATCACAGCAATTGCCCTCAGGGCAATTAGGGATGAACAAATACCAACACAACTAATGATGCCCACATCCCATGAAAAATAACAAAAACACGAATTATGCCCAGCTTGCAATACCCCTGATTCATTATAGTAGCTGATGACATTTCTTTATTCATTGATGGGATGAGGGCATCGCCAGCGAGGCCAACATTTATTACCCATCCCTAATTGCCCCGAGGGCAGTTAAGAGTCATCACATTGCTGTGGGTCTGGAGTCATGAAGGCCAGACCAGGTATGGGTGGCAATTTCCTTCCCTAAAGGATGTTCATGAACCAGATCGGTTTGTCCAACAGTCAATTATGGTTTCATGGTCATCAGGAGACTCCTAATTCCAGATTTTTATTGAATTCAAATTCCACCCTCTGTCATGGCAGGATTCAAACCTGGGTCCCCAGAACATTGCCTGGGTCTCTGGATTAACAGTCCAGCAATAATACCACGAGGTATACCACCTCCTGAACAGATAAGCAAACAAAATAACCACAGTATTATAGCTCTTAATACATGGACAGATTCCTGAGAAATCATAATTCACCTGCTTTCAGCGTGTTTTCAGGAATAAAGTGATGGATTTTTGTTGAATCTTACATTGGAGACTACTACAATGTATTCAATTAAAACAACAATACTTTACCAGTCTTCCACACCTTAAGAGGGGAAGAGAGTCAGGAGGCAAAGTTGATGAAGCTAAATCACTTCTCCATCTCCTGTTAGAACTGAGCTCTTTTACAGCAATTTAACAAAATTAAGATCTAAGTGGAGGAAAAATATCTTAACAAGGTATTGGCAATACAAATATTTAATACAGAAAAATATAATGTGGTAGCATAACTTGTAAGTAGGACTGCAAAAAACTTCTCAGCTGTTCCATCAATTTGCAGGCCACAGTTTTGCATAAATCAAAGGAACAATATATTAAGTGTAGGCTGGTGGATAATTTCATCTTGTGTATTGTGTTTCCCTCAGTTCGTCATTCAAATCTCCAAAGTTACTGTAGCTTCTGGTCTAAGGTTGTTGCTTGGTGAAAGGAATTCTGGAACATATCCACATGGGGGCTGGTAAGGAGGGACTTGAAAGACGGAAGTGGACTAATCATCTTCCCATGGTGTCTTTCTAAAGCAGTGGAGACAGTTGTGTATATAGGTGGGATGATAGCATTACAATCATCAGGAGCAGTGCAGAGCACATGCGGCATGCTAGAGACTGCATCAGAGATTGTTACGGCATTTGCAAAAGAGGGTATCGTAGAATCAGTTGATCCACTCAACCGAATATCAGTCATTTCCACGAAGTTACCGCTCTCCATGACTGTGCAATCACTCTCCATCTCTCGAGGTAGAAAGTCCTTTAGAAGCTTCGGGGAGGCATGTTCCTTGTCGATCTGCACTCTGATTTCCTCTTTGTGAACTGTTCTAATGTGCTTCTTGAGGTTACTTGGATGACGGCACCGCTTTCCACAGACCTAATGCATAACCAGAACACAATTACTGTAGAGGTGTAAAGGAAAGTTACCAGAATGCCTGGAAAGAGCGGGAAGATGGGAAAGTAGAAAATGAACACTTTAATGCAGGTATACTGTAAGGATTATATGATTACAGCATTTGAACACAAATTGTTACAGGTAATGCAGGAATACTACAGCTGAATACCAGTGAACAACTTGCATTCATGTAACATCCTTTACATAATAAACACACAAAGTACTTCACAAGAGCATTATAAAACAATATATATGTTACACTGAACCATATTAAAAAAATAGTTCAGATGATGAAAAGCTTGAAAAGAAAAGAACAAGTAGCTTCAAGCAGTACATTAAAACAGGAAAACAGAACAGAGACTCAGTTGTGAAAGGAGGGCATTCCAGCTAAATACATGGACACCATGGTGAAGCAGTTAGCATCGGGGATTGCATAAGAACCTATATTTATTGCTGTGCAATTATCTGGGCCTGAGAGAGATTGCTGAGGAAAGGAAGAACATGAAAACAAGAATGAGAATGTTAAAATCAAGACACCTCTTGACAAAGAGGCAAAGTAGATCTGTGCTCATAGGTCATTACAGCAAGTACAGGAACACTGAAAATAATGTAGAACTCATAACTAATACAATTACCCTTTCTTAAAATTATATTTTTAATAAATTAATCATTTTAAGTTTTTAAATCATTTAATAACTCTTGGAAGCAAGCTATTTCATGTTAAACCACAGGTAATCAAGTCCCAGATACTTTCTGCAAAACTGGAGGAAAACTCTCAACTGAATGGAGTTCTACCTTGTACAAAATGAAGATGATTATGGGTTGTTGCAGGCAAATCATCTCCAACCCCAGGACATCTCTTGTGTGATACCTCAGGGTAGTGTCCTATTCTGAACCATCTTCAGGTACTTCGTCAAGAATCTTTCATCCATCATAAAGATCAGAAGCGTTCAGCACCATCTGCAACTTCTCCAATACTGAAGCAGCCAAAACTTCATGCAGCAAGACATTAGGCTTGGGCTGAGAAACAACAAGTAACATTTGTGCCAGAAAGTGCCAGGCAATGACCACCTCCAACATGAGAGAATCTAAAGAATCCTTCCTTGACATTTAACTGCACTACCATCACCGAATCCTCCAGCAACATCCTAGATACTACTGTTGACCAGAAATTTAAGCACTTCAGCCACAAGAGAGGGCAAAGGCTCGGAATGTCGCAGAAAGCAACTCAACTAATCGGTCCCCAAAACCTGTCCACCATCCACAAAGCACAAATATTGTGCGTGACAGAATATTCTCCACATCCTGAATGTAGCTCCATCAATGCTTTAAGCAGTTCTCGGATACCATCCGAGACAAAGTCCATTTGACTGAAACCCCATCCACCACCTTAAAACATTAATTCCTTCCACCTCCAGTATTCAGTGAAAGCATTACATACCATCTCCAAGATGAATTTTTTTCAATTCACCAAGGCTCCATTGATGGGACTTTCCAATACCACAATGTCTACCAATTGACGAACAAGGAGCATCACCACCTCCCTCCATGTCTTAATCAATCCAGACTTGGAACTATATCACCATTCCTTTACTGTCAGGAATTAAAATCCTCAAAATCCCCTCATAAAAGCAGAGTGAATGTATCTACAGCAGAGTTACTGCAGTGATTCAGGAAGGTGACTCACTATTATTTTCTCAAGGGAAATTGTGGCTGGGCAATAAATATTAACCTAGCTAGTGAAGTCCAGGAAGTAAGCATCCAGGGACCCAATTTAGTTCATGAAATGCAATGAGATAAATGTCCAGTCCCTGGAATGCTTATCCCAAATAAGGCAAACTCATGTTTCACATACCCAAATCTCCAGGAATGTTATTCCTGAAGAAACAAAGAACAAAGCAGCACAGGAGCAGGCCCTTTAGCTCTCCAAGCCTGCGCCAACACATTTTGCCCTTCCATACTGAAACTGTCTTCACTTACAGGATCCGTATCCTTCTATTCCCTTCCTATTCATGTATTTGTCGCTACTGTGTCTGCTTCCACCACTTCTTCTGGCAGCATGTTCCAGACATTCACCACTCTGTGTACCTCGCACATTTCTTTTAAACTTCCCTCAAAGCAAACAAATGGGGACAACAACAGGAATTCCTCTCCAATTAACAAACAAGCAAACTCTAGGAGATAGCTGAAACACACAACCAAGTCACCCCACAGCCTCCTATATTCTTTAATTAAAACCTATCCTTTCAAATCTTTCCTTATTGCTGCGATTTTCAAGTCCTAACAACATTCCTGTAAATCTTCTCTATACTGTCTCCAAAGCAATTATGTCCTTCCTCTCAGTGACCACAACTGTACACAAATATCAGCTGTGGCATAACCAGCATTCTATATAATTCCATAACACATACCTGCTTTTGTGCTCTATATTTTATCCTGTAAAGGAATGCATTCAAATGTCTTCTCTACCACCTCTCTTACCTATACTGTCACCTTCAAAGACATGGGGACATGCTTTCTTACTTCCTTTACCACTCTCAATATCCCCCCGTTTGTTGTGTTCCCTTGCTTCGTTTGTCAGCGCCAAATGCATCACATCAGACTTCTCCAGATTGAATTCCATTTGTCACTTTACTGCCTACTCAAACAAACTATTTATGTCTTCTTGCAATCTATGGCCACCCACTTCACTATGAACTACCTGGTTAAATTTGCAGATGACAAAAATTAAGTGCAAACCATTAATATATACAAAAAGAAGCAAGAGATTCAACACTCAGCCCTGTGAAACAATACTGGAAACGTCTTTCCATTTGCGAAAACATTCAAAGATCTTGTTTCCTGTCACTCAGACATTTTGAGCGTAGGATTAATGGTTAAATAATCAAATATAATTTTGAGGAGAGGTCTCCCAAGTACCAATGTACCAAATCCAAAACCACTTCCATCTGGAAAGTACAAGGCAACAAATACATGGGAACACCACCACGTCCAGGTTCCCCTCCAAGCCACTCACCATCCTGACTTGGCAATATGTCACCATTCCTTCACTGTCACCCGACTCAAAATCGTGGAAATCCACACACCCAAGGCATCATAGGTCTACCTGCTGCAAATAACTGCTGTAATTCATAAGGCAGCTCACAACCACCTTCTTGAGGGCAACTAGGTGTGAGCAAAGCGACGCCCATAAAAGAAAGGACTATCATCACTGGCTGTTCACCCGTGCCCAGAAAAATGTCCTGCAGCTACACTATGACATTCTTAACCCCTAGCACAGGGAAGCAATATACCATCTTAAGGCTGCATCTATGGACACAAATACTTGTCTGTTTTCCTGATTAACGAATTCCCTATCACTACTGCTCCTCTCCACTTCTTCCTCCACACTTGTACAACTGAGCCGCCCATGGTGCCACCAACTTCGCTCTGACTGCACTCTTCTGAGGAACTAATGTCCCCACCAAAATGGGAATCTGATTAGTGAGCAGGACCTCAGCAGAGTCTTGTACGACTTGTCTGGTGGCCACCCATTCCCATGTTCCTAGTCTGTAGCATAACCACCTCTCTGCTCATGATATCCACATAGCTCTCAGCCTTGTAGATGTGCAATAGTTATTCCAACTGCTGCTCAAGCACCAAAACCTGCAGCTCAAGTTTCTGCAGCTGGTGACACTTCCTGCAAATGCTGTTGGCTCAATCACCAGTAGTGGCCATGACTTCCCATGTACAACAGGATACACATTCCACATGACCAAGCTACCCTGTTGTGACTTACTTTAATTTTGGTTTATGTAAATTTCATACAACTAGGCCTTAATTCATAGGCCTTGCAATTATTGATGAATCTTACTACTACTAAATCTAACTCATACACAAGTTCTGAACAGCAATGGCTGATTTACCAACTAACCAACTCATGACTTTTGTCTGATGTCACTAGTTTTCTGTCTTAATCCAGCTGAGGTGCAGCTATCAGACCTGCCTCATCTCTCATTGCTCTCCTGAAGGTAAACACTCTTGGGCCTAATGTAATTTTGATCAAACAATCGCTGTAATGGGAAAGAGAGGAAAGCCAATCACTTTACTGTTCTTCCATAATGCCCGTCTCAGGGTTTTCTTCCTCTAAGTGCTGCTAACTGCCCATGTTTCGATTCTCTGCTCAATTGCTCCTGTAGGTGGAACGGTCTGTTGGGGTTGCTCCACTCAGTTGCTCATCTCAAATATGACACACAAAATCATATACATTTACACAGCAACATTCTATCTGGTTTATTAGCTCAGTCACATTTATCACATTGCATAAGCTGAAAAGTGTAGAAATATTTTTCTTACTTTATCTCACATTGTTTAGTGACATGCCAAGAAAACAGGTTGAAACTGGCCAATGAGACTCAAATGTAGCACATGATATAATTCAATGTTAACTCATGGATGACAATTATTTCCTTGCTAAACTGACAGAAACTAAATTTAGTTCCTCAAATTAGAAAGCAGTGTTAGAAATCAGAAATTCTAGGTCACGAAAGAAACACTGACTATTGTCAATATAGGCTGACTTTCCAGAGAACAGAATATATCACTAGAAGCTGAAGACTAACAATTCAGACGATCTCAACCAGAACTTTATGCACATCTACTTATGTGTCAAAGAAAGATGCTCAAGTCCAAACTAAAATATTATTCACAATAGCAAATTAACATTTATGAAGCCTTTCACAGTCACAGAATGGCAGAAAACATTTTCTAACTAGTTATGTAGCAGAATGGCCCAAATAACAGATAAAATACAAATAGCCTGAATTAATGCAGCTACCATCAGACCTTAATCAACTAAGGGCTACTGCACCACGGAAACCAAGGTTTATCTTGTTCATCAATAAAGAGTTCCTTCCACATCAGTTTTTCTCTAGCAAAAATGAAGACCAACCAACCAGTCAGTGTTAGCTGGGACAGTACAAGCCTTTTATGATTTTTCTTCATCACAGTTCATTTTGATTAACTTTTTTTTACATTTTAGGGAGATCTCAGCCAGGCCGAGAACATGTTGGGATAAGCGTGACAGGATCTTGATGCTTGGGAAATTGGAGAGTCATTGGTTTGGGATGGGGAGTTATGAAAAGGAGGAAAAAGAGATAGTCACCAGAGTTCTTGCATTTGACTGCTATCTGATTTTTCACCCTTATTGGCCAAGTTGTTATTCTGTTTCTTCATTGTCTCTCTAGGACATTACCTGACTGTAATGAAATACTAACTGTATAGTTATGCTGTTTGAGCCTTTGTGAAAATGGCACAATTTTGATGTAACAACTAGACCTTCCCTATTAATTTTTAATGTTTGAACCCCTTCAAAAACAGTTTCACTAAGTTAAGGGTTAAATTTTAATAGCAAAAAAACCACAAGAATACAGATGTACAAACCCAATCAGAAGCTGCACTATCAGCAAGATAGCATCAGCCTTGGGTGAAACATAGGCAATGCAGTATAAACTCTGGGAAACTGCAGAGATATAGCAATCGCATTATGTAATGCTATAATATTTTGGACAAAGCTGAGTGGAGTTGATTTTACACTTCATGGTGATAAGACTAGCTCTCCTTGCACATGCATGAAAATTTCTGAAGGGTCCAGACCCAAAATGTCAGCTTTCCTACTCTTCTGATGCAGCTTGGCCTGCTGTGTTCATCCAGCTCTACACCTTGTTATCTCATGAAAATGGTGATCCTGTTTCATGAGTGTCCTCTCAAATTTCTTGACTTGTGCGATAACATTGTATGCCAGCCTTGTTTGATGTTGCAGCTAAGGCTCAATATATATGCTAATGTTCAATAATTTGTGTAAATGTCAAAATCTATAATCACTATGCCTCATGACTTTAAGTAGACATTAAACCTACTGCTGTGCTATTAAAAACAGTGGTCTTCTGCTACCAAATATAAACACTGTGGATACAAGAGGAGGAAAAGAAACTTCAGAAAAAGCAGCCACATTTCAGAATACCAGCTTCATAGTTCCTCCAAAAACTCAATGATTTGATCTGGCAAGTGCTAAGCTGTACAAGCCAGGCAGGCCCAGACTCAAGTGGCCTGAGGTGTATCAACAGGTTTTGGGCAAATTGGATCAGTGACAATGAACTTTCACTTCTTGGAAAATGGGTTCAGACCAAACTTTTCTGCAAGTCCAAATAAGAGGTGATACATACACAGTTTCAATCCAGGTTAGAACGAGCACAAGCCTACAGTACAAAATGCATGGTGATTCAGCTACAATTGGCTTGGTAATTCCTCTCAGATGCAGGATACACATCTGCACTTGTGCAAAAAAAAAACACTTTGCTTGTTAGGAGCAGTTGGAAATGGGGCCCATGATGCAGTTGAATTAGTTTAATCTGAATCCAGCTGTGTGCTACCTGATAAGAAAGGGCCTGAATATGGCATGTGGTACACACAACCTCAGTTTGCTACTAAAAAAGGTGAGTAACATCACTTTTACACAATGCCAACCTGCAGATCATATTTACATAAACCCCACCTGGAATTAACCATCGCGTTTACATCATAATTACCATTTGTGAAAAACAATCACCTTGACACAAACCCCCACATAAAAATAAACCATCACCTTTAGACAAAGCCCACTTGTGGACAGCCATCACCGTTCTTCAAAGCCCTTCCACAATTAACCCATACACAAAGCCCATTTGTGAAAAACTATTGCTTTCACACAAATCCAACCTGCAATAAACTATCATCAGAGACAACAAGGCGTAGAGCTGGACGAGCACAGCAGGCCAATCAGCATCAGAGTAGCAGGAAAGCTGACGTTTCGGGTCTAGACCCTTCTTCAGAAATAAGCTATCGCCTTGCACAAATAAAAACTTTTGCAAAGTGGCTGGATCTGTCCACAGAAATGACCCTGAGCTTCCAGTTACCTGCCATTTCAACACACCACTGTTTCAATGCCAACATATCTGTCGCAGGCCTGCTGCAGTGTTGCAGCAAGCCTCAGTGCAAGGTCGAACATCATTTTCTACCTGGGCACCCTGCAACCTCTCGGACTCAGTATTGAGTTCAAAAACTTGAGAGCCTGACTCCATCCTTCTACACCTTTAATTCATCCCACACCTGGTCCCATTATGACATGGGTTGCTTTTAGCATAGTCACCCATTCACACGTAATCCTAGGCCCATTATCAATTATATGAGTTGCATTCAGCAAAGCTAACCCATTTTCTCATTCTTAGCTCTTATTGTTATTTATTCAGCTTCTGTCCATAAATACCGACTAATAGTTCTGATGAAGTCACTGGACTTGAGAAACTAACTCTGCTTTTTTCCCCCACAGGTGCTGCCAGACTTGCCGAGTTTCTCCAGCAATTTTGGGTGTAATAAGCCATCACCTTTACACAAAGCCTATCTGCAGTAAACAATCGCCTTTACGTAGTTGTTGGTCTTCAGCAGTACTTACACGGCACTGATAAGGCAGCTCCCCTGTGTGGGTCCACGTATGCCTCTTCAGCTCTGACAAGCGATAAAATGCCTGTAGACAGAACTTGCACTGGAACTTCTTAATGCCACTGTGAACCAAAATGGAAGGAAAGGTATGGCAGCATTCCAACATTCTTGCCACAGTCATTTCATAAATTTAAAATATTACACCAAAGCAGCAGAAACAGGACTCTGCCATTTAACTGTCTTAACGTATTTGCTTATTCCATTAGAGCACAGCTGATTAAGACCTCAACTCTATTTTCCTACCTTTGTCTATATTTCTCAATGCTGACAAATATGCATTATTCTGTTAGTATTGAATACTTCATTTGACCCAGTATCTGCTGCACATTGGAGAGTGTGATTTCTATCACCCTTTCCTGAAATAGTGCTTGCTAATTTCACTTCTAATGGACTTGTTCAATTTTAAGATGGGACCCCTTGTTCTTGATTTCCCCCACATAAGGAAATAGTTACTTCAAATCAACCATTTAAAATCTGTGTAATTTTATAGATGTCAATTAGATCAATCCTCAACTTTCTAAGTTCAAAGGAATAACAGCGCAACGTTATGAAACCTGTCCTCAAATTTTAATAAATATTAGCTGTGCCTCAACCGTAGAAATCTCATACTCGAGTAAGAAGGCTGGGGATTAAGGTTTCATGCCCAATGCTCAAAAACAAAATCTAGGCTGATACTTCAGTGCAATACTGAGGGAGTTCATGACTTTAGGAGGTGCCTTTTACGGTCAAGCATTATACTGAGGCCCTGTCTGCCCTTCTAGGTGGATATGAATGATTCTAAAGCAAAGATCTACTGAGTCCTCATCAATATTGTCCCTCAAATCAACATCGTTGGAAGAGATTAGCTGGCCACTTACTGCAATGTTTTTGTGGGATCTTGCTTTACACATTCCTACAATAGAAACTATACTTCAAAAAGGCTGAGAGACATATGGAGTATCTTTCACAACCTTTAAGTTTAGTTTCCCTTAACTTTTCTTGGATGTTGCTGGTAAAAATCACCAACTGCCTACCATCCAGGAACCCCAGTTCTTTGATTGTACCTGCAGAAAATCTTGTGACTCTTGTAGTGTTTCACAGCCTGACCGCAGAATTCACAGAGCTGCACCAGGGGTGGTTTTCCCTTTGATGCTTCCATATGCTTCACACGGATGTGCTGAGTTAGGTCATCTGAAATGTTTTTAAACTCCTGGTTAATGAAGTATCACCATTTAGATTTCAGTGCACTTCTAGCACTAAACACACAAGAACTTCAAACATCAAATCATATTTTTACATGTTCTGTGCACAATATCAAACATCTCACAGCCACTGAAGTCTGTTACAATATTGTTCAAGGATGCTCACTGTCTTCCATTAGCTCACACAAGTGACTTCATACACATTACACTAGCATGCTATTAGAACAGCATGAGACATCGCAGAAGGTTGGCCTGTCTTTATAAATATCCACACAGGAGATTTTATTTTTAATTAATCATTGTTGGAATGAGAGTGTCACGAACTAATTCAGAATTTACTTCCTATCTCCAGTGGTACAGTTAAGTTTTGCTCCTGATCATCATTTGAGACTCAGTTCAATTTGAACTGAATTTTTCATGAACGTCTATATGAAAAGTGACCTATCAATGACCATTTGTGGAGTTAAGTTCCAAACTACTGAAATATTTTCAAACTTCACTTCTGAAAGGTCAAGTTCTCATTTTTTAAGCCAATTTGCCTAGTTTTAAAATCCCCAAACAGTGTAACTAGTTTCTATCTGACTGTCCCATCAGTTCCCTTTAATAATTTGAAAACTTCAAAGTGATACCTTAACCATCTAAGTTCCAGGAAATATAACACGAGTTTGTGTAATCTCTCATGATTTAACCTTTAGAGTTGTGCAGTCACTTTGGTAAATCTATGACCCACTCCCTCCATGCCTAATACATTTTTCCCAAGGTACAGTGCACAGAGCTAGACATAGAAGGAATAGTGGTGTAGGAGCAGGCTATTCAGCTCCTTGAGCCTGCTCCACCATTCCAGATTATGACTGATAATCTGCCTCAACGCCATTTTCCTGAACTATTCCCCATATCTCAATATCATTAGTTTCTTGAATCTATCAACCTCTATCCTGAACATACTCAATAACTGTGCTCCTGCAGCCCTTTGGTTAGAGAATTCCAAGGATTGTGTTATCTCAGTTTGAAATAGCTTACCTTTACCTTAAATTTCCTCATTCAAGAATCCTTCCTCCAAACAGGGGAAGCGCCCTTTCTGCATATACCCTGTCTAGCCTTTTACAACTTATGAATTCTTTATGAATTTGTATTAAATAACCCATTAAATAAATTCTAGAGAATACAATCTCCTCAGAAGACAGGCCAACCATCCTAGGAATTAAACTGGTGAACCACTTTTGAACTCCTTCTACAGAAAACATATTCCCCCTTAAGAAAGGGAATCAAAACTGTACATCATACATCGGGTTCAAACAAGTGAAGCAAGAAATTTTTACTCTTGCACTCAAATCGTCTTGCGTAAAAGACCAAAATACCATGTTGCTTCCTCATTATTTACTTCACTGCACGTTAGCTTTCATTGATTTATGAATAAGGATACAGGTCCCTTTGGACATCAACAGTTCCAAACTTTAATCATTTACTCTGCACTTCCATCCGTCCTTCCAAAATGGGCAACTTCACACTTGTATTTCATCTGACATGTTCTTGTCCACTCATCAAGTCCAATTCCCATTGAAGCCTCTTTGCATCATCCCCCACAATGCTCATTCCCACCAAGTTTTGTGTCATTTGCAAACATGGGAATATTACATGTGGTCTCTATATCCAAATGATGGATATGATTTATATACAGCTGGACCCCAAGCCCTGAACTTTGTCATACACCCACTAATACTTTCCTACTTTGTTTTCACTCTACTGACTAATCTTCCATCCATACTAGTAATTACCCCCAACTTTGTTTATTTACATCAGACAGGAGCCTACTTGGAAGCTTTCTGAAAATTCATATATGCCACCCACCCCATCAGTTTCCCCTTATATACTATTAGAAACATCCTCAAAAACTCCAACATGTCTATTAAACATTATTTCTCCTTTATAAAATCTATGCTGGCTTTGCAAAATATTTCAGGTGACCTTTAACATAACTTCTACATTCACCCATTTTGTCAGAGTCCTCTTGAAATCCACTATTCTATTTGCCCTTCTTTTTATTTTCTGTTTTGTCCAGAACATTTTATCGATTTGAGTACGTGGAGGCCCAAGTCTCTTTGGAGCACTACTGTCTCTAACATGTCACTGTTTAGAAAGTACCTTATTCTACTCTTTTGAACTCTATTTGTCACAGTTTTGCATATTCACTTAATCTATCCATCGGTTTTGTAAATCTGTTGGGAGTTTTAGTACAATGGTATCCTGACTATTCCAGAGTCCTATTGGAAGGCATGCATTAAGACCTTAAGTCCTCAATTGCAGACATGGATCCGGAAGATTTTATGATGTAGTTACATAAGATTAGTTGCAAAAAGGCAAAGGTGTGAAATTCAACTTCATCCATGGCATAAAACAATTTGTAGCAGATCAGTTGTTGGCTGCTGCAAGGCCTTTGTGCAGAAGTGGGGATACAAACAAATAAATTCTGTCAAACTGGGTGTGTGGAGTGGCATCCCAAACAATGAAACAATGAGAATGCCCTTACTACTACAGCCATCTGGTCCTGTACATCTTCAAACCTCAAACCAGACCCTGTGAGGAACATTCGCAAGGGAAGGTGTAATGACATGACAAAACAAAACCAAAAAACAGACACCTACTTTACACCCTGCTCAATCTTCTTTACCACTGAAGTCAATAAAAAGGAAATGAGACCCAATGAATGATGGGCAATCTATCCATTACATAGAATTTCACTCCTAAATGATTTCTGTGGATTTTCACCACAATGACATACTGAGTTATTGAATATAATGGTAAGTTTACCAGATGATCACAGAATCCATTCACCTGAAAAACATTTTACTCATACTTACTTTTCACTTTATATGCCTTGTCACACAGGCTACACTGATGGGGCCTGGCATCCCCATGGTATGCCACATGGTCACGCAGCTTTTCCATGGACTTGAGTTGTTTCCCACACTGGTCACACTGATATAATTTCTTGCTGTGATGGGTTTTCTGGTGTTGGCTAAGCTGACAGCTAGAAAAATAAAGTGACTTTCAATCGTCCATTTTGTTAACCATTAGAACATCTTCTGAAAGAAAAGGTGCAGGTGCTCAGGGTACCAAACGATCTGAAAACTTTAATAGGAGTGTGCAAAATCAATTACTTGCTAATAAATTAGACAACTGAGGTGTGCATGACAGGAGGGAGTAGGGAAGAGAATGGCATAAAATTTGGTATCAAAATTGACAAAGGCCTTTGCCAAAATGATTCTTGAGCAAGCCATGTATCAGGATACTAGAAGGCTCTGAGAAAACTTACATCCTATCGTTTAAGAGCTTGATGATTCATATCTCCCGATTTACCTTCCATTTTTTTCTCTCCCAAAAAATATAGACCAACATTTCTCCATTCTTCCATATATTATTTTGTTTTTAGTCATATTTAAATTAATCAATCTACATTTGTCATTGAATTATTTTACCTGTTTCCACTTATCTGGTTCACTAATGTTCTTTAGGGAGGAAACTGCCATTCTTACCTGGTCTATACTACGTGTAATTCCTGACCCATAGCAATGTAGTTGACTCTTAACAACCCTCTGGGAGCCAGCACTGCCCTCATCCCGTGAATGAATTTTTTTTAAAAAAAAAAACTTTTAATAACACATTCCCCCCAACGGCTTGCAACAATAAAGCAAATTTAATACAGAAATACACAGGTCAGCAATGTTGAGCATGATGGGGCAAGTGGGATGGTATTTAGTGCGGGATAGAATATGGGAAGCAAAGTATTGAATGAGCTGAAGTTTGCACCAGCTGAAAATTTGCAGACTGACCCAACAGATCATTGGAGTAAAATCACAGAACGGTTACAGCACAGAAAATGTTCTTTTGCCTTTAATGTTCACATCGAATCTCTGGAAGAATAATTTAGTTAATCCTGCTTGCCCACCTTTCTCATCTCTCCCTGGAAAGCATCTTCAGATGTTCATCCAATAGTCAATTCAGAAGGTGGAACAGACAGAGGATTTCAAAGGCAGGGGCCTAGCTGAATGATGGCACAGAGGTGAAAGTAAATAACCTCTTTGACGGAAAGAATATGCTGCTAGAAGCTCGGCTGCAGCTAGAACAGGATTCAAACTGTTTGATTCAGTTTGAGATTGTGGCCAGGGCTGTAAGTATTGGCTTTAGTATTTCCATCACTTTGCTGGAAGTTACTATAGCTTTTCTAAGAATGAGGTCGGATAGGCAGTTTTGACAACACAGGCAGTGGAGTAGGTGAGAGAAGTGGTGGTGAAATTGAATTTTACTTTATCAACGAACATGTGGAACCATACAATCTAATGTTGCAAAGGGATAGGCTATACATAAGGAAAAGGAGAGGTAAACCCAAGGTGACAGTGCAGGTAAGGGAAGAGAAGCAAGCCATTGCTGAAGAACCTCTGTTGAATCAACTGAAGAAAATGTAATCAAACTGAACAGTAAATGGAAGTTATTGGAGAATGATGCAGCTAATTGTGTAAAAATGCAACCACAAAGAAACTGTGGAAATGTAAAATAGCACTTTAATGTGGATCTCAGCCACAATTTTATTTAGAGCTTTTTTAGTGCGCAGAGTGGATGCAAAACTAACTGGAAGACTGAAACAGGGAGTTATGGGAGAAGCACATTGCTGTGCTTGTGTGTTTGTGTGCGCACGCACATGTACATGCATGCAAAAGTCTCTGCACATAGCCCTGGGCCAATATTCAATTTTCTTTTCTATAAGCAGCACAGGATTAGAACCAAATTCCAGACAAGAATTAAACAGGAAAACGAGGGTACACTGAAATAGCTACAAGCACCACCACAATCTTGGTACCGATTATGTTATTGAACTAACATTCAGAGAACATGAGTTCAGACTCCATCATGGCCATCAGTTTGAGAAGCTAAATTTCATTACCTGCTTTAAAATCTGAAAATAAAACAGTGGTAGCTGTAAAAGTGACACAGAACATATCAGACCTTTAAGAAAATCCAAATGTTTTATAACTATCTTTTAGGGAAGGAACCCTGGCATCCTCATCTAGATTGCCCTCTATGTGACTCCAGCCCCGTGTCAATATCATTGATTCTTAATTACCTTTTAAAAAGTTATTCCAGTTGGAAGGAACTGGTTCAAGGTAATGGTCCACCATCATCCTGGCAATAAATACCAGCGCTGACCATATTCTAGCATGAGTAAAAAAACTAACTGGCTGCGCAACACAAGACATCATACTTGATGTGCTGTGATAACCCAGAGTTCTGTAGAAGCAACAACTCACCTGTAACTGAACAATTTCACACACACGTCACAGCTGAACAACTCCCCACCAGCAGAAACCTGATGAGAGAGGTAGCGTGTATATGGCAGCAGCTTCTTACAACCTTCACATCTCAGTCGTTTCCTTTCCAGAATGTCATCTCCATCTTCTGAAAGGTCCTTGGTTATTAGTACAGAGTCCTTCTGTGGTTTCTCCTTTGATCGTTTTGGTCTCCCACAACGTGTCACTAACGAAGATTCCACATTTAAAGATGGCAAAACACTGGTGCTATTTTTGACACTACCATGAACATCACTCTTTGAGTTTCTCTCCTCCACAGCAATATTTAGAATTTCAGGCACAGCCTTTTTCTGGGATCCACTTATTCTCACTTTGGTCCACTGACATGAAACTTTACAATTTTCTGATTTGGCAATAATATCTTGATTCTCTTTCCTCCCATTCACATGAATTAGTCCAGTCTTTGGACATCTTGATTTTCTGTTAGAAGCAATTGTTCTAGCTAATCTGGCAGTCTGCAATCGAGTTTTGATTTTGGCCAAGCATGGTCTGTGAACCTTTTTGTTAACAACTGATTCGTTATTCATTTCAGTCTTGCAAGGTGGACTCACCGCCTGTACAGAATTATCTTCCTTCATTCTCTTAATCAACTCTAGGTCTTCCAAGTCTAATCCCACTTCTTGGTTCCTTACAAGAACATTTCTTAATTTACAGATCTCTTTGTCTAATATTTGGCCGTTGCCATTAATTCCACTCTTCTCCATGTGAAGCTTTACTGGTACACAAACATTCAAACTCTGAGCAGCTGAAAGGAAATCACTCATGTGACAACCTGGGACCTTAGAAGTATAAAAATACTCTAACAAATGGCTAAAACCCTCCAAGCTCACTGTGTCCAGAACAACTGTGCACTCCTGTTTATTCTTGCTCAGGGTTGTATAAAAGTAGCTGCTGCATGCAGACAAGATATTTTTATGAGCATGAAATGTCTTTCCCTCCACAACAACTGCAATATCACAAAATAAACCTATAGCTCGCTGTTCATAAAGTTTCTGAAGAATTGCTTGACAGTGATTGTAACATTCTTTAATATAGGAAGGACTCTCCATTGTCTCCAAAAGATTCAACGAATTTGCACTTGCATTAAGACTTCTCAAAAGGAGAACCGAATAGCAGACCAAATCAAGCACCACAAATGCTTAAAAAGTGCAGTTTGTAATGATCCACGATCCAAATGTTCTCAGTTCCTCTGAAGAAGCTGCTTGTTCTCAATGTGTTTACTGTAAAAACAATTAAAGTGGTCATTTAAATTAGAAGGACATTTTACATTAAATTTTGTATCTAACACTAACAACCACTTGAATTTATATAGCACCGCTAACAATGAAAACAAAATCACAAGTTGCGTCCTTGGTGTATTATAAACAAAATTTGAAACGAGCAACATTATTATGTCAGGTGCAAAAAGCTTGATCAAAAATATAGCTTTTAAGCAGCATCTTAAGAGGAAAGAGGAGAAGCAAGACAACAAGATTTAATAACAGAACTGATGACCTTCAGCCAGTCACCAATGAAGCAACTGAGAGTTGGGCAATGCCACAGGAGTGGAAATAATCTGCATAATGGTACGGCTACGTAGTCAGGACGGGGTTCAAGGATAGATCTAGGGGAAGTGAAGAACAACCAGAGATTATGATGCAGAAGTAGGAAGATAGGTGATTCTCGGATGGTCATACAGTTCAGGTTCATGAAATAGTCACATCTGGTCTCAATTTCCAAATCAAAAAGACAGTGTCTTTTGCAAGCTTTAGGGTTAAATGATTCCTCTGCAGTTCAGCAAAGTATTATAATAACGTACAGTCACTCATCCCTATAGCTCATGCGGGAGTACAAGCATCCCAACATCTCGCGCTCACGTAAAACGCTTCAAGTTTTACTCATGGGAATCAGATTTCCTCAGTGAACCTTACTTATTTTGACATACTTCACTCGCTTAACTAGGTTCTTAAGTGCCTCTGTCCATTTTATTTCTGATCCGCGGTTACATCTTCAAACTTCCCTTGACGTTGACAAGTCATTCTGTGAGCAAGGAGGGAAGTTAACGGACGTTTTTCAAACCCGTCGGCTCCCGGCTGCACTGCGTGCAATGTCAAAGAGAACTGGTCTTCTGGAAGGTCGGGGCAGCAGAACTCCAGGACGGCAGGCTCTGCGCCCGGGATTACACCGCCATGAAGCCGCTGTCGCTGGCCCGGTCTGTGGGACAGGGATTCCCCAGCGGCCCCTCTCCGCCGGCTGTACCCGGGAGACAGAGAGAGCCCACCCGGGGGCGGGGGGAGGCAGCCCGACTGCGGCCTTCACCCGCACACGCCAAACTGGGCCCTGAAACAACTTTCTTTCTGGGAAAAAAAACAAACCCTCGCGCCCCAACTCTAAAGACCTCCCTGCCCCCCGACTCACCTCCACAGCAACCGAGAACACACTCCCTCAAAGGCGACCACCCGCCGCCTCTGGCCTTTGACCTCTGATCCCGGACTTCGCGGAGCCAGGCGGCCCTCGGCGAGGACAGAGGGGAGGTGGTTGCTAGGTGACCGGTTGCTCAGAGGCCATCACACTGATCGCGATCGGGTTCCTCGCTTTTTGACGGGTTGGGCTTTGAGGGAGATGTCAGTGTCGGCTGCAAGTTCACTGATAGCTTTGTAGGTTGTCCCACTAGTTATCAAGTGGGAGTGGATTGAGCAGCTCTTGGTGCTCTTGTTTGGAAGGTCTCGCCTTTGATGATGCCTTTGCCATTTTACTCATGATTCTGCATCTGCTTCCACGTGTTCATATCAGCAAAGCAGACTTGGAGGCTTCAAGACTGTCTTTGAAACATTTCCTTTAACCCCGGGAAATATAGTGATGTGCAGCCACATGTGAGAAGATGTCATTATCTGTGGAAGGAGCCAGAAGCAAAGTCCACAGTGATTTTGTCCATGGAGAAAGAGTAAGCTAACGTTTCGATTCTAGGTATCTCTTCTGACGGCCACTGACAGGGATCGTGGTGAGCAGTGCTGCAAGGTGCAGTGTGTTTGGAATAGGAGCATAGGTCTTTTTGAACATGATTTGGAGAGTCACAGTCTCCTGATTCTTGGTGATCTGGCTGCTTTTCATGTGCTCAGGTGCTCTTCCAGTTGTGTTTAGCAGCTCCATGTTCTCTTTGCCTTGTGACACTAGAAGGGTAGCAACTCTTCACAGCACCAGGCACTTACATCCAATTCTCTTAGCAGCTTGCGCTGATCCGATGGTAGCTGTGTATCAATAACCAAAACCCAACCCAGATACCCAACATCTCAAAGGGCCACCCTGATTCCTCAGAGTGGACAGGACTGTCTCTCCAATGTGCGTCCACCTGCATTCACCTGGTTTGCATGGACACAGCAGGTTTAGCTTTTGCACGCTTATCAAAATCAGAATGTGTCCATCAACAAGTTCAGATCAGGCAGAATTTTGGGATCACCCTCTCCTTAATGACTCAGTGGAAATGGCATTTGAAAACCAGCATGTTGAGTGGCACTGATATTTTCACCTCCTGCCCAGTTCCATTCCTGCCAGCAGCGTGACCTGAAATTTCAGCCCTTTAAGAGGGTTGAGCACTTAGGAAGGATTACATATTCAACAGCAAATTCAATGCAAAATTAGCCCTTTTTAAATAATTTAGCCCAGACACTGGAATATATATAAATGTTGCCTATAATTCATTTTCTTCAATTTGAGAGTTTACAAGTACAACAAGTCTGTACTCTGTCTGGAAGCATGTAGATAATTGATTTCTGTTAATTGCATTCTGTTGACTTTAGTTATTACTCATTAAGTTCGCTTGGTAATTGTACACCAAGGCACTCCAGCACGGAAGAATATAATGACACCTGTAGCCTCTGTTCTGCTCATTTGATACTACAGAAATAAGGAATTCAAGTATACTCAAATAGTTGAAACCACTGTAGGAATTGAAATATTACATGAATATTTCTATCTGGCAATTTAACTTGCATGAATATTTCCTTTGAAGCATTTGATCCATAAGGTTCTTATGAAGATTTTTAGCTCGAGTTATGGATGAGGTTGTTGGCTTGCTCGCCGATCTGGCTAGTTATCGTACAGATGTTTCGTCACCAAGCTAGGTTACATCATAAGTGCAGCCTCCAATGAAGCGATGTTGTTCTACTCCGCTTGGAATTTATATGATCCAGTCTGTTAAGTTGGGTTGTGTTTATTTCCGGTTCTGTTCTGCATGGGTTTGTATATGGTGTCTAATTCGACATGTTTGTTGATTGCATTACAGGTTGAAAACCAGGCCTGTGGGAATTCCTGTGTGTGTTTGTGGTTGGCTTCAGCTAAGATGGTCACGTTGTCCCTGTTAAATTGATGGCCTTCATTGTCCGAGTGCAATGAGATGTGGGAAAATTTGTCATGTCGTTTTGCTGCTAGCTGGTGTTTATGTATCCTAATGGCTAGTTTCCTTCCAGTCTGGCCAATGTAATGTTTGTTATTTAGTTTGAGACAGTGACCATGGAGGAAGGATGGAATTGGTGGTGAACAGTTTGTGGCAGGGACTGAAAACAATAGCTTTGGCCTACTGATATTTAACTATGGAAGTTACAGCTATTTTGGCAATATATAACAGATAGGCAATCTTACAATAAAGATGTGAGGGGACAGAGAGAGGTGGTCATGAGGAAGAGTTGGGTGTTATCAGTATACATGTGGAAGTGAACCTATGTTTGTGATATACAGCCAAGGAGTAACATGTGGGTGCATTCAAGGAGAGAGCCAAGGGCAGAAACTAGGGGACTCCATGGTTAATGTTGCAAAAGTTGGGAAGAGAAAACATATCTGTAATTGCTGTGACTACAACTGAATAAGTGAGTGAAACCAAACAAAGGCATTGCCTCTGAACTAGACAGTGAAAGGGATGATGGAGGAGGGATGATGTACAATGGAATCGTACACAGAGAATGTAATTTGTGATTTGAACTGCTTAAGCGCTGTGCTAGGCAAAATGTCAAGACCCTACTTGGGTGCTGCAGCCAATTCTTGGCACATTACCATAGATAAGAAGCACTCAGAGAGAATGCAAATGACATTTACAAGAACGCCTCTGGGCATGAAGTAGTTTAGGTATATGGGGAAACCAAAGAAATTGGTGTTTTTGTCCTTAAATAAATATTGAGAGAATATTTGATAGAGGTGTTCAAAAACGTGAAGGATTTTGTTGTAAATAAAGCAAAACCATTTCCAGTGATAGATGGATCAGTGGATCTAGATTTAGGATATTTTGCAAAAGAGTTCGAGGTAATTTGAGGATTTTTTGTTTGTGAAGAACAAGACATTTAATCAAAATGCCTAAAAGAGTGTTGAAAGGAGATTCTGTAATAACTTTCGAAAGGAATACATACCCAAAGAAAAATACTTGACAGGGTAATGCGGAAAGAGCAGAGAGTGGGATTAATTGGCTAACTGTTCCAAAGAGCTGGCTTAATTGGCCAAATAGTTGCCTTTATGCTATGAGTCAATGAAGGAAAGAGTAAATGTTTAGCTGAAGATAAGGACATCAAAGATAGAGTAAGTGAATTGTTGATCAGATCACTGACTGCACAAGTAAGTATTTTGAATGAAGGACTAATGGTTAAATAATTGGCAGTTAAACATAGTTGATTAGGGACAGCTCTTGTTTCAAAATAGCAATGTGATTGAAATGGGAATGTGGATTGTATGATAATTTGTAGGAAGGTAAAGTTGAGGATTATCAGATCAACCGTGCCATCTTGAATCATAGGGCAGATTTGATGGGCCGAATGATTTTATGGATTATGACGAGTACAAGAAAGTGATTGTGATTATGAGAGTAGTGAGCGTATGTGAGGTGGAAAGAGGTTGTGTCTGTGTGTATGGGTTGGACAGTAGAAAAAGATTCGTGTCAAACATAAACACTAACTTAGACCAGTTGGGCTGAATGGCCTTATTGCACTTTCTGTATAATCGTTTTTCATAAAATTTGCAGAATTAGTCTGTATTGTCCTCTCATTTTTCTCTATAAACAATAAAATTATAAGCATGCATGAGTGTTTTAGTGAATGAGTAAAAATTCTAATTCTATTCACAATTATCTACATGTGGCCTTTATTTGTTTTTCTCTAAATGGCTTCAACAAGTCCGAGGTGAAATATTGGGCAGATCTTTATTTTGTTCCTCTATTTCACAAGAAATATCACCTGATATCTTGGAAGATGGAAATATATTATGGGGTCTTTTTAATTTACAATTGTGGAGGAATAAACTTTTCAAAACAAGTCACTTTGATTTCAGTTGCTGGAAATACCGTAGCACTCAGAGGATCAATAGTTGCTGAGGTTTTTGATCCCATCACTGGAGGTGCGTGCAATATTTTGATAAGGAATTAAGCTTTGGAAGTTTTGTTGCACTCTTAACAAAGGTGGCCCAATAGCTCAAGCAGTTAAATGCCTGACTCACAACTAAAAGGCTGACAGCCCAATTCTTGGCACCGGCTGTCATTCACACTGCTCTGTCTAAATGATCAGATTGTTGACTTGAACCCTGGACTATGGGGAAATATTCTATTTGAGGAGAAGGGAAAAGGGAGATTGTTCAGTGCATTACACTTCAATTGCATCTCTAGAATCACCAATGAGGATTATGATTAAATTTCAATCTTGAATATCTCCCCACAACTCTTCACACCAAATTTAAAATACAAGAAGAGAAAAAGGGAAGATAAAGCAGATTAAATACTTTTCACCAAAACCCATTAAACGCTCAAAGTGCATTAAAAATATAATGTAATGCTAAAATGTCAGTAAGAACGGAAGCCAACATTCTATTTAGAAAAATATTATTGATTAAACAAACTGAAATTTTCAAATGCTTCATTTTGAAGTTATCTGTGTCAATCCCATGATACAAAAACAGTGGAATGGTACAACACAACTGAGATGTCAGGCATACTGCAAAATCCTCTGACTGTTGTTGGATTAAATGTACTGCTATTTAATTATCTACACATGCTTAAGAATATTAGCTGTAGCACAAATAAATTCGAAGAGGGAAAATTTAACTGCCAAGAACAAATGGGTTTTGATCATATAGGATGTTAAATGTGGGAATAACAGGAATCATGCAAGAACAAAAGTAAATTGGCAGAATCTTCCAGACTTGTAAAATTCCCATGAGTTGGGAGCATTTACAGTTGCCAATTTGCTTGGGTCAGCATTGTTCCAGCATAGCAGCTCTTCTGCATGGTGGTCAATTAGTAGGTTACCTCCATTTCACCATGAAATGAAGGATGGTGGAACAGGGAAGTAGGTAGACCTACTGAAATATCTAGCTGGCAGACCACCAGGATCCCAGCCAATGATAATCCTGGATAAGTCAGATTCCAGTGTGAAACCTGGCTTGATTGACCATAAGATTTATTTTTGCAATTTGATTACCAGTATGGTCAGTCACTGATCATATTCACATGACACTGCTAAAGTACTTTTAACAAAAAAAATAGGTTTTTGCACAAAGGAAAGAAAAATGTATTTATATATGACAGTTGTGCAAGATCTGATCATAAGTAACAAAAAAAAACCCTTTATCCCAGCAATACTTTTCACCACCCCCATGAAGTATCATTCCTATTTTGATTTTAAAATGTTTTATTCAACTGACATGTTTGTAAATGGTTCTTTTTCATGAGTTTCTACACATTCACAGATTTGATTCTGATTCTCTCTATTACTGTGTGTCTCTGACATAGACAAATCATTTCACTGAACTCTAAGAAAATAAACTTATGGCTGCTAAAGCAGTGTAAGAATTCTTTCCAACTCTGATGGCCTGAAGACCGACAAAACTAAATTACTCCTCTTCTGGAATGAGACTGTTCCTCTGAATTCACTCATGCTGTCTGTCTGTGTATAGCATAAAAATTTCACTTAAAAACATTTATGCGTTATCTTCCAAGGTAGATTGCTAGTCATTTAATTTAGTACATGCTTTCTTGGAAAGGCTCTTACGAATTCTGATTAAAAAATTACTTTTTGACCTTCACAGAACTAAAATCAAAAATTCAACTAACGTGGCAAAACTTCCCAAGGCACTTTACAGGAGCACTATTAAACAAAGTTTGGCATCAGGCATAAAGAGATATTAAGGCAGGTAACAAAAGTTTAAGTCGAGCTAGGCTTTATGGAGCGTCTTAAAAATTGAAAGCAAAGTGTACAGGTTATAGTTGTATCAGAGATAAAAGGTACTGCAGATGCTGGAGAATCCGAGATAACAAGCATGGGGCTGGATGAACACAGCAGGTGATAGGGTGGGATTTTCCAGAAGTACAGCCTCGGCAGCTGAAAGCATGGCTACTAAAGATGGAACAATTTAAATCTGCGATTCTCTAGAACCCATAATTAAAGCAGTGCAGATCAAAGTTGTAAGGTTAACAAGGTGTAGAGCTGGATGAACACAGCAGGCCAAGCAGCTTCAGAGGAGCAGGAAAGCTGATGTTTCGGGCCTGGACCCTCCTTCAGAAATAATTTCAGACCCGAAATATCAGCTTTCCTGCTCCTCTGATGCTGCTTGGCCTGCTGTGTTCATCCAGCTCTACACCTTGTTATCTCAGATTCTCCAGCATCAGCAGTTCCCACTATCTCTGAAAGTTGTAAGGTTGGTGTGGATTAGGGACAGGGAGACATGAAGGCACAGAGATTTGAAAACAAGATTAAAAATGTTAAAATCCATGTGTTATTCAAACAGGAACCAACACAGATGAGTGAGCACAGAGACAATGGATGAACTGGAGTTCCCATGAGTTAGGAGACAGGTAGTAAAGTTTTGAAATAAAAACAAAGTGCTACAGAAACTCAGCAAGTCGGGCAACATCTATGAGGTGAGAAGTAGAGTTAAGGTTTCAAGTCCAGTCTGACTCTTCCTTGGAAATGCTCTGATGAGCAACTGATGCTCAGCAAAGGACTTAGTTTTATCCCTTTAAAGTTTTTGATGGGCTGAAGTTTAGGAGCTGAAGATGGGATACCACACAGGGATATATTTGAAAGTTGCACCAAAAGGTAACAGATGTATGAATTAGGGTTTCAGGAGTAGATAAGCTGAAGCAGAGGCAGAATCAAGCAATATTACTGATATCAAAGTGACCAATCTATCTTAGTGAAGGCGAAATATGTTTTCGGAACTCATCTTTGGGTTGACTATGACAGCAAAGTTAGAATATCTTTTTCTCAGTGCAGACTCGATGGACCGAGGAGTCTCTTCTGTA
The DNA here is from genome assembly GCA_024137785.1 of Ginglymostoma cirratum. NCBI lineage: Eukaryota > Metazoa > Chordata > Chondrichthyes > Orectolobiformes > Ginglymostomatidae > Ginglymostoma > Ginglymostoma cirratum. Next base: position 12,113,293 of record JAHRHZ010000270.1, read on the forward strand.
CTATATGATTCTATGATTCTATGATTCTAAAATTAGTCTTTTAATCCCGCTTTCCAGCACTTGGTCAATAGCCTTGAATGTTAATGCATGTAAAGTACTCATCCAAGTACTTATTAAAAATTGAGGTTTCCCATCTCAAATATCCCCCCAAGCAGTGAATTCAGATTCCCAAGAAATCTCCTCCAAGCCTCCTGCCCTTCACTCTAAAATTAGGCCACCCCTCATTATTTATCCTAACTGATTATTATCGAAAGAAAACAGTTGCTTTCTATCCACTGTGTCCATGCCCCTCTAATCTTATACACCTCAATCAGGTCCTCTCTTGGGCTTCTCCTCTCCAATGAAAACAACTCATTGGTTCAAAATTTTTAAATTGGTTAAAAGTTTACTGCTGTAAATGAAACTTAGAAACATAGTGACACATTAAATCCACTGTAGATGTTGCCAAGTTGGAAATAAACTGCCAAATAACTTGAACATGGGGCCTGAGCTGATTAGTTGGACAAGGCAGCATCTTCATGTTTTAGACAATTCATGATCCCTGACATCTTCCAATTCCTGTTTCTAGTGGGTTAGTTGGGGCTGTCGTGTAAAATTGAGTCTGACTTGTAAAGAAATCACAGTTTAAGAGAGATGCTTCCTCCAGTTATCCAGAAAAGAAAATGACAGTATTCTTTAGGGAAAAAAACACATCCAAAAGTAATTTAATGAACTATGTTTGAACTGTAGTCACAATTGTAATGTAGGAAACAATTTGCTCACATCAAGATCAAACAAGGTACACTGAGGTAATTACCAAATAATTTTGTTTAAGTGGTATTGATGTGAGCTAAATATTGGCCATGCGACCAAGAAGAGTTCCCAACCTTTCTTCAGATAGTGCCTTGGGATCTTTCACATTCACGTCAAAGGGCAAACACGGCCTTGGCTTAAGATTTCTTCCAAAAGCCTAATTAATAAAACTTCAATTAAGTATATCCAGAAGATTTAACTAAAGCTAATAGTTTATACAAGGTGAAATTAGATTATAAAAGAGGAAATAGAATTTTTCTGTCAGATCATGAATGAACAGCTGAGACCTGAAAATTGCAATTCCTGAGTCACATGGGAACTTCAGGATACTTCATGTGTCTTGGAGTTATCACATACATGGGAAGCATCCCCACCTGCTTGCGTGGGCTGCACTTCAGAATTTCTGAGCTTGCAGAGTAACAGGGAAAATAAGAGTTTCTAGTTTGCAGTGCCCACCCAACAGACATTGAGGTTCAGGATAGTGATTTGGTGGCATTCCAGGGATGAGCATCCATCCAAATACTCCCAAAGCCCAAATTGTCTGTCACCATTGCAGGTCCTCCACTTTGGCTTTTACATTCTCCCTCAGTTGTTCAAATCTCCCGTTGGAGTCATTGATACTGCTTTATTACTGTCCGAGCCCCTCGCTTCATCTGTAGACATTCAGGCAGTTTTGGGATTCACTTTCCCTTGGGAACTAGGTATCTCAGCAAGTCATCAGATCCTCAGATACATACATCCGCTCTTGGGAGGCCACATTTTAGTTATCCCCGAAATCCAGATTGTTGTTGGGAACAGAAGGTGAAAGCATAAAGTTGAGTAGTTCACTGGGCACTGGGAATTACTATCATGGTATTGAGCCTTGCCGGTGGTCATACAGTTTTCCTCTTCTCCGTGGTATGCCACCAATGTTGGTTTGCGCCAGGCACTGGGAATTTCATGGGTGCTGTTTAGTGTTTTTCTAAAACCATACATGGTTCTTATCCCTATCCCTACAGGATGTGGGCAGTTGTTTTTTACACCTAAGCAGCAAACCATCTCTTTGGATTCAGGGAAGTCCTTCATTGCAATCTGTCATGATCTCTATAATCTTAAGTGTTTTACTATTATGTTAGTTCAATTCAAAAGAACTTAAAATTCCATAACAAAAACAAAGTTGCTGGAAAAGCTCAGCAGGTCTGGCAGCATCTGTGAAGGGTCTGAGGAAGGGTCAGCAGACCTGAAACATTAACTTTTTTCTTCACAGATGCTGCTAGACCTGCCGAGCTTTTCCAGCAACTTTGTTTTTGTCCACTGCTTTTTGTCATTTATATAAATGATTTGAATAGGAATAAAGAAGGAATGTTCAGTAAGTTTGCAGATGACACCAAAATTGGTGTTGTAGTGGACAGTGAAGAAGGTTATCTCAGAGTACAATGCATCTTTGATCAGATGGGCCAATGTGCTGAGGAGTGGCAGGTGGAGTTTAATTTAGATAAATGTGAAATGTTGCATTTTGGGAAGGCAGATCAGGGCAGGTCTTAAATACTTCATGGTAGGGTCCTGGAGAATGCTGCCAAACAAAGAAACTTTGGAGGGTAGGTTCATAGTTCCTTGAAGGTGGAGTCACAGGTAGATAGGGTGGTGAAGAAAGTGTTTGGAACACTTGCTTTTATTGGTCGGTGTATTGAGTTTAGAAGTTGGGAGGTCATGTTGCAGCTGTACAGGACAATGGTTAGGCCACTTTTGGAATACCAACTTCAATTCTGGTCTCCCTCCTTTGGAAAATGTTAAACTTGAAAAGGTGCACAAAAGATTTACAAGGATATTGCTGGGGTTGGAGGGTTTGAGCTATTGGGAAAGACTGAATAGGCTGGGGCTACTTTCCCTTCAGCATCGGAAGCTAAGGAGTGACCTTAAAGAGGTTTATAAAATTATGAGGGGCATGGATAGGGTGAATAACGAAGGTATTTTTCTCAGGGTAGGAGAGTCCAAAACTAGAAGGCATATGCTTAAGGTGAGAGGGGAAAGATATAAAAGGGACCTAAGGGGGAACTTTTTCATGCAGAGAGTGGTGCGTGTGTGGAATGAGCTGCGACAGGAAGTGATAGAGATTAGTACAATGACAACATTTAAAAGGTATCTGGATGGGTGAATAGGAAGGGTTTAGATGAATGTGGGTGAAATGCTGGCAAATGGGACTAGATTAATTTAGGCTAGCTGGTCAGCATGGATGAATTGGACGGAAGGGTCTGTTTCCATGCTGTACATCTCTATGACAGGCCTTGTTGGGTAACCTGGTCAACTAACTTGATTCCTTATGTAATTGTGGTTGCCTGATATACCGACAATACTGTGCTTTCCATGGTCCTATCAAGAGAGAACATAGTAAATGCCCGTCGTTTCAGGTTCGTCCTAAATATTTTTTGCACTTCTATTCTCTTTGAACAGCATCCAGTGTTTCCATTGGTCTTTCCATACCAATACATGCAAGTATCACTTGTTTGCAGGATCCTGGAAGGTCTTTGCCAGCAAAGTGCTCAGCCTGCTTTTGCAAGTAGGGCCTAACTATTTATTAATCCCCTTATATGCTGCAACTGGGATAAAGATTGGTGAACCTTAGCTTTCAATAATGCAACTTTTTGCTGTCACTATGAAGTTCCAAATTATTTTTGGTGCTGAATATGGCCCCACCCAACATAATGTGTATTCTCGCCTGCTCCAGGTGATTGTGTGGTCACAACTCCAAACATAAACCTATTATCCATGAAGATGCCGATTCACTTTCCTTCCCCTTTAAGAGTTTTGACTGGCGCTACAAGTTCAGTGACCAGACTTAAATAAACCAGCTTTTGAAATCATTATCTTGGACTGAACAATGTTCAAGGTAATCAGTTTATTTAGGATAATCAGTGCACATTGTTTGGCCACAGAGAGAAAAAAAAATCCCTCGTTATCCTTGAGAAGGTGGTGGTGAACTGCCTTTTTGAACCTATGTCTCTTCTATGTCTGTGCAGTTCCAAATTAAGCTGACATTCAATGTTTTATTTGATCCTTCAAGCCTCAACAAGAGAGACCTTACAGCAACTTCCCAGCCTGCCATATAAGTATAGCCATATACCCACATGCACTGCTAAATAACTGTGTAGTTGTCTGATTAATTTCTGTCCTAAATGGGCACCCGGGAATACATAGGAGGGAAACATCAGAGCCAAGAAATGTAGTCATTACAAGAGATTTCATAATTAGGGGAACAGATAGGCATTTCTGTAAACATCACCATGAGTTTTGCATATTGTGTTAGTATAATTGTAATTTACATCATCGTGACGGTATAGGATATTCTGCAGACAGATGGAAATGATCTAGCACTGGGGCACTTGATGATACCAAAAGAGAGCAGGTATTGAGATCTGGCGTTCAGATTTTCAGGAACCCTGCAAGAAGCTTAAAAATTACAAATACAGTAATCTCTGGATTACTCCCAGTGTCAGATGTTAGTGAGAATAGAACTAGGAAACAGGATGGACCAATGTGTGGCTTGAGGGAATGTGGAAGATGGAGGGCACCAGATTCTTGGGACAGTGGCATCAGCTCTAGGGTATGAGGTTCTTTATGAGCATGGCAGAGCTCACTATTGTGGTTAGGGAGAGTCAAAACTGGAAGTGCTCAGTTAGGGAAGGTAGGATGGCAAGACTGACAACATTATTGTGTCAAAGAAAAGGACAGTCTTGAAGGGGATATATAAATATTGAATTGGAGTTGGAAAACAAAAAATACTTGGTTCTGCTACTGTATGCAAATGCCCCCAAACACAGTGTGACAGAGAAGTAAATATGGGGAAAAATCACAGAACATCAAGGAGAATAGAATAGTGATAATGGAGGACTTTATGCCAAGTTATATTTGGTCATTTAATGTTAGGGTAAAGTGTAAGGAGAGGGGTGAATTTATGAAATCTCAGAATCAAGGATTGTTATGGTGCGGAAGACTACTCAGACCATTGTGTACACACTGGCTCTCTGTGCATTTGCTTTAAACTTCGTACCAATCTCCTGCCTTTTTCCTGTAACCTGACACATTGTTTCCTTTTAAATAATAATCCAGTGCCCTCTTGAATGCCTCGGCTGACTCTGCTTCCACTATACTTCCAGGCAGTGCATTCCAATTACTAACTGCTCACTGTGTGAAAAAGTTTTTTGTTTTCACCTCAAATTTGCTTACTTTTCAAAACATACCAAAACTGTGCTTTCTTGTTCTTGATCTGTTTATGAGTGGGAACAGTTTCTCCCTGTCCTCTCACAATTTTTAAAACGTATATAAGATTTCCTCTTGCCTTCCCCTCTTCAAGGAAAACAGTTCTAACTTGTCAAATCTCTCCTCATAACTTAAGTATCTAGCCCTGGAACAGTTCTCATAAACCTCTTTCCAAAGCATTCATATACTTCAATAATGTGAAGCCCAGAACTGTACACAATATTCCAGCTGAGGTCTAAACAGTGACAAAAACAAAGTTGCTGGAAAAGCTCAGCAGATCTGGCAGCATCTGTGAAGGAGAAAACAGAGTTAACGTTTCGGGTCCGGTGACCATTCTGAGGAAGGATCACCAGACCTGAAACATTAACTGTTTATTCCTTCACAGATGCCGCCAGACCTGCTGAGCTTTTCCAGCAATTTTGTTTTTGTTCCTGATTTGCAGCATCCGCAGTTCTTTCAGTTTTTATGAGGTCTAAACAGTGTCTTACAGAAGTTCATCATAACCTCCCTTCCCTGGTTCTCTATGTCCTACTTATGAAGCCTAGAATACTGTATGCTTTATTAACAGTTCTTCCTACTTGTCCTGTCATTTCTAATGACTTACAAACATACACACCCATGTCACTCTGGTCTTGCACATCTTTTTATTTTAAATTGTCTCTCATTGTTCTTTGTTCCAAAGCACATCACCTCACAATTCTGTGCATTGAACGTCATCTGCTGCCTTTCTGCCCAATCCACCAGCATGTCAGTGTCCTTGTGTCCTACACTATCCCCCTCACACTTTATAGTTCTCTCAAGTTTTTTGTCATCTGCAATCTTTGAAATTGTGCTCTGCATACCAAGATTTGGATCATTTAAAAATATATATCATATATGAATATCAGAAAAAACATGGGACCCCAATACCAACCTCTAGGAAACTCCAGTACAAACCTTCTTCCAGCCCGAAAAATACCTATTAATCATTATATCTGATCCCTATCCCTCAGTGAATTTTGCATCCATATTGTTACTGTTCCTTTTATTCCATGGTCGATAACTTTCCTCACAAGTCTGGTGTGTGGCACTGTTTTGAACATGTTTTTGGTATAGATATCACATTAACAGATTTTGCCTCATCAGGCCTCTTTTCCTTGACTAACATGTATTTGGTCCAATAAAGACAAAGAAATTGCTAGATCTGGTGCTAATGAGTGACAAAGTGTGAGGGAACATTTGGGTGGGAGTGATTAATGTAGCATTAGATTTAGATTAACAACATAGAAGAACAAGGAACAATCTAAAATAGAACTTCTAACTTCAATGGGATAAAAGGGGTATTAGCCAAAGTAAAATGGAACCAAAGATTGACAGGAAAATCTGTAACAACAAAATGAGGAGGCAGTTTTTCATGTTTCAATGTACTAGCTTCTGACAAGCTCACTAATGTCCTTCTGCCATTCTCACCTGGTCTGGCCTACATGTGACTCCAGACCTACAGCAATGTGGTTGACTCTCAACTGCCTTCTGAAATGGCCAAGCAAGCCACTCATTTGTATCAATCACTATGAACTGTCAACAAAGGAGTGAAACCAGATGGATCATCCAGCATTGACTTAGGCATGGGAAAAGACAACAGCAGAAACAGCCCCGTTGACCCTACAAAGTCCTCCTTATTAACATGTGTGGGCTAGAGCCAAAATTGGGAGAGCCGTCTCATGGACTAGTCAAGCAATAGTCTGACATAGTCATACTCATGGAATCATTCCTTACTAAAAATGTTCCAGACACCACCATCACCATCCCTGGATATGTCCTGTCCCACCGGCATGACAGACCCAGCAGAGGTATACAGTTAGGAGGGAGTTGCCCTAGGAGTCCTCAACATTGACTCCAGACCCCAGGAACTCTCATGGCTCCAGGCTAAACATGGGCAAGAAAATCTCCTGCTGGTTACCACATACTGTCTTCCCTTGGCTGATGAATCAGTACTCCTCCATGTTCAACATGCTACTTTGGAGGTGGCACTGAAGGTGGCAAGGGCCCAAAATGTACTCTGGGTGGGGGATTTCAATGTTCGGCACCAGGAGTGACTCAGCAGCAGCACTACTGATTGAGTTGGTTGGGTCCTAAAGGACCTAATTGCTAGACTGGGTCTGCAGCAGGTGGTGAGGGAACCAACAAGAGGGAAAAACATACTTGACCTCACCCTGACTAATCTGCCAATGCAGATGCATCTGTCCATGACAGTATCAGCAAGAGTGACCACCAAACAGTTCTTGTGCAGAAGAAATCCCACCTTCACTTTTGATTTGATGTGATTTGCTTTATTATTCTCACATGTACCAAGATACAGAGAAAAGTATTATTTTCCCACCTTCACATTGAGAATACCTTTCATCATGCTGTGTGGCATTATCACCATGCTAAATGGAACAGACTTCAAACAGATCCAGCAACTCAGGACAGAGCATCCATGAGGCACTGTGGACCATCAACAACAGCAGAATTGTCCTCCAGCACAATCTCATGGCCTGGCATATCCCCCACTCAGCCATTTCTATCAAGCTGGGGGATCAAAGGAGAATGCAGGACGGCACGCCAAGAGCAGCACCAGGCATATCTAAAAATGAGGTGACAATCTGGTGAAGCTATAAAACAGGACTACTTGCATGTCAAACAGCATAAGCAGTGAGTGAAAGACATAGATAAGCAATCTCACAACCAACAGATTAGATCTAAGCTCTGCAGTCCAGTCCACATATAGTTGTGAATGGTGGTGGACAATTAAACAATTCACTGAAGGAGGCAGCTCCACAAATATCCCCATCCTCAATGACGGAAGAACCCAACACATAAGTGTAAAAGATAAATCTGAAGCATTCATAGCAATCTTCACCCACAGGTACCACATGGATGATCCATCTCAGCCTCCTCCAGTAGTACCCAGCATCACAGATACCAGTCTTCAGCAATTTTGATTTACTCATCGTGATATCAAGAAACTGTCGGAGGTAATGGATGCAGCAAAGGCTGTGGGGCCTGACAACAGTCTGCCAGTAGTACTGAAGACTTCTGCTCCAGAACTTGCCACCACCCTAGCCACGCTGTTCTAGTACAGTTGCAATACTGGCATCTACCCAACAATATGGAAAATTGCCCAGGTATGTCATGTACACAAAAAGCAGGACATATTCAATCCAGCCAGTTTCCATCCCATCAGTCACTCTTGATCATCAGTAAAGTGATGGGTGTCATCAACAGTGCTATCAAGCTGCAGCTGCTCAGCAATAACCTGCTCAATGACGCCCAGATTGGGTTCCGCCAAGGCCACTCTGCTCCCGAGCTCAATTACAACCTTGGTTTGAACATGGACAAATGAGCTGAATTACAGGGGCAAGGTGAGAGTGACAGCCCTTGACATCAAGGCTGCATTTGGCCAAGCGTGGCATCAAAGGGCCGAGCAATCAATATAATCAATGGCTATCAGGGAGCAAACTCTTCGGTGGTCAGTCATACCTGGCACGTAGGACAATGGCTGTGGTTGTAGGTCAGTTATCTCAGCTCCAAGCCATCTCTGCAGGAGTTGCTTTCCTAGCCCAAATTATCTTCAGCTGCTTCATCAAAGACCTTCCCTCCATCACAAGGTCAGAAGTGGGGATGTTCTCTGATGATTGTTCAATGTTCAGCACCATCGCAACACTTTAGATACTGAAGCAGTCCGTGCTCAATTGCAACAAGATCTGGACAACTTTCAAGCTTGGGTTGACACATGGTAACTAACATTCGCACCACACAAATGTCAGGCAATGATCATCTCCTAAGAGAAAGGATCTAATCACTATGCCTTCAGTGACATTGGTATCTGTGATGCTGGGTACTACTGTAGGAGGCTAAGATGGATCATCCATGTGGTACCTGTACCTGTGGGTGAAGATTGCTATGAATGCTTCAGATTTATCTTTTGTTACCACCACTGAAACCCTGGCTAACAACAGTCCTGGGGTTGCCTTTGACCAGAAACTCAACTGTACTTGCCACGTAAACACAGTGGCTACAAGTGCAGTTTGCAGCCCAGGAATATCATGGCGAGTAACTCACCTCCTGACTCCCCAGAGTCTACAAAACACATGTTAGGAACGTGATGGAAATCTCCCCACTTACCTGGATAGCTGTAGCTCCAACAACAGTCAAGAAGTTTGACATCATCCAGGACAAAGCAGTCTGCTTGACTGGCACCCAAACAAAAGCATCCACTCCCTCCATCACCGATGCTCAGTAGCAGCAGTGTGTACTGTTTACAAGATGCTGTGCAGAAATCCATCAGAGATCCTTAGACAGCATCTTCCAAACCCATAACCACCTAAGTCTAGAAGGACAAGGACAGCAGATGCAGAGGAGTATAACCACATGCAAGTTCCCCTTCAAGCCACTCACTATCCTGATATGGAAATACCCACTGTTGCTGGGTCAAAATCCTGGAATTCCCTCCCTACGGGCATTGTGTGTCACTCTACCACTAAAGTGATTCAAGAAGGAAGTTGACCACCACCTTCTCAAAGGCAACTACGGACAGGTGGTAAATGCTGGCCAGCCAGCGATGACCATGGCTCACAAGTACGTACAAAAAAGACAAAGGTCAAGGAACCAAACCCGGGCCTTCTTAGATGATAAGAGAGATAGAGAAAATGATGCAACAAACATAAGGTGTATGATGCACACCACAGCCAGGCCAAATACAACAATGTGAATGAAACAGTGAAGGGGAAATATGACCAGCAAAGAGATATATGAAATAGAATGCAATTAGCAATAAAAGGGAATCCAAAAATCATCTACCATTAAATAGTGAAGAGGTATTAAGAGATCAAATAGGGTCACACAAAAAATCAAGGATTGGAGCAATAGAGGGTCAGTACAAATGTAAAAGCGCATAGCAACGGCACCAGAGATAATAACCTTTCAGAAGCAAGACAAGTACAGAGGGTGTTAATGTCATTACAAACAATGAAATGCAGCCTTGCACACAGGGCAGGGTGCACCCTACCTTGTGCGACGATGGGCAGACAACACCTCGAGTTAGTAGTTAAATTAGATTAATAGTTTCAATTAAATGAGATGAAACAACTGCTCAATGGTTAGAACTGTCCATGTCAGCAGAGTAAAGTGCAGGAAGGAATTCCAGGCATATCCAGGGTCCGCATGAAACCAGTGTATCAAATTGTAATAGGCTGAATAACTATATGTATCCAGCAATGATAGGCTAGGTAGAGTCACAGAGTCATAGAAACGTACAGCACAGAAATGGACACTTCGGTCCAACTCATCCATGCTGAACAGATATCCTAAATTAACAAAACAACCATTCCAAGATGACGGCGGAATAGGACTCTTGACGTAGACCTTGTCTGTTTTGTCTGTTTCTTTTCTTTTTTTCTATCTCTTTTGCGTTTTCTTTTTCTTTATCTTTTTCCTTCCCATCTTCAGCCAGCATCGGTGATGTCCGGAGTGAAAACCAATACAGACTCCTGGCCTCAGCATGGACTCAGCTCCCAGTGTCAGCGTGGGCTCAGAGTCCTGGCCTCAGCAATGGACTCAGATTCCCGGATTCAGCATGGACTCAGATTCCCGGATTCAGCTTGGACTCAAACTCCTGGCCTCAATGTAGACTGGGACTCCCTGCCTCAGCATGGACTCAAGTCCTGGCACTCCCAGCCTCGAGGTGAAGAAGGGCTTGGTCTGGGTTGGAAGGACTGTTATTCTGAACTCTTTTTCTCAGTTTTTCTAATTTATTGCTGGACTTCTTATATCTTTATTTTTCTAATATTCTTTCCTAAGAATTTGTACTTAAGAATCTGTACCTAGGTACCTTGGTAACTAAGATGGCACCATAAGTGGCAACTTGTAAACTTTTCACTGTATTCATGTGAGTACATGTGACAATAAAGCTAATTCAACTCAACTGGACTGAGGAAATGTAGACTGTATAAAACCATGTATCCATCACTGTTCAAACAGAGCAATTGTAGAGATCTCAGCAGGGGCTGACTGGAAGCTCAACTCTCCTGTGCACATTAATTAAGCTGCTTGAATTCAAAACTCAACAAACAGTGTCAATATTCACTACAACTTTGGGAAGACAGAGGCTGATATATACTAAGAGGTGCAGAGCAAGACTAAAATACTTAATAAGTACTCTCCATCACTGTTTACTGGAAGAAGAAGGATGCTAACAAAATATCATTAGAAATAGAGATAATAGGGACTGCAGATGCTGGAGAATCCGAGATAACAAGGTGTGGAGCTGGATGAACACAGCAAAGCAAGCAGCATCATAGGAGCAGGAAAGCTTGACGTTTCGGGCCTAGACCCTTCATCAGAAATGGTAGAGGTAATGATAGGATGAACATTATGAGGCTGGATTTACTGAAAAGAAATGTACTGAAAAGGCTAGCAATGATTGAGTGAATACTCACCTGAGTGATTACATCGCAGGGCTTGCCATTATCTTCCAATGTTGCATAGATACAGGGGAGGTACCAGAGGATTGGAGAGTGGCAAATGTGCCACCCTTACTCAAGAAGTGGCAATAAATTCTGCCCTGTGCTGATATGGCACTTCTGAGAGTGGAGGACTCCTCTTTACTGTGCTGAAGCAAGCCTGACACCTCTTTTCGGCTTTGGGACAGAGATGAGCCAGAATGTTTCAGTGCGGGGTGACACAGCACAAATTCACTCATAAAGGAAATCAAGCATGGCATAAAACAGGGTCCTGAGCCTGTTTTCCATTAACAAGGAAACTAATTTCACCCCTATATAACAAGGTGTGGAGCTGGATGAACACAGCAGGCCAAGCAGCATCAAAGGATTCACCCCTATACGTTTGACTCACGTTGTGCTCTTTTTTAAACTAAAATACCTTCCACGGAATGACTGATGCTGAATTTCGAAGTTTGAGGTCCGAGGAGGGTGATACAGGTCCTTCTATTTGACCCTGGTTCACCAGTGGTCCGCTTGTCAAACAGAGCTGCTTGTCCAGATAGTATCCAGAGTGGATTGGGCTAAATCAAACATTGGTCAAAATGGGAGCCTCCCCTTGTTTGAATGAACTCAAAAGCCCCGTTAAGAGTGTCCCAAAGTCCTTGTTTGCATTGGCAGCATGTGGCTTCGGGGCTTTAGCCACGGCATCCTCACAGAGCTGAGCCGAGCTGTGACCAGTGAAGCGGGACAGACCATGCAGAAGAACCGGCCGCTGGCGAAGGTCTTTGTGAGCCGGCGGATCCCACGGGAGGCGCTGGGCCTGCTCCGGGACTCGGGCGTGTGAGTTTTTTCATTCCCGCTGCATTCCTGTTCCAGGAAAATATGTCAGCGTCAGTTATATGCTCAGATACTTTGTAAACTTCATTTGCCAACGTTAACCCAACTAGCCAGCTACTTTATATTTAGACTTTAAAAAGTGAAATAGTTTAAGTTAGGAGACATCCTTGGTACAGAGGAGATCTTGGTCTGCAGAGCAAGATACTGGGACCAGTTCCAGAAAATAAGGAGCGTTGGAGAGACCAAGAATGATAAGCTCATTGTGTCTTTAAATTATTGTTGTTTATTTGCTTCGTCATAAAGAAAATTCGAAGATTCCTTTAGGATGTTCTTCCCCTGACATTACCTTCTCTTACCTGGGGATGATTCTGCTCTTAGCCTTTCTAGAGGTTATTGACTATTAGAATTCTAATAGTTCACCTATTGCAGTTAAACAAAACAAAAACTGCCAGCGCTAAAATACACAGCGAGTGTTTACACGGGCCAAGGGAGGAGAAGGATAGTTTTATATGTTCAGGGGTCACTACCTCTTGCAGTAACTCATTCAAAAATGAATTTGCAAGAGAAATGTTTGCAGCGCACCGTTTTAGTTGAGCCTGGTCGGCTCCCTGATGTAAATAGATATGGGAACATGCATGATCCCTTTGGAAGGGCCTGTCGGGTTAGTTAGAATCTGTTAGAAAACTGATTCGTGCAAATTGTAAAGTAATGATGTGCTGCAGTTATCAACACGATATCTAGAAAATTAGCCAGAGCTCCTGACCCTGATCGTTATTCGATGACTCCCTGCCTTGGTGTTCCTGATGCCAAACAGTCTGCTCAATGTAGCTGCCCATAAATGACTGAGGCCAGTTTGGTAAATTGTGGAGAAGGCTATGGCATGCTGTCGGCCTGCATCCCGTGTGGCGTCAGTGCCTTCAGGAGCAGAAGGGAGGATCACTAGTCTTTTCATATGTAAGAAGAAAAGTTGTAACTGGTAATATTGACCTGTACAGTGTCAACTCACTGCTCATGATCTTGCCTTGTCTATAGGGAGTATGAATAATGATAAAAGGGTTTTTTTTGGGCTATTTTCAAGGTCCAATTTGATCCATTCTACCTAACTGGTTTAGTCTCCCGATTGAAAATTTTGCCCTGATTTCAAAAGATTACTGGTGTGTGTTTCCCACATCTTCAATATTTAACTCCTTCAGATTTCTAACAACACATAACTAGTATGGAATTTTAAACGTATAACCCTTAAGTTGAGGTAACCTATTTCCTAACTGCTCTGAACAAACTCCCTTTTTTTAAGGGAGACTGTACTTGCATCTGACCTCAGCCAGGTTTTTGCAAACTACTCAAAAGCTTTCCAATGTAATATCATTTTCTAGGCAAAATATCAATTATTGATCCTTGTAAACCAAAAGCCTTTCAATGTTTGCTGTCTCTGACCATAAAACTCTCACAGTGCAAACAAATTCCCAGTATCACTTCAGAGGAGCCTTAGTCCACTTCTCTAACACATACTGGTTTAAGTTGTGGTTTCAGGAAGCTTAACGAGTTAATTATTACTCTGTCATATAAACCGACCAAAATCCACATGCTTCTAGTTCAAAATCCAAACTCTGAAATAAATTATATATATAATATATATATGATGTATATATCTATAAAATATATATATATAATCGCTGACCTTACATCACAGGCGGCTTGCTCCATTTTCACAAACCATGAATATAATAAGGTCAGTTGTACTCCGATACCTGTCTGGAAGATTGAAATATGAAGCATCACAGAAAATGACTAATTTCATGTGTTTTGGGCTTCCCAAGTTGGAAACTTGAGTATTTGTTTCTCTGTTTTTAATTTTAATGTTTTGTTTGCCTTTAATACATCCTCGATGGTAGCATATTTCATCATAACATTTAGTTCCAATACATCAAACTTGATGCCTGGTCTTTTTGCATAGCGAAATAGACCTTCCAAAGAACTTCTTAATGCTCGCTTCCTTCTTTAATAAAAGACCAGGTTTCTGTGACAACCTGGCATGATTTTTTTGGTATATGAATAACACTTTCTAAGTAAAATTGTCGATGCGTGGTTACTTCCAACCTATTCTGTTTAATGTCCAAGCCTACTTATTTAAATACCCAATAGCCTGACTCCCAATTTCAAACTGCTTACATTTCACAGAACCGCCCAGTAGAAAATCACTGACTTGCTTGTCTGGCCTAGTTTTGGTCAACTTACATTCCCATGAATATGTGGCCATCAGAGCTAAGAAAAGTACCATGATTATGTTTCCTGCACTTGGGATAGAGGTAGTGGTGGTGGGGATTTCAATCTAGCAGTTTGGTTCCCAAGTCTCTCTTTGAAACCCTGAGCCTTATATGCCCCACAAGAGAGGACCTTTTCCATACATATGTCTTTCTATGCTTTAAGACTGGCTGTTCCTATCTGGCACTTCAGAGTCAACACCAACTTTTGATTTCCTTTTCATTAATTTATCCTCTAATTTTTTCACACAAAAACTCCCCAGTTGTAAGGGCTTCTACTTTGACTAATGTTCCTGGATTGTTCTGTTGTGTAGTCTAGTCAAGCTACAGCCTCTACTTGCCCTCCTATATCTTTCTAGACAACCTGTCTAAGAGAGATCAGAGGTTTTCTTGCTGGCGTGTGATCTGTTCCCAGTGCAAGATCATTCCTGGATCCATTATGAGAACTCTTACTATGTTTCTCAATTTTCACTATTTCACCTATTTGCAGTCATTTGATCTTGTATCTTGCCCATCATCTTGAACATGTAGTCAGTGTTTGAAGTTGCTACTAGCTCTCCCTACAATAGTTCCACTCCTCCATTCACTGGACCTTTCTGGTATATATGTTATTTGAATATCCCTTCTAAGCACTTATGCTTTAAATATAATAATTCTGTTTGTACCTCAGTATTATTCTGCATATCACTATCTGACTCCTTATCTACTACATCGTGTTCATCATAGATGTTGAACATTTAAGTATGCAAATTACAGGGTGCCTTGATGTGTTCTGTTAATTGCTAAGATGCTGAAAGTCTTAATCCATCTCAATGAACTGAGGTGAATGGATCTTAATAGTTACCATTTAAAAATCACTGTCTTACACCCCATTGCCTTACATAGAACTTTATACTGTTTATAACTGGTAGAACTGTGGATGCTGTGTATCAGGAACAAAAACAGAAGTTGCTGGAAAAACTCAGCAGGTCTGGCAGCATGTGTGAAGAAAAATTAGACCTAACGTTTCGGATCCAGTGACCCTTCCTCAGAACCAGACAGGTTAATTCTTTATAACCCTTCCTTGTAGGATATTCTAAATCCCCAGGACTACAATTTATCTCAGGTAGTTTTAATTGATAACCTGGAATGCTGAATTTTCTCAAACTACTTTTTTCATGAATGCCCTACTTCCTGTATATAAAGCATTTGTGTATACAGGAAAAAAAAAGAAATAATTGTACTCCTTCTAGGGGAACTGTCACACAGCATAGAATATATTTTGGGTTTCCTTCCAATAAACCAATTGATGAGCACTCTGTGCAGGATAGCACCGATAAGATACGTCAAAAGACCACCTTCCGTGCTTGAACCATTCTGTTATTTTGCTGCCATATCAGGGCAAGTATTAACTTGCACTTTGGTTCATCAACTAAGATCTATGGTGCATCTCATTGATCACCAGTCAACTTCTTCTAGAGTCCATGTTTGAAAGGCCTTTCGTCTGTGGTGTTCATGACCACAGCATTCATATTTTTGTAAATGCATCTAAACTCATCACTTGCAAATTCTGCCCCCTTAATTGTCAGGCAAATATTTAGCCAATTCTTTTTGTCTATTCTTATTGAGCCTTAAGACAATTGTGGGGCATTTGCGTTACCTATTTTTGTTTGACATAATGAAGAGGGAGGAAACACTGAATGCAAAGTGGCTGTTTGAAGTGGAGTGGAGGACGGTGGGAGGAGAATGTTAGTCAACCAAATTTGCAACTAATTTTTGTAGAAGCCTGCCATCTTTCTCATGCTGAACATTTTAAAGTAAATTTGAAATTTGAAAACCAACGTGAAGGGCCAAGACTTACTCTGAAAAGAATTAAGGAGATGATGAGGTAATCAGGACGTGGCAATGTCAAGTTTGAGTTCATAAACTGTGGTGATGTAAGAAGTAGGAAATACTAAAGGAGGCAGAGAGAGAAGAGAATAAGTTGTGCTTTGAGAAGGACTGAGTTAAAGTCTGAGTGACGATTTCAGTAGAGTAGGGAGCAGAGGTCAATGTTGTGATGTTTTAAACTTTGCTCCCTTCTCAAAAAGTAAATGATTTGTATAAGATATTCACCAGCAACAGATGTAAATCTGGCCATGAAGAGAAAAGAATCGAGATCCAGAAATTCTTCTGCTGAAGACCAGCTCAAAGCCTTTCACGGACTTCAGTAACTACCCTTTCAGCCTCACTGAGGCCTTCCTGACTAAACTGAAAAGCAGAACACTGTAACTGCTGGAAATCTGAAATAAAAACAGAAAACACTAGAAATACTCAGCGGGTTATGCATCATTGATGCAGAGAAACAGAGTTAACGTTTCAAGTAAATGACCTTTAATCAGAACTGGGAAACTTTATTGATGTAATAGGTTTTGAACAAGGTCAAAAGGAAGGTCTATGATATGTAGAAAGTCAGGGGAGATTGAATGACACGGTTCATCTTCCAGAGGCAAAGAAAATTGTGGTGAGGCAAGAAAAGAAACAAAAGATGTGCCCAAGAGCAATGTGCTGCTGACTGAAAGGAGAAAAAAAAACAAAGCAGGCAAAGGAAAGGATGCAAAATGGAGAAGAGAATATAATCTAAAAATTATTGAACTCCTTGTTGAGTCCAAAAGTCTGTGAAGTACCTAATCAAAAAGAAAAGGCGCTGTTCCTTGACCTTGTATTGAGCTTTACTGGAATAGCGAAGTAGGCTGAGGATGGCAATGTTATGGTGAGAACAAGGTGGAAAATTAAAGATGATAGTCTGAACTTGGATCACACTTACAGATTGAATGGAGATGCTTGAATTACTTCTTTGTTTCGCTTTACTTTATCTTATCTCCCTTCACAATCCCTTCCCTCATGAATTATTTAGTTGAAAGTCATCACTTTTGCCCTAGTTATGTGATTTGCCAGAACACCAGTCTCAGTGCAGTTCAAGTGTAGACTGTCTCCATGGTACAGCTCCCATCCTCCACAGTACTAGTGTCAGTGCCTTATAAACTGAAACCCATTTCTCTCACACCAAGCGTTAAGCTATGCATTCATCTCTAATCTTATTTAATCTACGTCAATTGAGCATAGCTCAGGTAACAATCCAGAGATTATTACCTTTGAAGTTCTGCTTTTATCAATTTATCTCATAGCTACTCATCCTCATTCAGCAGAACCTCTTTCCTCGCTCTGTCTATGCCTTTGGTGCCCATATGGGCCATCATAACTGGATCTCCGCCTCCCATTGCAAGAACCTCTCCATCTCCAAGCAGATGTATTGGACACCCAACACAGTCATTTGAACTCTCACTCTCTCCTACAGAGAACCCTGTAGTGCCCCTAACTATATGATACCTTACTAACACAACATTCCTCTTATTCCGGTGCCCCGTAAGCCACGATTAAGTGGCTTACTGTACCACTAAGCTGTTGGTCAGTTGACTGATCCATCCTGCAGCCCCTACTGTAATCCGGATCAGCAGAAAGAATCTCCAACCTGTTGGACAGTTACAAGAGATGAGGGTCCTGCACTCTTGCCTTCTAGGACTGTTGCAGTCATATCCTCCTGTCTCTATCCACCAATCAAATCAGAAGATTCTAACCTAAGAGGTGTGACCACCACCTGGAACAAAGTGTATAGGTAACTTTTCCCATCTCTTATATCAGTGCCTGATTAGCACAGCTTCAGTGATTCTGAGCCAACACTCATCGAGTTGTGGGCACTTCAGATGTTTACAGCCTGGATCACTTGAAATAAAACTTATGTTTTATTTATTTTCCAACTATTAAACATTCCGTTAGTCTTCTTATTTAAGGACAGATATAATTGCAAGTTTTCAATGGTTAAAAGGAGGTTCACTAGATTGACACTTGTGATGAGTGGGTTATCTTATGACGATAGCTTGGACAAGCTGAACTTGTTTCCAGTGGAGCTTACAGTGAGAAATGACTTGTATAAGATCCTGAACAGTCTTGACGAGGTGGACATGAAAAGGACGTGAAACAAAAACAAAATTTGCTGGGAAATCTCAGAAGGTCTGGCAGCATCTGTCGAGAGAAAGCAGAGTTAACACTTCGGGCCCAGTGACCCTTCTTCAGAACCATTCTGAAGAACTGTTTTAAAATAGGGGTTCACCTTTTTTAGGACCAAAATGAGAAGAACAGTTTCCTTTCAGTGAGTTTTGTGACTTTGGAACTCTGCCTCACAAGGTAGTAGAAGGAGGATCACTGAATACTTTTAAGACAGAGGAAGATAGCTTCTTATTAGGCAAAGGAATCAAAGGTAATCAGGGGTGGATGGTAATGTGGATTTCGGAACACAGGCAGATCAGCCATGTTCTTATTGAATGGCGGAACAAGCTGGAGGAGTCGAAGGTCCTCGTCCTGTTCCTAGTTCATTTGTTTGTGTGTACACTGCTATCCAGATGCTCCCATATTCTTCAAACATAACACATCACATGTGCTGTAATCCTTTAATGTGTTTAAATTAATTAGTTTTAATTACTTTAATTAACCATTTTAAATCTTCCACTCCTCCTTTTAGATAAGAATTCAAAGGTATAGAGAATTGCAAATTTTACGCACTCGGACAAAAAAGTGCATAAAGGTGCACCCAACAACTATATACAGGCCAGTCAATTTATCCTTGGTGGTGGAGAAGCTTTAAAAGCAATCAATTTAATAATCGCTTGGAACAAATATTAATTAATTAAGGAAAATCTGCAGAAATTAGTTAAAGGTAAATTGTTCTGATTAGATAACAGAAGGTTGATGAGAGAAATGCGGCTGATTTGGTGTACAGCATCTGAAAAGCATTTGATAAACTGCTACATCACCAAAGTTAGAGCCCAGGGAATAAAAGAGTCAGTAGCAGCATGGATACGAAGTTTACTGAGTAACAGGAAATTGAATTGTGGTGAAGAGTTGTTTTTCAAACCATAGGAAACTATGTAATGGGGGAGGGAGTCCCTAAGGGTCCAAGTTAGGACCATTGCTTTGATTGGTATTTATTAATGACCTAGACTTGGATGTACAAAACTTGGAAGCTTTGGGAATCCTGTGCTTTTATGAATAGTGTACCAAAACGAGGAAGTCATGGAATATTTTGTCCAGTCCTGAGCACTACATGTGAAGGTTTTAGAGAGGCTTCAGAAAAGATGCAGGACTACAGTTATCCGATCAAATATACCAGCTATATCACAGGGGAGATGATGGCATTAGTGGTATTATTGCTGGACTGTTAATCCAGAGACCCAGATAATGTTCTGGGGACATGGTTTGAATCCCGCCATGGCAAATGGTGGAATTCGAATTCAATAAATATCTGGAATTAAGAGTCTAATGATGACTGTGCATTTGTTGTCGATTGTTGGGGAAAAACCCGTCTGGTTTACTAAAGTCCTTACCTGGTCTGGCCTATATGTGACTCCAGACCCACAGCAATGTGGTTGACTCTGAACTGCCCTCTAGACAATTAGGGATGGGCAATAAATGCTGCCTAGCCAGCAATGCCCTCATCCCATGAATGAACAAAGAAAAAAGTTATTTTATACACGTTGATAGCTCTCAAACAGCAATTCTGTTCCTAGGTTATGTATCCTAGTTCCACTGATTTGAGGTAAAGTTTCTTCTGGTTCTTTTAAGGAAAGGATATGCTCCACAATTAAGAACCTATTAAAATGCCATGTTACAAAGCCATGTATTCCTGTACTTCACTAATGGGTTGCCACATTGTGAAAAACAAGAGTTCTCCCATATTTCATCAGAATGTCCCAGTCTCATTATGTACCACGGTTAATCAATGACAGTTCAGTTAATGGGTTACCAGCTGTTCCAATTCAAAGTGCTTTGGATGAACTTTGACCTTATTCTTAAATTGCAACACTTGATGTCGATTTGAAACAAAATAGATAAAATCTTCCCAAATCATCTTTTGGATTAGAAGTTAAACCTGACTATTAGATTAGTTATCTGATTCTTCGGCTACTGTGCATGTATTTAATTAGGAACCCAGATGAGGATAATTGCCACACAGAAATAGAAATTGAGTAACAGACATTGTTGTTGGGCATGTGATCATTCACATAAACTTCGTTGTCTGGCCTGTCCCTGGTGTCTTTAGGGCTTTCTCTAATCAGTTAGTTTCAACTATATCTTCAAGCCCAGTCCCAGCACTATGTGACGTTGATGTCCCTATGTTAGGTGAGACCTCTGGAGTTCAACTGAATATGATTAGGCCTTAACAAGCAAACAAGCAGTGTTTGGGGTAGGAGGTGTGTGTTGAAAGTTGGGGGCAATGGTGAGGGGGTTTGATTGGAGCATGCAACATACATGGATTATGACAGAGGTTGAAGGACTTCTGGTAGATATCCTCTGTTCCTAGTACTGGCTCTTTTTTGGGGAGGGGTACAATGAAAGTTTTAGGCCCCTTTTATAAAATAAATTTAAATTGAACTTACATCTATGTCACTCCCAGTGGGAATGGGACAATTCAACAATGTCATTTCAGGCTGCCCTATCCATGCAGTGCCTACTGTTTAAAATGCTGTTTTGGAGATTTACACACCATCTGCATTCGGACCTTCCTGCCATGAAAACTGCAAATGTCAATGCCAGGAAAGAGCAGGATAATGATATTTTCTTTCTTGACTGCTACATTGCCGGAGGTGCAAAATTTCCCAGCACGATCTGCATACCTTCCCTGCACTGGCATACCCATTGGCGAGGGTGTGCAGTATGACCGATGCACAACACCAGATGGGAACACTGAGATCCCATTGCCTGCCTGAAAGGATGTGGGAAACTGATTCAATAATAACTGTAAAAGGAACTGGTGAAATGCTTGAAGGGGAACATTTGTAGGGGAAAAGGCAGGGCAGTGCAGTGATTAGGGTAGATCTTTCAAAGAACCAGGACAGGTAAAATGGTTGAATGGGCTTCTTTGGTGCTTCATCATTCGATGATTTTATGAAATGGGTGTATATCCAGCTATGAAGAGGGCAATGAAAATGTAGTAACAAGACATGCACACAATAATAAACTAAGAGAATTAAAGTTAAATTACAAATGCAGAAAATCTGAAATAATAACTGGAACTGCAAAGAGCAGATAACACGGGAGGAGGGCAAGACCATCCATCTCCTTAACTTGCTCTGCTTTCAAATAGATTGTGGTTGGTTATCTACCTCATGACCATTTCCCCACACTATCACCATCTCCTTTGATGTCATAAGTATCCAGAAAACTAGCCATCTCTGTCTTGAACATATTCAGAGGAATCTCAGTCATTGGAGTAAAGAATTCCAAATGTTCAGTACCCTCTGTCCAAATCACCATGAAATTTCTTAACACCATTTGCACAACACACATTCCCACCTAGTTTGTTAGCTGCAAACTTGGTAGTATATTTGATCCCAATCATTAATAATGATTGCAAATAGCTGGGGTCCAAGCACTGATCCTTGCAGTACCCCCACTGGTCACAGACTACCAACTAAGGATAACTTGTTTATTCCTACTCTTCATTAACATACCTTTGATCCATGCCAGTAAATTACCCCTCTCCTGCGTGCTCTAATTTTGTTTGCTAATCTCCTGCTTGGGATCTTATCATAAGCCTTCTGAAAATCCAAATACAGCACGTCCACTCATTCCCCTTATCTGCTTTGCTGGTAGCAGCCTCAGGAACCTCATCAGGTTTGACAAGTATAATTCTCCTTCGCATAAATCCATGTTGACTGCCTGTTCAGATTATTAATTTTTAATTGTCCACTTATCACATTCTTTACAATAAGTTTTAGTATTGTCTGTCGTAGTAATGTCAGGCTAACAGGCTCCTTCCTTTACTAAATGATGAGGTTACTTTTGCAATTTTCCAACCTTTTGGCACCACTCCAGAATTTATAGAATTTTGAAATGATACCAATGCATCCACTATCTCTACAACCAGCTACTTCAATACTCTAGGATAAGCTTTGGGCATTTTCCAACTTTTAGCTCTATTAAATCCTCTAAACATATGTTTTTTTCAATGTCTCAATCTCACTTGTCCTTTGGAACTCTATTATTTCTGGAAAACAAACTCAACTCAGTTCTGTCAGTACTCATCAGGCATAATTCTTATGCCTTCGCCCCTTCTGATGTAATCTTCCAATAGTCTTAGTTTTCTCATGAATACACTTCAAAACGTTTCAAAGGACTGAAGTTTGGAATATTTTTGAAATGTAGTCATTGTCATAATGTAAGAAACAACTTATGCACGGCAGTGTTCCACAAGCAGCAAGATAATGACCGAATAATTTGCTTTTGGATGTTGGTTGGGGATGAACATTTGTCAGAACACTGCGGAAAACTGAAATGGTGCTGTGGGGTGTCTTTACATCTGCCTGAGAAAGCAGAAAGGGTCTTGAATTAACTTCTCATCTGAAAAATGCACCTCCATCAGCCCTGAGGAGATTCATCACTGCACTGATTTTTAAATGTAGATTGTGTATACAGGACATGAAGTAGAATTTTAGCATACTTGAGCATTCTGATTCAAAAGTAAGAATGCGACCACTGATCTACAGTCGATACTAATAGGTTCATTTTGTGTTTTTTTTTTAAATTTCAGCTGTGATATTAAACACTGGGATTCTGATGACACTGTCCCTCGTGCAGACCTCTTAAAAGGGGTTGCTGGAATAGATGGATTATACTGTTTATTGACTGAGAAAATAGACAAGGAACTTTTAGATGCTGCAGGTACAATTTTATATCGCCTCTGTAATGATTCTTTGTTAAATTTAAAAGACTGAAGTATGTAATTACTTTTTTTGGAGTTTAAGGAGCATTTTGGTACAATCCCTGAGAGACTGATAACTTTTAAGAAGAAATTTGAACTTCTTGTGCATTGGCTGGCACGACAAGATTTCAAGTTTTAAGAACGTTACTGTAAAAACAAACTGTAAAAGCAACATTGACCAAACACTATTTCAGTAGATAAATCATACTTTCAAAAATAGAGCAGAAATTGCCCCTTTTATGCTTACCACAACTAAAAAATTCCACTTTAAAGATAAGATTTATGCTGACCTTAAAAAGGCATTCAATTCTCCCTGACCCATTCCAAAGTAATTCTTAGCTCCTGACGGTTTATCTTCATTCTTTTCCTTTCCCAGCCTGGTTACTTGTAATCATAAACTTTCACATTGAGATAACAAGTTGTAGAGCTGGATGAGCATCATGAGCACAGCAGGCCAAGCATCATTAGAGGAGCCAGAAAGCTGACGTTTCAGGCCTAGACCCTTCTCCAGAAATGGGGGAGGGGAAGGGGGTTCTGAAATAAATAGGGAGAGAGGGGAAGGCGGATAGAAGATGGATAAAGGAGAAGATAGGTGGACAGGAGACAGACAGGTCAAAGAGGCGGGGGTGGAGCCAGTAAAGGTGAGAGTAGGTGGAGAGTTAGGGAGGGGGTAGATCAGTCCAGGGAGGATGGACAGGTCAAGGAGGTGGGATGAGGCTGGTGGGTAGGAGATGGGGGTGGGGCTTGAGGTGGGAGGAGGGGATAGGTGGGAGGCAGGACAGGTTAGGGAGGTGGGGACAAGATGGGCTGGTTTTGGGATGCGGTTGGGGGAGGGGAGATTTTGAAGCTTGTGAAGTCCACATTGATACCATTGGGCTGCAGGGTTCCCAAGCAGGAACTTTCACAATAGTAGTTTTCCAGGATATTATCTTTTTAACTCAAGAATCTTCCAATCTCCTTCCAAATCCTTGAAAAATTGGTCTTTTTGATCCATAAGACCATAATATGTAGGAGCAGAATTAGGTCATTCAGCCCTTCGAGTCTGTCCACCATTCAATCATGCCTGATATGTTTCTCATCTCCATCCAGTTGCCTTCTCCCCATAACTTTTGGCCCCCTTACTAATCAAGAACCTATCTGTCTCTTCCTTAAGTACACTCAATGACTTGACCAGAGCCTCCAAAACCAAACTCCCACCCCCATACCTGCATAGTGGACCACAGAAACGATACATAGCCCATAAAAGGAGAAGCCCCAATGACAAGCATCCAGCCCAGTAGCTTCCGGTGTTTAGGTTAGTGGAGGTCAATGAAGGTGGCCCTCCTGCCTTAATGTCCCTTCATGGCTCATCAGCAGGACCCCAACAAGTAACACACCCAAGTTCTCCACAAACCCCCCTTTCTTATCTTCATGAGGACCCTGACTTGCATGCTATTCCAGAACCAGTGCTGCACTGTGCTTGTGGGCCTGGCTGCAGTATCAGTTGTTGCCCCCAGTTGGTACTGGAGAACCATCAGCCCATGTTTGAGTGGCACATCTCTGATATGGGATGTCCTGTTATTGAGATGCGGAAGTCCTGCCTAAAGTCATTTTGTTGTCAATTTGCTGTGATACAGCTGTCACCTCCCACTCCAACCCTGAATTTTAACTGGGGAGTAGAGACTACGGCAGCCCATAATATCCAGCTTTAGAACTCACAACTGTCTGAAATGAAATCATAACCTCCCAACTTTCACGCAGAAATTGTGTGCCACTGAGCCAAGCCTTACTGAACCTTTCCTTAGAAACTTGAAATTTAATAACGGATTCTATCATTTAGAATGGAATACTATCCAGTATAAGGTGAAAAGACAACACAGTGTGGCACTGGAGGAACACAGCAGCCCAGGCAGCATCAGAAGAAGCGTCTTGACCCGAAAAGTCAACTTTCTTGTTCCTCTGATGCTGCTTAGCCTGCTGTGTTCCTCCAGCTCCACACTGTGTTGTCTCTGACTCCAGCATCTGCGGTTCTTGCAATCTCCCATTATAAGGTGAAAATATTTTAATTCTCAACTCCAGTTTGACATTTTACAGAAATGCTAACTTACCTTGGTTTCATTTTAAGATTGTTTTCCTTCTACAGGACCCAACCTGAAAGTTATCAGCACTATGTCTGTGGGGTTCGATCATCTCTCTCTAGAAGAAATTAAAAAAAGGTAAAATATTAAAAATAAAATTCACTGTTATTCAGAGATAATAGGTACTGCAGATGCTGGAGAATCCGAGATAACAAGGTGCGGACCTGGATGAACACAGCAGGCCAAGCAGCATCATAGGAGCAGGAAAGCTTGACGTTTCGGGCCTAGACCCTTCTGATGGAGGTTCACTGTTATTCAGTTTGTATGTTAGACCTCATTATCTTAACTTTTTGTACAGAGTATAGTATCTTAGAAACTATAGTGCCATCTATAATATTATTCTCTGAAGATAGTTTTCGTTATTTAGAAGTATCTACATTCTTGACAAATGTATAATTTTGAACTGAGTAACACAGCAGATTATACCAAGCTTTTCCACTCTGAGACTTGGATTCAATAACAGGAGGAGACCATTTAACCACTAGTGCCAATTTCATCACTTATTGAGGTCACGGCTAGTCTGTGAGCTAACTCCATAAGACATAGGAGTGGAAGTAAGGTCATTTAGCCCATCGAGTCCACTCCGCCATTTAATCATGGCTGATGGGCATTTCAACTCCTTACCCGCACTCTCCCCATAGCCCTTGATTCCATACAACTGCCTCTGCCTAATACCCCTTCAAAGCTTTGCTTAGCAGAAATCTATTAACCTCTGATCTAAAATGAACAATGAAGCTAGCATCAACCATTTTCAAACTTCCAGTAGCCTTTCTGTGTAGGAATGTTTACTAGCCTCATTTCTAGAAGGCCTGGGTCTAATTCTCAGATTCTTCTCCTACAGAAGTCCACAGTTCTAGATATTCTAGTCAGTCAAATAAAGAAGATAGTTTCCATTTATCAATTCCCTATAATATCATAAATTTCCATCAGACTGCTGATTAACCTTATAACTTAAGGAAGTATTACTCTAGTTTTTGTAATCTCTCTTCATAATTTAAACCTCTGAGCTCATGTGTCATTTTGGTAAACCTATGTTACACTGCCTCCAATACTACTATATCTTTCCCAGGATGTAGTGCCCAGAAGTGCTCACTGTACTCCATGTGTGGCTTCGTATAGCTGTAGAATGGCTTCTATGATCTTGTATTTTAGTCCTGTAGACACAAAGTCCAGCATTCTATTGGCCTTTTGATTATTTTCTGTACCAGTTAATGAGATTTCAATTTTTTGACCATTTATTCATGGGATGTTGGCATCAGTGGCCAGACCAGCATTTATTGGTGAAGATGAGCCATCTTCTCAAACTACTGGATTTTTACTGAGTGTAAGTACACCCATTGTGTTGTCAGGAAGGCAGTTCCAGGATTTGAACCCAGGAGTGGTGAAGGAATGGTGATATAGTTCTGAGTCAGAACTTGATGGAGAACTTGTAGCTGGTCATGTTCCCATGCATCTGTTAACATTTTTCTTCTAGATTGTAGAGGTTATTGGCTTGGAGGTTGCTGTCGAAGGAACTGCATTCATCTTGTAAATTGTGCATACTGCTTTATGCAGAGTTGAAGGGAATGAATGCTGAGGTAGTGGATGGGGTGCCAATCAAGCAGGCTGCCTTATCCTGGATGATGTCAAGCTTCTTGAGTGTTGTTGGATTTGTATTTATCCAGGCAACCATTCCATCATAATCCTGACTCATGCCTTGCAGATGATGGACTGGTATTGGGGAATCAGGAGGCGAGTTACTTCCCACAAAATTTCTCACCTCTTACCTACACTTGTAGTCACAGCATTTATATGGTTATTTCAGTTTCTGGTGTATGACAACCCCAGAATGTTGTTGGTGGAGGATTCATTGGTGGTAATACCCTTGAATGTCAATGAAAGTGTTTTTAGATTCTGTCTCACTGGAGTGCTTGGCACTGATATGTTGTGAATGTTACTTGCCCCTAATCAGTGAATATTGTCCAGGTCTTACTGCACATGGACAGAGGCTGTTTCAGTCTATGAGGAGTTGCAAATGATGTTGAACATTTTGCAATAATTAACGAACATCCCAGCTTCTAGCCATTATGATGGAAGAAGGTCTTTGAAGCAACTGAACATGGTTGAGCCTAAGACACTGTCCTGAGGAGCTCTATTATTATAGATATGCCTTAAAACAGCGAAAAACAAACAACGGTACAGCACAGGAACAGGCCCTTTGGCTAACCAAGACTGCGCCAACACATGATGCCTTTCTAACTGAAAACCTTTTAGGTCTACACAGTCCATATCCCTCTATTCCCTACCTGTTCATAAATCTGTAAAGATGCCTCTTAAACATTGCTATTGTATCTGCCTTCACCACCTCCTCTGGCAGTGCATTCCAGGCACTTACTACCCTCTGTGTAACAAACATGCCTCTCACATCTCCTTTAAACTTCCCTCTTTTACCTTAAACCCAGTTTCCCCAGTAATTGACATTTCTATCTTGAATAAAAGACTGACTCTCCATCCCATCCATGCCTCACATAATTTTGTAAATTTCTCAGGTCGCTATTTTCCAACTTCTATCATCCTCTGACATTCAAGTGAAAACAAACCAATTTTGTCCATTCTCTCCTCATAACTGATACCTGACAAGTCAGCCAATATCCTGGTAAATCATTTCTGTACCCTCTCCAAAGTCTCCATATCCATTTGGTAGTGCAATGACCAGAACTGTACACTATTTCAAGTGTGGCCTGACTAAGATTCTATACAGCTGCAACATGACTTGCCAACTTTTATTCTCTGTGCCCTGACCGATGAAGGCAAGCATAGCATAAAGTCTGTGTCCAAAACTAGACGGTATAGATTTAAATTGAGACGGGAAAGATTTTAAAGGGACCTAAGGGGCAAATTTTTTACGCAGAGGGTGGTGCATGTTTGGAACGAGCTGCCAGAGGAGATGATGGAGGCCAGTACAATTACATCATTTAAAAGGCATCTAGATGGGTACATGAATAGGAAGAGTTTAGAGTGATATGGGCCAAATACTGGTAAATGGGACTATTTTAATTTAGGATATCTGTTCAGCATGGATGAGTTGGACCGAAGTGTCTGCTTCCATGCTGTACATATCGATAAACTCGCTATGCCTTCTTGATCACCTTATCTACTTGTGTTGCCACTTTCATGGAACTGTGGACCTGTCCACCTAGATCTCTCTGTATATTTAAGACACTAAGGGTTCTTCCATTTGCTGTATACTTACCTCCTGCATCATATCTTCCAAAATGCATCACCTCACATTTGTCCAGATTAAACTCCATCTGCCATTTTTTAAAAATTCGTTAATGGAATGAGGGGAGTGCTGACTAGGAAGAATTTATTGCCCATCCCTAAATGCCCAGAAGGCAGTTCAGAGTCAACCATATTGCTGTGGGTCTGGAGTCACATGTAGGCCAGACCAGGTCAGGACAGCAGTTTCCTTCCCTAAAGGACATTAGTGAACCAGATGGGTTTTTCCAACAATTGACAATGGATTCACAGTTGTCATTAGATTCTTAATTCCAGATATTTTTATTGAATTCAAATTCCACTATCTGCCATGGTGGGATTCAAACCCAGATCCCCAGAATGTTATCCGGGTCTCTGGATTAACTGTCCAGCGATAATACCACTAGACCATCACCTCCCCTTGGGCCATTTCTCTGTCCAAGTCACCAAGCCATGTACATCTTGCTGTATCCTCTTGCAGTCCTCCTCACTATATGCAGTTCTCTCAATCTTTGTGTCATCTACAAACTTACTAATCAAGCTGTCTACATTCTCTCCAAATCATTTATTTATATTACAAACAACAGGGATCCCAGCATCAACCCTGCAGAAACCACTGGTCACAGATCTCCAGCCAGGAAAACACCCTTCCACTGCTACTCTCTATCTTCTATGACTAAGCCAGTTCTGTATCCATCTTACCAGCTGACCGCTGATCCCATGTGATCTCATCTTATGTATCAGCCTGTCATGAGGGACTTTGTCAAAGGCCTTGCTATAGTCAAAATGGATAACATCTTCTGCTGTGCCCTTATCTTTGTCAATTCCTCAAAAAACTCAATCGAAATAACGAGGCATGATCATCCCCCACAAAGCGATGCTGCCAATCATTAATAAATCCATATTTTACCAAATCTGAGTAAATCCTGACCATAAGAATCTTCTCCAATGATTGCCCTATCACTGACATAAGGCTTATCAGCCTGTAATTTTCTGGATTATCCCTGTTGCCCTTCTTAAACAAAGAAACAAGGTTTATTTAATAAATCTAATATCTAACAGTCATATACTCTATCTCATCTTCACCTCTATAGTTGCTGCATGCCTCAGATCCACATCTCATGCCTTACAAACATTTCTACCTACTGAACAATGACAGCACATCCCTCAAACACTTTTACTGTCACACTTCCCTCTCTCTAATAGGAGGAAAGGGCACAGAACTGGAGGCCGCAAAGGTGATCTGAGTGCACAGATTCATGTGCACATCCATTCTCCATCTGAATTTCCATTGCTGTGGAAATGGACAGCGGTGGACTGGAATCATCAACGATAACTATACCCTCATAAAAAATCTACCTTCTTACACTCATTCCCTCCTCATTACCTAATCCCTTTTGATTTACAAGCTCAGATGGTTTAAGCACCTCTTGCTTTTCTCTCCGTCTCTCCATCACAACCTTGCACCTTTCTTCTTTCGGATAGATGCAAAAAGTGCAACTTGATCAGTTAATGAAGGAACAACAAGAAAACAATATTTTGAAAATGCATTGTCAGACTGTTTCACTTACAATAAAAAAATCCAAAGAACTACCGATGCTGGAAATCAGAAACGAAAACAGAAATTGGTGGAAAATCTCAGGAGTCTAGCAGCATCTATGGAGAGAGAAAGCAGAGTTAACATTTCAAGTCCAGTGACCCTTTGTCAGAACGCTCATAGTCTCCGACTCACTGCAACTAGGCTTTTGTATCATAAACTTGTTCCTCACATAAGTCTCTGTCATGCTCCTCTTCCTTCCCAACAACCCCACATCCCTTGTCTCTTCAATTTATCCCGTTGTCACTGTGCTTTCAATGTGATGAAAAGTACTGCATTTCAGTATCTTATTTCTTCACCTGTCTCTGGTAATGTCTACATGAAAACTTCGTGCAGCAAAAGTGTTGTTTGCTGTTAAGTAACAGGGTCTGTTTTATATAACTTGGACAGTCTGAGAATAGTGAACAAAGGACATTTCCTACTGTATGATGAAGGGTTTAGGCCCGAAACGTCAAGTTTTCCTGCTCCTATGATGCTGCTTGACCTGCTGTGTTCATCCAGCCCCATGCTTGTTATCCCGACATTTCCTACTGCGCTGATTGGTTGATCTCTGGTTTCTAGGTGTGAGAGAAACACTTAAGTTTGTAGAATAAAATTCAAGACAAGTTTGAAATTTATGCAGTGACATGACCACCGAGTCTTTTGCAAAGTGGAATAATAATTTCCATATTTCCTGTGTTTGAAGGGGAATACAAGTGGGCTATACCCCTGATGTCCTAACCAATGCCTCTGCTGAACTCACAGTGGCCTTGCTCCTGGCAACATCTCGTCGACTGATGGAGGCAGTAGCTGAAGCCAAAAAGTAAGCTGACTTTCGTTTTATTGTCTGAAATGATCTGAATTGGAGCAGTTAATATTCAAAGCAAATGTGATCGTATTTGGTGGTGTACAGTTACTGTGTCAGTTGTAAATAGGATAACGTGCCCATTTCAGAAAAGGGATTTACCTTGTCCTTTCAATATATTATAGGTTTTAGTGGGAAAAGCAAAGATTTATTTCCAGTATTTTCTTTTCCTATTTTGTCAATGCAGAAGGCTTGATTGAACTGAATTGTTACCTTTTATGAACTGTAGAAATGCAATTGTTTTGAAGCCTGTTTACTCTGAGTTTTCCTCTCTGAAAAGTATAGCCATTTTTCAATTCTTCTAAAAGTAAAACTTCATTTGGATATATAAGACTAATCCTTCACCCTGCTATGATCCCAGCTGATAGTAATACTGGGTAAGTCAATTCCCAAAATGAAACCTGGTTTGATAAACTGTAAGTTTTTTATTTCTCATTTTGTTTCGCATGGAGGTCAATTACTGAACATATTCATAAGAGGCTGCCAATTTACTTGTAACACAAGAACACAGAAGTTAATGACGCAAAGAAAAACACAAACTATATTACACCAGACAGGAACTATTGGAACAATCTCCTTAACAAATATCAGAAAGAACGATTCATCCCTTTTACCCAAGTAATATTTTTTCAGACACTCAACCTCAATAAAGAGTCACTCCTATTGCCATGCTAAAGCTTCATGGCCAACTAGTATGGCTGTAATCGACATGAGGTGTTTTGCCTATCTGGAAGTATTTCTAGAGGAGGGAAACAGCAATCTCTAAAAATTCTGTTTGCTTTCTTTGTTTCAGCTCTTTGCTAGACTTAGAGTTCTGTATCTGCTGATTGCTTTTGTTGATTTAGTAATGTCAGCTGACCTGGGCCCACCATACGCTGTATTCCAATGATATATTAGAAACACTGAGGCACTAAGCTATGCACAAACACTGTCGTGTGTAAGTTTGAACTGGCTGAGCCCCAATTGTCTTCATTCATTAAAATTTAGACTCTGCTAAATTAGCTATCGCAGAGTGAAGCAGGAGTGAGGGCTGTTCCGATTGGGCCAAAGAAAAGTTGCTAAGATCCAGCAGGAGTGCTCCTCTGCAACACCTCCGTACAAATGATAGGGCCCCCTGTTGTACTCCACCACAAACTATAAATTACCTTTGAACCGCTGACAATGAGGCAAGCACCTGGAATTAGCAGTTCTGAAAAAGGGTCACTGGACCTGAAATGTTAACTCTGATTTCTTTCCGCAGATACTGCCAGACCTGCTAAGATTTTCCAGCAATTTCTGTTTTTGTTTCTGATTTCCAGCACCCGCAGTTCTTTTGTTTTTATGATCTGGTATTACCAAATCAGTTGATGTAAATGTGACTGAGACCCAACCTCACACTGACCTCAGGGCCTACCCATAGAGGCATGCACTGCCTACGATTAAAAGCAGACTATCATCACTTTCTAGCCCTGTATATTTTAACGGCTTAGAAAGTTTATATGTTAGAATAATTCTTTCACTTCTGATTCAAAATGTTCAATTTGAAATATACATGTGTGTTGATTTGATCTAGGCTGTAATGCCCCAATAACTGAATTCCTTCTACTTCCAGTGGTGGCTGGGGCACATGGAAACCCATGTGGCTTTGTGGCTATGGATTGTCAGACAGCACTGTGGGGATCGTGGGACTGGGAAGAATAGGTAAGTCATTGGTCATAAAATAATTACAGACAAACAAAAACTATTTGGCCCACCTTAATCGAACTTCACAGAAAGCAAAAGAAAATCCACTGGATTTATGCTTCTTCACATTTGCATTTGTTGGATGCAGGATGGTGTTGCATGAAGGATGAACACAGTCTCCTCCCAGTTCTTGGACCAAGAATAATGGATAGCATGGGGAGAAACAATTGAGTCTTAAGCGCAATGAAGAATAATAATAAGATAGGAATAACCAATTTAGGCTGAAAATTCAATTGGAAGTTGGAAAACGAGCAATTTTTAAGAAAAGTCTTTGTTAATAAAAATAGATGCGTTTCTACTTCACTATACACAAACTTATTGGAAGATTCCATTTAAAAATATAAAATTCCAGGAGGGTTTCAATATGACTAAATTCGTCTCAAACTCCAGAACATCTTGTCTACACTTCACTGAAATACTTCCAGATTTAGATAAATGTAATAGCCAAGGTGATTGTTCAATCTGCATGCTGTATTCGTTTGTACCCCATTCACTGATACCAGAAAGATCTTGGTGCAACTGAACTGAGGCTGGACTCTACCATATTTCAGGTATATGTTCCAATCCTGATGCTTTTACTGCTGCATTTTAAGAATGGAGGGGACTTCACCTGAGCTGTGCACTTTATTGGGCATTCCAAGACCACTGAATAGTTTTGGCATCTGAAAAGTACATGCACACTTTTGATAGGAAGTGTACAGGACATCATTTTGACAAAGAAATTTGTGCGTGCACATCAAATGATCACTGACCGCATATACATCACACAGATTAAAATGTCAGGCAGCCTGTAATACTGAATCACTGCTCCCTTCCATGGTCTGGCAACACAGTATCTACAGCTGACCCCTGAGGTTAAATTAGATGAAAGACCTCTTACCCTTACGAGTACTAGTTACAAACTAGCAGCTGAATTATTTCTCTTTTGGCTCCTGGTACTACTCAAACCAGTTTCACTGCTTTCTTATACTGTATTTGACTAAAGTTTGAGTAGTCTACATGGAGTGATCTGGCTGGTGCTAGAGTACTTCTCTATTTGTTTTAAAGCTTAAATTGAAACTAGTTGCTTCCAAACAAGAGCTTCATCTGTGAATTAAACATGACTGGTAGAATGAAGGGAGGCCATTTAAAACAGGACAAGCTGCTAAGGAGGAGAAAGCCATATCCACTCAGTCTTGAGGGATTAATTACCTTAGCTGCACTTCAGTAAGGATTGATGTTTGGGATGTCTTTGGTTCAACTTTCAAAATACACAGGGGTAGCTGGCAAATTAGACAGGGAAATTTGTCAAATCATCCGGGAAGAATGAATCATGGGGACAGCCAACCAGAAAAGAGTCTTGCCCATATCAGAAACGGAAAAATTTTGAAAGGAGCTGCTACTCCTTTCAAAAGCTGCCTCTTCCCTGCATTTGCAGCTGATAGGCGTGGAACAGCCTCTGTTAGAGGAGCGGTGGGAAAGTGGGTAGCAGCAATGAACAAGGTTTGGTGAGGCCACGACAGAGCAAGTTGGCCAGGCAAAGCCTAGGCCAGCAATTCTGCTGCCAGAGAGCCCGGAGAATCTGGCAGATGAGGCCACGGTAGGAGCAGACAGTTTTCCAAGTGAGCTGAGAAGTTGGTGGTTCACAGGGAGAAATGGAGAGAAATTAATGGCTACAAAGGGGAGAGGAGGGCAGACACTCTTGGGAACAAAGGGAAAATGTGGCCAAAAACTTGTGGCTGTGGAATCTTGAAGTGTCATGTAATGAATTCCTTGCAAATTAATGCACTTTTTTTATGAAGTGTATGTCAGTTAGCAAAAACAAAACTTTTGTTGCTGAATTAAACCCATTGTCCTCTGCCAATTTAAATACTCTTCTATCTCAGAGGTTTAAGCTTTCCTTTTGTATTCTGGCTTTAAGTTTAATGAAGGTTGATAATTATTGAGGATATTGTTGAATTTTTCTAATTCTGTGTGTCCAAATATCAACATAAATACTGAAGATAATGTCACTATATGTTTACATCTCACCTAATGAAGGAGTTAATGAGAATGAGAACAGTAACCCTTGAGAAATCCCAAAAAGAGCCATTGAAATAAAATGACATGCTTTGATTCACCACAGTGATCCTAACTGCAGTCTTCTAATTACTGCAATCACTTCTGCTGTTATCAGACCTACCGCTGTTATCAGGCTTTTGAACGGATCTCTCATGTATTAAGGTAGATCTCTCTCTCTGCACCTCCTGTGTGGCTGTAACATTATATTCTACATTCTGTTCTATTACCCTGATGTACATGTGTATGGTATGTTTTGCCTGGATAGCACTTAAAACAATACTTCTCATTGTATCTCAGTACACGCAACAATAATCAAATCAAATCAAGTAACTACAGCCTTAAACCAGAGCAAGGACAGCACTGATTGTGACAGTGAAGGTGACTGGATTAACCTTTATGTAGCTGCTTCTAGAGATGCAAGGAGCATTGTGTGGGTTAGAGTGCATTGCCACATAAAGGTGGTCCCTGACATTCTCTGAGAGATTTTCACTAAGATTCCCGCTGAGAGAGAGACAGCTAGATTCATTCCAGATAACAAGCATGGGGCTGGATGAACACAGCAGGTCAAGCAGCATCATAGGAGCAGGAAAACTCGACGTTTCGGGCCTAAACCCTTCATCAGAAATGGGGGAGGGGAAGAGGGTTCTGAAATAAATAGGGAGAGAGGGGGAGGCGGATAGAAGATGGATAGAGGAGAGGATAGGTGGAGAGGAGGCAGACAAGTCGAAGAGGCGGGGATGGAGCCAGTAAAGGTGAGTGTAGGTAGGGAGGAGATAGGTCAGTCCAGGGAGGACGGACAGGTCAAGGGGGCGGGATGATGTTAGTAGATAGGAGATGGGGGTGTGGCTTGAG
>JAHRHZ010000270.1:12149464-12166036 GCA_024137785.1 Ginglymostoma cirratum
TGGGAGGAGGTGTATTCCAGGTAGCTGTGGGAGTCAGTGGGCTTGAAATGGACATCTGTCTCTAGGTGGTTGCCCGAGATGGAGACAGAGAGGTCCAGCTTCGTTCTGGATTTAGGATGTACCAGTTTCAGCTGGACTGCAGCGATATAAACTGACTAATAGACAACATCAGGTTGTATTGATGTCAAGAGTGAATTAGAATCAGAATTAAGTTTATTATCACATGTACTCACATGAGTACAGTGAAAAGTTTACAAGTCACCACGTATGGTGCCATCTTAGCTACGAAAGTACCAAGGTACTGATTCTTAGCAATAAATTAGAAAAATACAAAACCATAGGAATAAAATAGAAAAATAAAGGAATAAAAGTTCAGAATTGCCACCCCACTCTGTGCCAGCAGCTAGCCTCTAGACTACAAAAGGAATAAGAAAGAAATTGCATAAATAGAGTTCATCTTCTGAGCAAGGGGTGCACAAATACAAGTACAGGGCTTTTGCAAGGTCTCTGCATGAACAACAGCCAGACGTCCTTGTTGTGGGCATGCTTCAGGCACCACCACTACTGCAGCCAAAGACTCCCAAGTACATGCTGCAGGCCTACCACAGCCAAGGGTCTTCTTCTGGGCACTGCCACAGCCAAAGACCTGTCGAGCACCCCCACAGCCAATGGTCCACCAGTCCCCAAGTCCAGGCTCTGGGCCTAATGCAGTCACAAATCTTCACTCCAGGCCCCATGCACCGCCACAGCCGACAACATGCTGAGTTCCCGA
The DNA here is from genome assembly GCA_024137785.1 of Ginglymostoma cirratum. Lineage (NCBI taxonomy): Eukaryota > Metazoa > Chordata > Chondrichthyes > Orectolobiformes > Ginglymostomatidae > Ginglymostoma > Ginglymostoma cirratum. The sequence goes on from JAHRHZ010000270.1 coordinate 12,150,237, forward strand.
CTCCAGGCTCTGGGCCTACTGCAGTCAGGAATCTTCATTCCAGGCACCGCCAGGGCCAACAGACGTCGCCAACATAGCCCCGTCTTCCCTACAAAGTCACAAGTCAAAGAGAAAGAAAAGACAAAAGAAAGAAAAAAGTAAAAGCAAATGAAGCAGGCAAGCTCCGGGCTCCTGGGCTTAGGAGCCTGCACGCTGTGCTGCTACTTTGCTGCCATTTTGAGTAGGAACAGCTGGTTTATGTTCTGTGATGTCTAGCTCCTCAGTAATCCTACTGATCTGTAGGATCTGGAAGCCAATTTGAACCAGGGCCTGGGAGGAGTTCCCACAAGGAGCTCGAACAGTTCATCAACTTTACTAACACCTTCCACCCCAACCTCAAGTTCACCTGGACCATCTCTGATACCTCTGTCTCCTTCTTGGACCTCTCTGTCTCCATCTCTGGTGACCACCCCAAAACTGATATCTATCTCAAGCCCACCGACTCCCACAGCTACCTAGACTACACCTCCTCTCACCCACCTTCCTGCAAGAATGTGATCCCCTACTCCCAATTCCTCCGCCTCCGCCACATCTGCTCCCAAGGCGTTCCACTCCCAAACATCCCAGGTGTCATCGTATTTCAAGGACCACAACTTCCCCCTTTAGTGGTCGAATATGCCCTCAACTGCATCTTCTGCGTTTCCCGCACCTCTGCCCTCACACCCCCTCCCCGCAATAAAAACAAAGACAGAATCCCCCTTGTCCTCACGTATCACCCCATTAATCTCCGGAGTCAACGCATCATTCTCCACCACTTCCGCCACCTGCAATCTGACCCCACTACGACGGATATATTTCCATCCCCACCTTATTTGCCTTCCAGAGGGACCACTCTCTCCACAAGTCCCTCGTCCACTCCACACTCCCCACTTGCCCCACCACACCCAGCACCTTTCCCTGCAACCGCAGGAAGTGCTACACCTGCCCCATACCTCCCCCCTCACCTCCATCCCAGGCCCCAAAAAAACCTTCCACATCAGACAGAGGTTCACCTGCACATCCGCTAATGTGGTCTATTGCATCCACTGTTCCCAATGTGGCCTCTTGTACATCGGGGAGACCAAGCGGAGGCTCGGAGATCGCTTTGTAAGTCACCTGCGCTCGGTTCACAACAAACGACAACACCTTCCAGTTGCGAACCACTTCAACACCCACTCCCACTCCCTGGACGACATGTCCATCCTGGGTCTCCTCCAGTGTCACAACGACACGACCCGGAAACTGGAGGAGCAGCACCTCAAATTCAGCCTTGGGACCCGACAACCCAATGGTCTCAATGTGGACTTCACTCACTTCAAAATCTCCCTACCCCCGGCCTCATCCCAAGACCAACCCTCCCTCTCATCCCCGCCTCCTTGACCTGTCCGTCTTCTCTCCCACCTATCCGCTCCTTCCACCTCACTGACCAATCCCCACCACAACCTACTTGCACTCACCTATCACCATCCCACCTACCTTCCCCAGCCCCACCCTCCCTCTATTTATTTCACAGCTTCCTTCTCCTGACCTGAAACGTCAGCTTTCCTGCTCCTCTGATGGTGCCTGGCCAGCTGTGTTCCTCCAGCTCCACACTGATTACCTCTTGGTATGTTTACTAGATGTGGATTAGGAGCAACGGACAAGAAGGGGAATGGATTTCCATGTTGAAGACTACCACCCACTATATCCACCTCTCTAAACCGGCATTAAGGCCTTCTGAGTGATAAATTAGAGATTTTCAAATCAGCATATCTGCATTACTACTTACCTTATTTGCGAATGTAATGACCTTGTGGTAATATCACTAAACTATTGATCTAGGCAACGTTCTGGGAACCTGGATTCAAATCTCACCTTGGCAGAAAGTGGAATTTAAATTCAATTTAAAAATATCTGGAATTAAGGTTCTAAGAATGACCATGAGCCCATTGTCAGGAAAAAGCCATCTGGTTTTCTAATGTCCATTACAGAGAGAAACTGCCATCCCTGACGGGTCTGGCCTATATGTGACTCCAGACCCACAGCAAAATGTGGTTTGACTCTTAACTGCCTTGTGGGCAATTCGGGATGGGCAACAAATGCTGGCCTAGCCAGCAATACCATCATACGCAAAGGAATTTTTAAAAAGGATCTTTGTGGGCCTGTGTTATGTATTAGAGCAGATATGTAGTATACCTTTGAGGGAAATGCTCGCCATGTCATTGCCATGTCATGGCAGGTGACCTAATATTATGCCATGGTGGCTGAGTGGTTAACATACTGACAGCAACACAATGAATGCTCTACAAACCAAACAATGCCCACCCCCCACAACCAAACAGTCTCCATGATCTCCCGCACAACTCTCCACAGTCAAAATTATCTGTGGATTTGGTGTAATTAATGTAAAATCTGAAAAGGATGTCCTGTGTCATATGTCCAGTAGGTTTCCTACTTGTGTGTTTCAAAGTACTAAAATAAATGTGTAAGTTATGACTATGAATTGATGATGTGTTTTTATGTTTGGACATGCTGGATCAATGGATATCCAAAATCTTTATTCTCACCGTACCTAAAGACTCCATTTTTTTTTTGGTTTTCCGTGTGTGCAATCCCTCAGGAGGTCAGACCGTATTTGAAAGCGCTTTAATGGCTGGATGGGTTGACACTTATTTTGTCTCTCCAAAGGTTTTGCTGTTGCACAGCGTTTGAAGCCATTTGGTGTGAAGAAATTCCTGTACACGGATTTTGAGCCAAAGCCAGAGGCTGCTGCAGAGATACAGGCTGAATACGGTGAGGGACCAGTGGCAACTGGCTATTCGGTCCTTCAATAACTGGGAAAATGTTTGAGGGTATCATTAATAATTTGAGAATTTGTGCATCACATGACAGTGATTGTGAACCTGCTGGGTTATTCAGTAACACCCTTTAGACTGGGAAGCTGACTGTCCTCACTGCATCTGGCCTATGTGTGTTCCTAACTCCATATCAATGCTGTCTGCACTCCACAAGACATTTCAGTCTTTTTAAAAAAATGCAATTTAAAAAGCAGACCCACCACCACTCTCCAAAGTGTCACTGGGCCTGGAGAATAAATGCTGATCTACTAGAGAGATGAATATCCTGAGAATGATTTTTGTTTAAAAAGCATCACTACAAATTCAAGCAGATGAAGACCATTTTCTTGGATGACCAATAGGAAAACCGTGAATCCATACACAGTGAAAATGTCATTGCTGGCACATGTTCCTCATGTCAGGCGCCAATTTAATGTGAGAATGAAAGTCAGCCACTGATTTGCAGTCTGAAACCTATGACCCGTTAAAACCACTGTTTGATTGACCTCAGCTATTTAAAAGTAGCTCCATTTAATTGGATTCTTGTGTTGAAAGGCTAGATTCACATCTATAAGTCACAATTGCAGGATAACCGAAGCACTGCCATCGTGTTTAAAAATGTCTGCAAAAGATTGATTAAAGGGTGTGGGACGGTCATAGAATCTTAGAAGGGACAAGTCAGAGGACTTGTAGTGCTGGATTTAGTGGGCGTGGCAGAGTTTCCAGTGACTTGCCGGGAAGGAAAGGGGGTTACAAAATTCTTCTTCAGCAGTCAGTGAGACCTAGAATGCATCTTGTCAGCAACAGCCAATTAATTCTCAACAAAGCCCCATTAAGGATTGCTGCCTACCCCCAATAGTGGAGTTGTCACCTCTGTAGGCCAAGGTGCTCAAATGTGAAGTGTTCAAATATGCACCATTCCCACCACCCCCTCATCACCCCCCCAACCCCGCAAACTTCTATGGGCCAACAGGTATCACTAGGTGACTGCCCATGCAATGAAGTGGTCCCCAAGTGCTGATAAAATGCCAAAATATGCCCTTAATTGGGAAAGTATTTTTTATTCTTCGGGTCTTCATCCAAACTACTTTGAAGGTTGCTATTAAATATATATTCACTACACAATCAGGCATTGCAGAAGAAACGCTCAATTCATAATTTTTTTTTGTCCTTGTTTCACATCCGGCTTATTTACCAATTACCTTTAAGTCAATGCCCTCTGGCTTTCGGCCCTTCAGCTGTTGGAAATTTTATCTTTAATTCCTCTGCTTAAACACACAATGATTTTAAACATTGCTCTCAGAAGAAGAATGTGCCGAGATATGTTGGCTATGTCACCACACTACAGGAAAGATGTTATTTGCACTGGAGGGGAAACAGTGGAGACTCACCAGGATGTTGCCCGGGATGGAGCAGTTTAGTGTTGAAGAGACACTGGATAAGCTTGGGTTGTTTTCTTCAGAGCAGAGGGTGGGGGAGGCGGGGTGCGGTGTGGGGAGGGGGAGGGGTGTGGGTGGTGAACCTGACTTAGATGTATAAGGTTACAAAACGCATGGAGGAGGTGGATAGAAAGCGACTGTTCCCCTTAGTTGAATGGTCAATGACAAGAGGGCAAAAGTTTTAGGTGAAAGGCAGGAGGATTGGAGGAGATTTAAGGAAAAGGTTTTTACTCAAGTGTGGTGGGAATCTGGAATGTACTCACTGGGAGTGTAATTGAGGTGGGAAACCTCACCACCTTTAAAAAGTACTTCGATGAGCACTTGAAATGTCAAGTGGGACGAAAGTGGATTTAGAGTAGTTTTTGTTGATGCTGACTTGATGGGCTGAAAGGCCTCTTCTGTACTGTATGATTCTATGAAATGTAACAATAACTACCCCAGTTTCTCCAATATATACACGTGACTGCAATTCATCTTCCTTGAGCCATTCATAAATCTTTTCTATAACCCTAACACAAACTAACGTCTTATATAGATTTAGCACAATTCATTGTTAATGGCCTTTCATAAACCTTGTAGGATATGTTAACACATCCTAAGAATCTGTGAATTAAAATATTAGTTCAAAACTGCAGAATATTTGGCTCTTTCATTAATGTGACACATGCTTCAAAAGAATACGCCCACATTTATGAAGTAAACAGCCAATATAAACTTGTCGGTCTCATGTCAATGAAAGTATTGCACTACTACCAGTGGAGAAAGTATCCAATTGCAGCAGTTTAACATTTTTCGGTCTCTGCTATATAAATGTGAGTTTACGATTTTGTCAATATATTTAATTGAACAATAAAATAGTAATTATTACAGATGGCACAGGCTTACAGAGAACTGATATGTTCTGCAATTATCCCCAAGCTAAAGGTTACTCTTGGAGGACAGGAGAAAGCAATTTCCTCTTGATTCCCTTACTTTGCGGTAAAACTTCAGTAATTAAAAAAAAACTGCTTACGTAAGTAAATGGGTTTCCAGAAAAAAGTTACAGAAGAAGTCCCTGAGAAATCCTACACACCAACTTCCCATGTGTAATAGTATGGGAGATTGATCCTTACTATGTTTAATGTGGCATAATTAATTTATTTACTGGCATAAATAGCATTGTCTGTGTTGATAATTCACATTAGATCCATTTTCCTGTAAATAGAAATAAAAATAGATTCATAGCAGATTGAAGAGACTAAGTGGCGTGCTGCTAACAACATGTTACTTGTTCATCTCCCTTATGTGCCACTTCAAAAGTTATCGGTCCTCTCCACTACAAATAGTGCAAGTTAATCAGGATAAATTACTTTTGAGGGTTGGATTAAACAACCATGAGAAAAGCACAAGATACTTAATAAGGATATTCAATCTAACTTATTTTGTCTGGCCAAAGCAACTCTGTACTCGCCATTGCTGCTTCTGCTTAGTTTGTACATTTTTTCCTGGGTTTGGTTTTCATCTCCACTCCTACTTTAAGCTGTTAAGTGTCTCCTTTCATGGAAATCAGAATTGAACACAGTTGACCAAAAACTTGCATAGCTTTTTCTCAAATATATTTATTTTTGCAATGCTGCATTAACACCAGCATTTATTGGCTCTCTGTAGATTTCATTGAGAAGGTGCTGTACTTTCATTACACGCTGCAGCGTGAAGATTTTTCTACAATACTGTTAGGTCACAGTTGCAGGATTTTAACCTAATGATGCAACACTCAGTTGACTGGAAGTAGGCTGTTAGTATGGTAATTGATTTTGCTTATCATGGACTCAGGATACCTGAAATTTCTCCACAAAAATGTACTGATGTACTGGCTCAGTAAACCATTTTTGCACTGTAGATTTCTCACAGGCCAACTTTAGTCAGGTCAAATAGGTTGGGAACTTTTTCAATGCTGGTAGTAAAGTTTTGAAGGTGAGCCAACCCAAGCAACACTTCATCACTTGTACTGGCTCATTGCATGTGGATGTTGGAAAACGCCATCACTGAACGAGGCTTAATATGAAGAGGATAAACCACAGAAAAGAGGCATAAATTAGCATCATATGGTTTAACATTCATGCAATGACATTTTTAGGAAGACATGTAAATCAGTTAAATACTGATTTATGAACAAAGCTCTATTCAGACAACTACACCATCCTAAACTTAAAGACTAAGTGAAAAATCCTTCATTCCAATAATCAGAATAAGGAAGGTGTTGAAAAAGTTCATTTGTTTCAGGATAATAGAAGTACTGATGTTGACTCCTCCATTGCAGTGCCCGTGGATAAATTGGCAGAGCAATCAGACTTTGTGACAGTGCACTGTACCTTGACTCCTGAGACAAACGGTTTGTGCAACAAAGAGTTTTTCTCAAAGATGAAAAGGACGGCCATTTTTATCAATGCTAGCAGGTGAGATATGAACACAGAGGTGTACTGAAGTGTGTCCCGATGGGATTTTATTTTTAGCTGGTGTACTAGCAGAGAATTTACCTCTGTGCACACTTTTTGAAAATTTCTGTATTTATTGTTGTTCACTTCAATGTCTTACAAATTAGACATGACTATCCAACAGTCCCTATGAATAGAGGTTCTCAAACATGATATTGTTATGATCTACAAGAATACTGTGCTGTAAACTGAGCCCTGTAATTCCTGGAGTCATACCAAATGTTAAATCTTTTTGCTAAGTATGCACAGTGGTGCAATTTAAAGGTACAGCTGTTGTATTAAAATTACGTACAGATTTCTGATAAAATCTATACATTCCAAAAAGTCTCGCGATTTCTCATTTAGTTGCAGAAATAGGTAATTCCATTAAAGCCTTCACTTTCACTGTCCTTGGCAAGACTTGTCCTTATCCAACCACATATCCCAAGTTCGTAACTCTTGCTTTCACAAATTCGCTTTTTGTTCAATTTATTGCTAAACCAGCAAACTGTAATTGCTTACACAGGTCTTTAGCTTGTCTTACATCCTCTTCTCAAGTACTACTATAAACTACAAAAGCAACTCAATCTCTACGCAGTTATAAATCCAGCTACAACTTGATTCTTAAGCCACTGGAATGTAAGTGGGATGATCCTTAACACAACTACCATCATCCAACATTGGTATAACTCATTTGGTGTAATAAAAGTGGAAATTTCTTTTGCCCTGATGTTAATGGCACTTACCAGTACCCCTTTAATAGATCAATTTTAGAAAGAAGTGAGACACTACCAGACTTATGAATGCAATCTTCCAATCATGCAATTGGGTATGAATCTGTCTTCGTGATCACATTCAACTTTCTATGACCAATACAAAGTCTCATTGATCCCCTCTCCCCTGATTTAGGAACCAATATTATTGATGAAATCCAGCTGGGTTGATTAGATTCAAATAAATGTTTCGCTAGTATGTACTGAATTTCTATTTCCAATTGAGATTGTTTCTCTGCACTTAACCAGTTGGGATGTTGTTTTATTGATTGTGACCACACTGTGACCACATCATTTCTTGCTACTGTAATGCATCCAGGTATTCTCTAACAATGAGAACACTGCCTAACTATTATAGTATTTCTGTGTTAGCTCATTGAATTGTTGGAGGTTCACTTTGAGAATCTTCTACCTCTCCTTCAACCTCATTCTCATTATCTCGATCATTTTTTACTGTTCTGATCATCTGACACACTTGCTCCTCTTTACCCACTTCCCTATGAAGCATGGTTTCGTGACATAACTGATTCTTCTTCCTAAAATCAGGACTATTCATAAGTCACTTTACCAAACCTTCTAACTACTTTATATGAACACTGAATTTTACTTCCAAAGGTTCACTTTGTAAAGGTAACAATACCAATACTTCACCTCCCACCTGAAACATTTGAGTTGCTGAATCTGCCCATTCTTTCATTTTCATTTATGAGACTTTTCAATGTTTCTGTCCTAGCCTACATGAACCTGTGAATCTTTCTAGAAACATAGACACAAGATCCAACATTGAGAACTTGTTTCTTTCATTCAAGAACTTCTACCTAATCAATTTCTTTAGACCTCTAATCTCTTGACCATAAACCAATTCAATTGGACTAAATCATGCAGATTCATCTGGGGAATCTCTGGTATCGAATATTAAAAATTCTAATCCTTTGTCACAATCCTGTGGGTGCATGACAGAATGCCTTAACCACGGCTCTGAGAGTCTGATGGTATCTCTCCAAATCTCCCTGTGATTGTGAATGATATGCAGTGACTCCAATAGTTTTATGCCCGAACTGCTAATGATTTTCTGGAAAACTTTAGACATGAAGTTAGAACCCTGATCAGACGGTACCTCAACTGGTAGTCCATAACGAGTAAAAAACTGTGTTAACTTTTCTACCACTGCCTCACATGTAATTGTCCTTAACTTGATTCCCAGAGGCTAGTCCTTTATCATATCCATAATTGTAAGAATATACTGATGTCCTGCTTTCATTTTCAGTAAAAGCCTTATACAATCCACTGGAATCCATAAAATCTGTACAATGTGGAAACAGGCCATTTGGCCCAACGAGTCCACACCAACCCTCTGAAGAGCATCCCAACCAGACCCATCTCCCTACCGTGTTCCTGTAACCCTGCATTTCCCATGGCTAATGCAGCTAACCTATATATCCTTGAACAGAATCAGTAATTTAGTATAGCTAATCCATCTAACTTGCACATTTTTGGACTGTGGGTGGAAACCACAGCACCTGGAGGAAACCCATGCAGACATGGAGAGAATGTGCAAACACCACACAGACAGTCACCTGAGAGTGGATTTGAACCTGGGTCCCTGGCGCTGTGAGGCAGCAGTGCTAAACACTGAGTCACTGTGCTGCCCCAAATACCAGACTAATACACTAATACTAGACTAAATGGTTCTTCAAAAACAGATAAAGGTCCTGGTCTGGTTACATGTTGAGGATCTCCTACCACCTGACATGTATGACATATTCCACAAAGCCGCATTTATTACTCTGCTCAGATAAGGAGGAATGCAAGAGACACCTAAAGATTTTGAAGGACATCCTCATAAGAAGGGGGAAATGATGCTCAACTCATCGATCACCAGTTTAATGCCACAGGAGAAAACTGCAACAACCTCCTCAGACGATAGATACAGGATATGACCAGTACTTCCCCAGAGTGGAGAGACCACGCCATGTTCTTTGCAGCCTTCAACATGTCAACGATGATGATGAGCACCTCATCAAGATCATCTCTACACCTCCACTTCTTGCCTTCAAATAACCGCCAAACCTTAAACAGACCATCTTTGGCAGCAAACTACCCAGCCTTCAGGACAGCATCGACTACAACACCATGCAACCCTGCCACAGCAACCTCTGCAAGACATTGTCAGATCATCGACACAGACCCTACCATCACACGTGGGAACAACACCCACTGTGTACACAGCAGAGACTCATGTGACTCGGCCAATGTTGTCTCTCTCATATGCTGCAGGTAAGGATGCCCTGAGGCATGGGATATTGGTGAGACCATGCAGATGCTACGACAACAGGTGAATGGACACCACACAACAATCACCAGACAGGAGTATTCCCTCCCAGTCAGGGAACACTTCAGCAGTTGAGGCAATTCAGCCTCTGTTCTTTGGGTAAGTGCCCTCCAAGGTGGATTTCGAGATTCACAACAATGCAGAATCACTAAGCAGAGGCTGATATCCAAGTTTCATACCCAATGAAGATGGCCTCAACCGTGATCTTGGGTTCATGTTGTGGAACATGTGACCCTACCACACTGTTCTGTATGTGTAAAACCTTCCTAACTGTCCTGTTTTGAAACCATCACCTTGATGAATTATTATGATCTGTCTATCTTTATTAGTTTGTACATTTTTGGATTACTTGTTTTATTGGTTAAACCCTCAGCTTGTGACTCTTATACCTATCATGTTATTCCAGTCATTTAGTTTGTTTCCAGCACCACCTTAGTTTTAATTTTTTGTAACCATCTCTTTGCCTCAGTTAATCAGATTATAGGTCATCCCTTTGCTTGTTATTAGGGTGTTGACACTTTACTCACACCGTCTAACACTCTTGGTCACCTGCAGAGACTCATTATTCAACACCAACCTCACACCAGTCGTATGATCTTTTGATCTCTCTGCTCTTGATTTCTTTGCCTATAAATTCCGTGTGCTCTTTTCTCTCATGTCACCTAATGAAGGGGCTGCATTCTGAAAGCTTGAGATTTCAAATAAACCCATTGGACTGTAACCTGCCTTCTGAAAGCTTGAGATTTCAAATAAACCCATTGGACTATAACCTGGAGTCCTGTGATTTCTGACCTTGTCCACCCAAGTCCAACACCAGCACCCCCACATCACAGCATCTATTACTGCCGCAGGTAGAAAAACTGGAAAGTGGTCTTTGCTTCCCAGTTCTAACGTTGAAATGACCCTTCTTCAGTTGGTCAGGCCCCCTCGTTGTTCAGATGCCTTTTTCTCGTGTTTCAACTTATTTGTAAGGGTGACTGATTCAACTGAAAAATGATCAGTTGAAAAGTTACAGCTTATGGTGACTGCTGCAGGAAAGGTAACTTGTTTTTGTAAGGTTTGAATTGCAGAAAACAGGCAGCTTCTGGGCAAAGAGATCTTCACCCTTTTTCTCTCCCTTTTTCTGAGTCTTTGTTTCCAACTCCAAGCTGCTCAGCCATTTGTGAACAAGCTCACAACCAACTCACAAGAAGGCAGCTCACTACCACCTTCTCAAGGGAAACTAGGGATAGGCATGAAATGCTGGCCAGCCAGCGACGTCCACATCCCACAAATGAATAGAAAGAAAATGGTGTCTGTCATTGATCACTGTCACTAGTCCGCAGACAAGAGCTGCATAATTAAACACCCTTGGTTTCAGATCATCTGAAATCTGGATCTCAATTACTGCTTGTTTACCAAAGACATGGGGTTACATGCTTTCAAAAGCGCTTTTCCAAACATTGGTTTTTAAAACAGTTCTTTTTCATTTCAGTTTCAAAAAACACAAAAATGAAAATACAATATTCCATTCTCTGTAGCTTGACCTGCAATTATGTTGACTAAATACACAGAAATACAACAGAAATTGCTGGAAAATCTGAGCATGTCTGGCAGCATCTGTGAAGAGAAATCAGAGTTAATTTTTCGAGTTCAGTTACCCTTCTTCAGAACTGATGATAGCTAGCGAAAGGATAGCTTTATACCGAATATGGGGTGAGGGTAGTGAGGAGCGCAAACCATAGGTCGAGATAGAGCCCAAAGAGAGAGAAAACAATTGGATAAAGGAGTGGTTAAAGATCAGTCTGGGGAAATGAGCAGCTCTTAATGGGGACTGATAGGGACTGACAATTGGTAGCGTATGGTAGCAGACCACATAATGACAAGGCCTGGTGGGTGAGGGTGAGGGAAAGCATGGGAAAAGATGTTGAAGCCCTAAAATTGTGAACTTGATCTCAAGTCCAGAAGGCTACAGTGTTCCCAAGTGGAAAATGAGCTGCTGTTTTCCTCCTGCTTGCACTGAGTTGCACCAAGCCTGAGACAGAATTGTTGGCCAGAGAACATGGTGGCGTGTTGAAGTGGCAAGCAACTGGAAGCTCAGGGTCTTTTTATGCAGACAGAATGTAGATGTTCTGTGAAGTGGTCACCTAGTCTACGCTTTGTTTCCCCAATGTAGAAGAGACCACATTGTGAGCAGCGAATGCAGTAGACTAGATTGTGTGAAGTGCAGGTAAAGCGCTGTTTCACCTGGATGGTATATTTGGGCCCTTGGATACTGGGGAGGGAAGAGCTAAATGGGCAGGTGTTACACCTTCTGCGATTGCAGGGGAAGGTATCATGAGGCTGCAGGGACGCGTTGGGAGTGGAGGAGGAATGGACCAGGGTGTTCCGGAGGATACGGTTGAGGGCACCTTGCCTCTGTGCTAGACTACTGTCACTTTGGTGTAATATGATGCACAGATCCACTTTTGGATTCCATTTAACACAATGTGGCATATTCTTCTCAGAAAGAGAGCAATCTTTCTGAGGCTGCACAGTCAATCTCCATAACCCCACCACGGACATTGCCACTGCACCTGAATTAGATAGTGATGCACAATGATCTGCATTCACCACAAATGAGCAATAGCAGGTCTTGAGACAGGTCAGGAGAGAGCTTGCTGGAGAGAGAGGCTGTCTTCCAATTCTGAACAGGACAAGAGATGAGGGGCCTATCTGTGAAAAGGAAACCAGCTGTTATACCTGGCATTGGAGGACCTGTCATGAAGTTTCAGCAGTGCAGCTGAAAGTATGAAGAACCCTCTGCTTCAAGTCAAAGTGATTTTATCTCTCAGAGCTTATTGTGTAGGGCTGTGAGTAAGTTCCCTATTCCTGAACCAGAAAACCCAGGATTTAATAGTGAGGAAGGTGCATTCATGATGAGGCCAGAAAGATGTATTATTATCATTTAAATACTTCCAACAAATGCTAATGGCAGGCAGTAAGAACGGAAGAAATCTTTACATCCTTTTTGCAGAGCTTGGGGAAATAGCTAAGATCTTCTGACCATTAAGACTCTTGTTTTCTTTCACAGAGGAGCTGTGGTGAACCAGGATGATCTTTATCAGGCTTTGAGCACTGGTCAGATTGCTGGAGCAGGCTTAGACGTCACAGTTCCTGAGCCATTACCCACCAACCATCCTCTATTTGCCCTGAAAAACTGTGGTAAGTTACAATATTGGGAATAACCTGCTGTCCTTTAATGTCTTGAGTAATTTAGATTTTGCTATGTTGTAAAACAAAGTAAATGCAATCAGTTAAAATCCAATTTGTTCAGCTCTCTGATGTTCACTTTATAAATAGCTTGAAGTGAGCCATAGTCCATATCTAAAAAGTGGTTTATCTTACATTATGCTTCCAGTTATTCTGCCACATATTGCAAGTGCCACCATCGCCTCTCGCACTACCATGGCTGTGCTGGCTGCCAATAATCTCCTGGCTGGCCTCAAAGGTGAACCGATGCCAAAGGAACTGACCCTGTGAGGTTGGAGGTTGTGCCCTAGCTGTGAGGGGACTTCTGCTGTAGATCTTGTGACCTGAAACTTTATGCAATGCTAATTAGTTACATGGTTATAAAACTCTTGTTCAATTATTCTGAAGAAATGAATCTTGCAACTAATAAAGTTGAAACTGTTAACAAATGTGAAAGTGAATCATTTATCTCTGTAGAATAGTTGCGACAATTCACATTTTAAGTCTAATCAAGTTGGTCTTTTTCCAAATGTGTAAGCGAGAAAACAGAATACCCTGAAGTAAGCGTTCTGAGACTGTCCTGCAACTTTTACCCTGATTCGGCAATCACTTAGTTAGTGTTGCATTGTGGGGGTCAGGACACCAGTAGATGAGAAATCACATTCAAAATCTAACTTTGCATCTTCTCATTTAAGTTCAGGAAAAAATTGTTAGAAATAAATCATTCAATCAAATTTTGAAACCACTGGCCAGCAGTGTGCATTTAAAGTGTGAACCCTTTGTCTTTTTCACAAGCTAGATATGAAATGAGGAAGGGTTAAGGTTAGGGCCTCATCTTGGCTCACTTCAAAGTTAATCACACACCCCAATCTTCTGTATTGCAATACCAATCCATGCCTTAAAACAAAATCTCCCGAATGAGTAGTGGAGGATAAAAAAATCCTCTGTTAATCACACTTCTCCTAAATGAAAGAAGAAAAGCATATAATATCTTTAAACAAATAGGTCTCTCAAAGTGCTTTACTTCTGAATGGTAGTCACTGGTATAATGCAGAAAACATGGGAACTAACAGCAAGCTCCCATAAACAACAGTATGATCATGACAATTGAACAATAGAATGACAAGAAAACCTGTCTTTTTTTTAATGTTGATTGAGAGATAAATTAGCCAGGACATTAGGGATAAGTTCTTTTGAAATAGTGCTTTGGTATTTTTATGTCCAACTGAGACGAAGGATGTGACCTCAGTTTGACACTTTATCTCAAAGAGAACATGTCCAGTATTGTCAATTTCCTTCACTACTACCCCAGAATGTTTGCTTTGATTTTGAGTTCAGTCCTGGAATTCAATTTTAATCCTTCTGATAAAGCGGTAAGAGTGCCTCAATTAAGCATCAGCTTATACCATTCACAATAATTTTCAGCGCTGTCAGGTTCCTTTTCAGTTACCTCCATTGGCAACCCTAAACTTCTCCAGTCACCCTCATAATCCAATAATTTGATTGATGCACTGGTAATAAATCATGTAGCTATTTCTTCTGACAAGTTGCTGAAGCCAAAAGGTTGTAGGTCATTAGCACTCTGTGCAGTAGGTATATCTCATTAGTCCATCTTCACCTTCTATGCACAATTTATATCTGAAGGTTGTGAATCTTTGGAAATCTCTACCCCACAGGGTATTTGATGTTCAGCTGTTAAGCATATTCAAGTCTGAGATAAAAGTGTACATTTCTATAGCTATCTAACAATGGGGAAATCAAGAAGTATTAAGATTGGACCAGAGTGTGAAATTGAGGTCCAAGATAATAAATGATCCTATTGAATAGTCTACATCAGCTCCTATTTATGTTCTTACAAATTCCCATCCTTTGTTTTTAATATTTGTATTTGAGACATTTCTTCCATGCAGTGGTTCCATCTTCATTCCCATCTTTTCTTTGTGGCAATCAAGATAATTTTTTTTAAAAATTTGTTTTTCCCAACATCATTGTTGATACCAGTGGATTTACCCGGGTCAACTGCTTATTATGAGATGAAGCTCTACAGAGGTTGGCAGGCAAGTGAAACTGTGCAATACCAAGATGTAATTTCACCCATGTTTGTGGACAGGGTGAAAAATCCATGTTTTGTCGAGACCATTAGTGATGTTAAAAGTGCCTCTTTGCCAAAGGAAGTTGAGAGAATAGGATCAATATTTTCACCAAAACATAATGCTGATGCCAAAATATTCATGATATTGAGTTGTTTTTAGAATCTTTCAAATCATCTGTATCTAGAATCTACAAATCCCATTATAGACCGTAGAATCCCTACAGTGTGGAAACAGGCCATTCAGCCCAACAAGTCCACACCGACCCTCAGAGCATCCACCCAGACCCGTCCCCCTATAACCCACCTAATGTACAAATCCCTGAACTTGACAGTGGATTGGCTGCCTATGCCAAACACCAGCAACTATGACTCAGGAACCTGGCACAAAACGACAACAGCCTTGGGAACGATGTTGTTCGGATCAGGCTCTGGGTCAGTGCAGAGTCAGAAAGTGTTCTACCAATTGTGACAAGGATATCTGTGGGACACCATGCAGCACAGCACTGGCACTTCCCGGTCCCCCTCTCCTCTGCCCTCCCTCCACTAATCCCCCCCCCCCTTCACCATCCCTTCCTCCCTCCTCACCCCTCCTATCCCCTTCTTTCCAGCCCCAGTCCAAATTCTTCCCTTAACCCTCACCCCTTCCCTCCCCCCTTGCCCAACCACA
>JAHRHZ010000270.1:12167407-12196118 GCA_024137785.1 Ginglymostoma cirratum
AACGTCAGCCTTCCTGCTCCTCTGATGCAGCTTGGCCTGCTGTGTTCATCCAGCTCTACACCTTGTAACTTTGACAAATTTAGTTTTATCAGTTCCAATAGAAAAGATTGAATGTAATGAGTCATCCAGGACACAATCTCTTGTCCTAACTGGAACACTGATTGCGCCATTAATATTTGGGTTATCAGTATCAACACTTCGCAAATGTAGATGATATCCCATAACCCATCCGATGATTCTCCTAAGAAGCAAAAGGACTGTCCTGAGCTGATCTTCACTCAGAATCAACCACACATTTAATTTTCTTCACATGATGCCTGCATCTTTTTAACTGCTTATCTACCTCTTTCACTCTGGATGTAGGACAACAGCAGCAAAACTCAATGTCACATGTTTAGATTTTTTAAATTAAAAGTAAAATTATATTCGGCTTGTGCTTCTAGTCACTTTCTGAACAGCATCTCTTCAGAGTCAAAACTGAAAGAATTGTGGATGCCATAAATCAGGAACAAAAACAGAAGTTGCTGGAAAAGCTCAGCAGGTCTGGCAGCATCTGTGAAGAGAAACCAAAGCTAATGTTTCGGGTCTGGTGACCTTTCCTCAGAACAGTTCTGAGGAAGGGTCACCGGACCCAAAATGTTAGCTTTGATTTCTCTTCATAGACGCTGCCAGACCAGCTGAGCTTTTCCAGCAACTTCTGTTTTTGTTCTCTTCAAAGTCAACCTTCTTCCGCACAGCTTACTATGAGGCATAAATGTAGCCAGGAGAATAATGTCAGCAGTGACTGTTTGTTTGATTTTTTTTTTTTTTTTTGTTGTATTCCAGTTGCAATATTCAACAATGGGACTCCGATGAGCCAGTTCCTAAGGAAGAGTTGCTGAAGGGGGTTGCAGGGGCGCATGGCCTGTACTGTATGTTATCAGACAAAATCGATCGTGAGGTTTTACAAGCAGCAGGTAAACTGTTGTTCTTCACAGAATTGCTTTCACAGTTATGTAAAGATGCTGGCGTGTGAGAGAAGTATTTTATTGTGTAAACCTAGCAGCCCCATTGTGAACTTTGAATATTCGAAACCTGCCAGTGATGGTAAAGAATTATTGTTTCTGTACATGTCTTCCTTTCTGTTCAGGATTGATTCTGTTGCGCACGCTTTCATCTTGCCACACAAAGAAATCAGATTTAAAAGAAGGTTGAGACTTTTGATCTAGGGAGAGGGAATCACTTTAATGAAACGGTTTGTTTTGTCTTCACCTTAGAGATATCTGACCTCCATTACTCTGACAGTGTATGTTATTGGACAAGATGTGGTATCTGTGGAAAAGGTGTAAAAAGCATTTGATAAGTGTTACATTCCAAGGCTACTGCACGACGTAAGCTCCTGTTGCATTAGTATGAATAAATGGTTAGCTAACAGAGTAGGGGTAAATGTCATTTTTGGTTTGGCAGGCAGAAACTAATGGAGTGTGATGGGAATGAGTGGGTCCTAAACTATTTGCAGTCTATATCAATTATTTCTGGAAGCATCGAATGTATGCTGACAAAACTTGTTAATGACACCAAGGTAGGTTGGAGAGTAAGTTATCGAGAGGAATTATCAATGAACCTACAAAGGGATCCAGATAGTTTAAGTGAATAGGCAGAAATTTGTCAGGTGGGATACAAATTTGTCAGTGGGACAATGTGAACTTGTCCATTGTGGCAGGAAAAATCAAAAAAGAGCATACTAACAGAGAGAGATTACAGAACTTTGTGGTACTGAGTAATTGAGATACCGAGTTACATGAATTAAGTAGGTTAGTACATGTTAGTATGCAGGTACAGCAAGTGATTAGGTAGGTAAATTGAATGTTGTTTATTGCAAGGGAATGGAATATAAAAATCAGGATGTTTTATTGCACCTGTGCAGGCCACATCTGGAGTATTGTAAACAGTTTTGGTCGCTTTATTTGAAAAAGGAAGTAATTACTTTAGAAGTCTGTCAGAAAAAATTCATTTGATAGATTCCTGAGATGAGGGACTTATGAAGAAAGGCTGAACAAGTTGGGCCTGTACCCACTGGAGTTAGAATGACTCGACAGTATCAAATGAATGTTGTGGGAGTAGGATCACCCTTTTAAGATGTGGATGGGAAAATGCTCTCTCTTAGAATGAACTTGTCTCTCTTAGAACTTGTGGAATTCCCTTTTCCAGAAGGTAGTGGAGGCTGGGTCATTGCATTTATTCACGGCTGTGTTTGATAAAGAAGGGAATCAAAGTTAGAGGCATCGGGGATAGATAGTAAGGTAGAGATGAAATGACAGTGTGATTAAACATGATCATCTGGAGTGGCAGAGCAGAATTGAAAGGCTGGATGACTTGTGCTTCCATTCCTGTAGAGTACTTTCTTTATCTGGCTGCAAACAGATTAATTCCTGAATGAAAGATGTAGTGGGTTTCGTTGCTGAGTATTGTGTCCTTTCACGTGGGTGAAAAGACAGTGAGCCAATGTCTTCAGTGTGTGAGCACATCAAAGAATAAAGAACATAATTTAAAGTAGAGGGGTTGTTTTGAGGTAGATTGTTAGAACAACCATTCAACATTAGGACTTACTGATAAACTGCTGCACAAGAGTCAGTGTTTATTCATTTTTGGACTCACTTATTCCCAGTCACTGACTGAGGGCAGAGTGGTAGCCATTTTTTACTTGGACTTTAGTAAAGCCTTTGACAAGGCTCAATATGATAGACTAATTAGTAAAGTTAGATCACATGGGATCCAGGGTGAGATTGCCATTTGGATACAAAATTGGCTTAATGGCAGGGGACAGAGGGTGGTGGTGGAGGGTTGTTTTTCGGACTGGAGGCCTGTGACCGGCGGTGTTCACCAGGGAACGGTGCTGGGTCCACTTTTGTTTGTCATTTATATAAATAATTTAGATGAGAATATAGAAGGCATGGTTAGTAAGTTTGCGGATGACACCAGAATTGGTGGTATAGTGGACAGTGCAAAAAGTTATCTGAGATTACAAAGAGATCTTGATCAATTGGGTCATTGGGCTGAAGAGTGGCAGATAGAGTTTAATTTGGTTAAATGTGATTTGTTACATTTTGGTAAAACAAATAACAAACAACTATACAAATAAAAATACGGCCATGGGTAGTGTTGTAGAATAGAGACACCTAGGAATTTGGGTAGATAATTCTTTGAAGTTTGCATCATGTATTGATAGGACAGCTAAGAAAAGCATTCAGCACGCTTGCCTTCATTTCTCAGAGCTTTCAATATAGGGGTTGGGACATTATGTTGAAGTTGTACAAGATGTTGATGAGGCCTCTTCTGGGGTACTGTATCCAGTTCTGATCTCCCGGTTATAGGAAGGATATTATTAAGCTGGAAAGGGTTCAGAATAGATTTACCAGGATGTTGCTGGGAATGGAGAGTTGAGTAGGCTGGGATTTTTTTTCACTGGAGTGCAGGAGTTTGAGAGGTGACCTTGTAGAGGTTTATTATATCATGAGGGGTGTAGACAAGGTGACTGGCAAGTGTCTTTTCCTGAGGGTGGGGCATTTCAAGACTAGGAGCAGGTTTTTAAGGAGAGGAGAGAGATTTTAAAAAAACAGTGGTTCATGTGTGAAATGAATTGCCAGAGGAAGTAGTGGATACGGGTACATTACAACGTTTAGAAGACATTTAGATAAGTACATGAAGAAGAAATATTTGGAGGCATATGGGCCAAGTGCAGGCAGGTGGGGCTAGTTTAGTTTGGGAAACCCAGCCGGCATGGACTAGTTGGACCAAAGGGTCTGTTTCTGTGCTGTATGACTCTTAAAACTCTGTCAGACCAATTCATGGGATCAAAGACATTCGATTTTAGTTTAAATAATGCTTCTCTTCAAAGAAATTTATTTTTTCTTGTTCTGTTACAGGACCAAATTTGAAAGTCATCAGCACATTGTCCGTTGGATTCGACCACCTCTCTATAGATGAAATTAAAAAGCGGTAAAAATTAGTTTCTAAACATTCCTTTTTAGTCTTGACATGGACCAAACAATGTCATTGCAAATCCTTTATTGTTCTGAGGGCATTGAGTCAACTGTGTAGTGTGGGCCTGGAATCTCTCGTAGACCAAACCAGGTCGTGTGGGGCAGGTAAGAGGAACAGGGGTGTGGACAGGATCCTGCTTCCTTCCTTCGCTCGTTCGTTCGTTCCTTGAAGGACATTCATAAGCAAAAAGCTTTCATGCATCAAACAAAACAAAGAACTGTGGATGCTGGAAATCTGAAACAAACAGAAATTGCTGGAGGAATTCAGCAGGTCTGGCAGCATCTGTGGAGAGAAAGCAGGGTTAACGTTTGGAGTTCAGTCCCTCTGAAGAAGGGCTTCAGAGCTTCTGCCACTTAATACTGACTTGTAAGAGCTGATGAATTACTGGAACTCTGAGTGCACAGTTAATCAGAAAGTGCTCTGTTCACCCCCACAAACCTGTCCTGAACCTGATTAGATTTATAGGAGGCAAAATTCTGTCTTCTGTTCATGTTCCTTGGGATGAAGTGTCAGTACAGAACAGGACATCTATACAGGCCAAACACCGAGTGAAGCACCCTCTACCACTGGCCTAGCAAGCACTCCTGTAGGAGCTATAAGACATGTTAGATCTAGACTAGAGCTGCTGCACTGTTAAATCAATGCTCTCAGGACAGATGTTGTACTGGGATAGATATAGATTAAAGCTCCCTTTATTTCAATACAGTATCTATACAGCTGACTTTGGATGGGTGCCCCTCTGCTACATTTGTCACATTTTCCATTAAGCACCAATATTCTTTGTCTTCCCTGAATGAGATTGCTAATCATTTCTAAAGTGAGGCTGCTCACTGCTTTGTGCCCCCACCCAGACAAACCTGTTTGAATTCTTTTGTCCAGAAATCCTTGGTGCTGGCATGAAATTGAACTTTGGTTCCCAGAAATCAGGTTGAATCAGTAACCACTGGGGACAGACCACAGATGTGAAGGTTTCAAAAGACGAGGCCCCTGTAACATCTGGGGAGCGGAGTCGAAGAACAGAAACTGCTCTGGCTTGATACAAAATTGTGCAGTTCACTCAGGAAGCAATCTGGGGTTTGTAGCATGGGACATGAAAATGCCACATTGTTCACGTTGCAGTGTGTAATGAGTATTCTGCAGAGATGTACCCTACTGTTTTCAGTTCAGAAAGCTTAGGTTTTTGATGGCCATGACAGGGCCAAAGGCTGAATGTGCCCAGTAGTTTAATGATTGAAAACTGCTGAACTAACCAGGGTGATCTGGAATTGAGTAAACAGATACTCAGCGACCTCATCAGTGGTTAAGGATGTCTCTTTTATTAGTGAATCAGACTAGACAATCACCTACAGTGCTGTGGAGTACTGCACGCCTGTTCAAATGGGACTATCGAACCATTATTTCAAAACAGATTGTACTGCAACTGGGAGTCCTTGATAGTAAAACTGAATAACAAAAGCAGAGGACTACTCCAGCATTGAATACCTTTAATCACTCATAAACACACCTTGTATTAATCTTTTTTATAGAATGGACATCATGCGCCTTGATTTTAGCATTTGGGCTAGAGGCACCAGCCTCACCCAAGTACTTACAGACACTTTAGTGTACTACTGTGAACTATTGGCAGGATAAATGCTGCAATCCGCCATGGATTTCATTCAGTAAGGACAAAGATATTTTAAAGCTAATTCCAAGATCTCTCTGTGAATTGGCTATAGAAAATATCTACAATACTAATTAGAAGCCAGACTTTCGGGGAGCTGACTACAAATACTTTGATAATTTAGGAATCTTTGAAATCAAATATTGTGTTTTCTTGCATTTTTGAAGAGTTATTCTAATTTTTCAAATATAAATTTGTGAGAATCCTCTCCATGGATCTCATAGCTTTGTGCCCTGAATTCTACTCTCTGCTGTCTGACCTCTTGTTCTACAGTGCAAATCTCCTTCCGCCCACCTTAGTTGACAACCTAGTCCTCCTTATCCCAAACCCACTCCAGATGCAGTGTTGATTTTGTCATCCCACGTGGCTCACCTCTTGAGGTCTCTCACTCATCAAGCGGGTTTTCTGTGATCATCTTTCTCCTCTCAACTGTGTGCTCAGTCCCCACATCTTCATAATCCCATCTAGACCAATCCCACTGTCCTGTACAGTCTGCCTATCTTTAAGTATCTCATTCAATCAGATACCATTCTCCTGCTCACTCCCCTATCCACTTAATATCCCATCCAATCAAATCCTTCTCCTTGGCTCCTATATCCTTGATCATTATTCTTTTGTTTTAAACTATCTGTTGTTTACGAAAGTATTCTAGTTGTTGCTTCAACAGCATTGAATGGCAAATATTGCATAATACAAGCTACTCTGTCTGTAAAGACTTTATTTCTCTGATCTTCTCCGGTTATCTTAAATTTATGACCTCAGGTCACCAACGTACTGATCAGTTCAGATAACTTAATGCTTTTTTGACACCAGTTTTAAAAATGTTTTCTATGTTTGAAGGGGAATCCGAGTGGGTTACACTCCTGATGTCCTGACTGATGCCACTGCCGAACTCGCTGTGGCCTTACTCCTGGCAACGTCCCGTCGACTGATGGAGGCAGCTGAGGAAGTGAAAAAGTAGGTGATGTGTACAGGAAACTCTTTTCTTCAGCAGTTAATTTTGGTAAGGATCACTAATATGTTTGTTCTGTTCCAGAGGTGGATGGACCACTTGGAAACCTCTTTGGATGTGTGGCTATGGACTGTCTGGAAGCACTGTGGGAATCGTGGGCTTAGGAAGAATAGGTAAATTCATCTTAAAAAAAACACTTTTTTTACAAAACATCATATTCAGCTGATGATGATGATGATGTAGGGGCGTAGATTATTTAAAAGAATTTTTAAAATGTGGATTCTGAACACAACATTTTACATTCAGTGGATGCATTTCACATTACTGTTTACGTCATAAAGGTACTTTTTTACAATTCTAGAAATTACTTCAAGGGATTGAAGGTATTGTTGCTTCACACTAGATTTCTGGTAAAAATAAGTAAAACAATTAAGAGGTGTTGTGTGTTAATTTGCACAGGTGGTAGAATTGTTAAGAACATGGTAGCAAATCATACATCAGTTCATCATAGAACCCCTACGTGTGGAAGCAGGCCATTCGGCCCATTGAATCCACACCGACGCTCCCAAAGCATCCATCCCCCTACTCTATTTCTGTAACCTTGGATTTCGTCATGTCTAATCCACCTAGGTGGCAGATCCCTAGACACTACGAGACAGTCTAGCATGGCCGTGCCACCTAACCCTGCATATCTTTAGATAGCAGAAGCAAACCAGAGAACCCGGTGGAAACCCATGCAGATACAGAGACTGTGCAAAGTCTACACAGATAGTCGCCCGAGGTTGGAATCGAATCCGAGTCCCTGGTGCTGTGAGGCTCTGTGCTGCCCTAATTGAACTGTAAACTGGGACTTGCCTTCAGCCTGCTGAATTTTTTTAGGCAGCAAATGGGACAGTGGTGAATGCAAGAGATGTGGAAAAAAAAGTCTTGCGTTTATACACCACAGTCCGTGACTATAGGAGGTCCCAAAGTGCTTTAAAGCCTTGAAATACAGTCATTGTTATTGTGTAGGAGACGTGGCAGCCAATCTAAACATAACGTGTTCCCACGGAAAGCAATATATGAGCAAAATTTGGTTTTGAAGTGATTGAGGGATAAGTATTGAGCACGACTGCAAGGATAATTCAACTGTTCCTCTTCAAAATATGCAGTTGGATTGTGTGCATCCATCTAAGGAGGTAAGCGCAGCTCTCGTTGAAAATGTCCCAACACTGCACTGGAGTGGCAGCTTTGATTTTTGTTAACAACTCCTGGACTGCAGCCTGAACCTACTGCTTTTTGAATCAGAGGCATGGGTACTGTATCAGCTGAACCACAGCTGACCCTTTTTACCTTAAGTGATAGCTACCTAAAATGGATTTTAAGAGTAACTGTACAATGGAACAATGAAGTTGTCAACTTCCTTCAGAAATAGAAAAAAAAATTGCAGATGCCAAGAATCTGAAACAAAATCATAAAGCAGAAAAGACATTGAGCATGTCATTTGGCATCTGCACAAAAAGGAGTTAGCTAATTGTTCAGACATAACTATTTGTCAGATAGTATTTTATCTGAGAATTTTTCTGGTCTTGCCCTTTATCTTTCAGGTGTAACCCTTCACTGTGAAATGTAAAACATTCTGTGATAATTCTTGATTTTAAGTGGATTGCATATGTTTCAACAAAACATATGTACTTTAGTTGGAGTGTTTTCAGTATGATGTCAAAAACGATATATATGTATGTCCTTTGTCAATGTAGGTTACCTTCCCTCTTTCGAAGCCTCCGCCAATTTCACTACGTTACTAGATACTGGGAGAAATTGAGAGCAGACTGAAGTCACTGGGTTTTTAATTGAATTTTGCTTCCTACCTAGCATAGATATGGCTCAGTTAAAACCTTGTACTGGCAGTCAGCAATACAGTCATCAAGTACACTTCACACAATACATTTTATTATTAGTCTATAGTTAGCTCGAATTACTTGGAAGGTCACGGGTTCAAACTCTGCTCCCAAACTTCAGTAAATAGTGCAGGCCAACATACTACAGGTACAGCAAGTTTTGGATGAAGCATTCTCCCCTTATGCCTCCTTAGGTGAACTTAGCAGATCCCAGGATACCTGTTGAAGAAGAACAGTAAGTGTTTGTGATGTCTTGACCAACACTTATCCCTCAACCAAAATCACTAGTAATAGATTACCAGGCAAGGTATGTCATCTGCTGTTTGAGATCATTCTGTGCACAGATTGGCTATTTGTTTGTCTACATTTCATTTACTGCGCTTAAAAAAAAAAAAAAAAAAAAAAAAATTGAATCCTTGACTGTGACATGGTAAGTATTTTTGTATATAAATACACGAAATTGCCTGAAAATAATTTTGTAAGCACGTTTTGCTTTTAGGCCTTGCAATTGCACGGCGTCTGAAGCCATTTGGAGTGAAGAAATTCCTCTACACTGGACGTCAGCCGAGGCCTGAAGCTGCTAGCCAGATTCAGGGTGAATATGGTAAGTGAATCTTAAGTTCCTTTTAGGGTCCTCCCTTTTTAGAAATCAGGTCTGTCAAACAGAGCTGCCGTTTTAATTTTTATTTGGACAAAAGTTGTAGCATTAAATTAGTTTTCCTCCATGCTTGTGCCTGCCATGGATCTCCCTTTTCCCTGTTTTCTTCTGGGATTTCCACTCTTCTGAATGGATTATGTCGCTATCATTTCGGTCGTTACACCAGATTTTCTTCTGATTCCAACTGTGCATTGTTTGTACAGGAGCAGAAGTGTTTAATCATTTTGTTTAACACTACTTGTTTGTTGAAGCATTGAAAGATATCGTGTGGACATTTTGAAATTTTTGTTTTTGTTTCACCCCATAATCCAAAAACAGGTTCCAGTTTTATTGTAGTTACCTATATATTATCATCTAATAGAGTTTACAAACACAAACAGTCAAAGGCATTCTCCCACGGAAACTTGTACTGACTGAAAGGATCACACTCCTGATTTCAAGTTTTAAGACTTTTACTGTAATAAACAAATAAAAAGCACCATCAACCGAATATTATCAAATGGACAACTGATACACTAGTCTACAGAAAAGCTGTCTCCCCTTCAACTGGACTGAAAATCCCACACCACTGTTACTTTTCAGGAGAACTGACCTAACTCCCAATTTCCAATGGGTTCACTCCTTGTTTTGTGAAGTGACCATCAAAACATTCTTTGTACAGGCTTCAGAGTTTTCAAACTGACTACCGGCAGTAAAATCCAGTCTGCCGATCTCTCTTCTTGGCCTTGTTGGGACAAATCTTCTGGATTTCTTAGAATGCCACAGAATGTGTCTCTTCAACCAGAGACTAACCTTGCTCCCACACTCTGCTTGGATGCCTGCGTTTTACAGAAAATGCACTGCTGGCCACACTAGCTATGGCATTTTGTCATTCTCTGAGACTTCCCTCTTTCTGTCCAGAACTTGGAAACTGAAAATCTATTCAGTCAGGACAGTTGTTCCTGTCTTTGTAGGGTGGCACGGTGGCTCAATGGTCAGCACTGCTGCCTCACGACGCCAGGGACCCAGGTTCGATCCCAGCCTCGAGCCACTGTCTGTGTGGAGTTTGCACATTCTCCCCATGTCTGCATGGGTATCCTTTGGGTGCTCCGGTTTTCTCCCACAGTCGAAGGATGTGCAAGTTAGGTAGACTGGCCATGCTAAGTTATCCCGTAGTGTTCAGAAATGTGTAGGTTAGGTGTGTTAGCCATGGGAAATGCAGGGATACGGTATAGATCTGGTTCTGGGTGGGATGCTGTTTGAAGCATCGGTAAGGACTTGTTGGGCCGAATGGCTTGTTTCCACACTCTAGGGATTCTATTCTATGGATTGTTTTTATTTGTGAACATTTTATACCTTGCTCCTGCTAAGTCTGAACTTGACCTCTCTATCCCCAAAGCAACCAAGCCTGTCGCTGAGCAGAACTCAGAACATATTACATGACTGTGTTCACTAATCCATTATACCTAGTGTTAAAAGAGATGGTTGATATTGTCAATCCTAAAAAACCTCATAGTCCTATCACTTGCTGGTTTGAGTACTGTTTTATGGTACAGCCACAGTGACGAAAGCCACGAATGTCTAACCTGATACTTTGCCTGTGTTTTACAGGTGTGCAGTTCTAAAATTATCATATATATCTTGTATTTAAGTTTGTTGCAAATTCTATTTCCTATTTTGCAAAATCTCAACCTTTCCCAATTTGACACCAGCAGGCCCCCTTTCCCCAATGTGAATTACCCTAACTTCCTAGTTTGTCCTTGTAATGAAAAGATCCAGGCTGAGGCATCATTTGTTTACGGGTTTGCTTTTGCACTCTGTTGGACTGCAATATCATCAAACACGGGCATGAAAATAGAATTTGGAATGCAAATGTACCAAGGCCTCCCCCTCTCTCCCTATTTATTTCAGAACCCTCTTCCCCTCCCCCATTTCTGATGAAGGGTCTAGGCCCGAAACGTCAAGTTTTCCTACTCCTATGATGCTGCTTGACCTGCTGTGTTCATCCAGCCCCATGCTTGTTATCTCGGATTCTCCAGCATCTACAGTACCTTTTACCTCCTCTAACTATGTTTTCTACTTCAAGCAATACCAATTAATGAACAAAATAAAAACCGAAAAAACTGCATATGCTATAATTTAGGAACAAAAACAGAAATTGCTGGAACAGCTCAGCAGGTCTGGCAGCATATGTGAGAGAAAAATCAGAGTTAATGTTTCGGGTACGGTGATCCTTCCTCAGACCCTTCCTAACTTCTTAGGAATGCTCACCGGCCCCGAAACATTAACTCTGATTTTTTTCCTCACAGATGCTGCCAGACCTGCTGAGCTTTCCCAGCAACTTTTGTTTTTGTATCAATTAATGAGAAACTTAGCTCTCTTGGTGGCTTTCCTGCATTTGAAATGTCTCTCTTCTCACTCTGTTTCCCATTTGGGCCAAAGTTAGGTACAGTTTGTCAGACCAGTGAAAATACTCATCAGACTCTACAGTAGGAACATGGAAATTTATTTGCATTTGCTGTCAGTGCGAGTACAGAGAATGAACACATCACATATACAGTTGTCAGTGCCTGTAACATCACTACCCAGCTCACTGGAGTTAGCTTCTTGCCAAAATTGAACTCATTTGTGAAACAATATAACCCCAAATTCAGTTTGCATCTGTGAAACAATGCTAACAAAAGCATGAATTAAAACAGTTAAAAGTTAAGTGGCTTGCTTCATTTGTAAACCTGTTAATTATGCATTTTTTTTTACAGTTTTGCAACGTTAATATATATTGTTGCAAAGTTTGTTCAAAGGCCTGAGGTAGTTAAATCTCCTCTGACCAGTTTGTACTATTATTGCAATGAATATTTTGTCATGAAGTTTTGTTTCTTGCTTCTCACTTCACAGCAACCATCAAGAGAGGGGGCCGCTGACTAAAATGGTGAAGTGGTGTGGATGAGTGAAGCTATGGTGCAGAGCCAAGCAAACAATGAGCAAAGCAATGAGGGGGTAGCGAGTAGGGGTGAGAAGAAAAATGGAGAAAAGGGGGGCAGACGACAATGTCAGTGGCACTAAATTCCTATTCCAATGGAAAAAGGTACAGTGATCTTATAAAGGGGTATTAAATAATGCAACTTGAATCAGATCGTATGTTCATTTCACATGCAGTACCCCTGAATACGTTAGCTGAAGAATCTGACTTCGTCGTCATATCGTGTTCCTTCAGTCCCCAGACAAAGGATATGTGTAATGCTGACCTGTTTTCCAAAATGAAGAAGACAGCAGTTTTTATCAATACAAGCAGGTAGGTGACTTTGTATCCTGGTCCTAGCTAACCCCTTCCCTTTTCAAAAGCTATCTGCAGGAAACTAGGCATATGTACGTTTAACTTAAATGAGAACTATTCTCAGTTAATGTGTGGAAAAATATTTCTGTGGGTGAGTGAGCAATTTGTGGAAGTTATTCTTGGGGTATAACTGATTGAAGCAGTTAATGTTGATTTAGATGTGTGCAAATGAGAGATTTCTTTCATAAATCAACTTAGTGGGATTTTTAAATATTTTCCAATCTGCCTGTTCAGAGATGTTATTACACACCTCTGGAGCAGTAGGACTTGAACCTGGGCTTCCTGGCTTAAAGGTAGGGAGACCACCACTGCACGACAAGAGCCCCACTTTCTTGCGATAACTTGTATGAGTAATTTAACCTGATGTGTGATGAGTGTTTTTTTTTTTCGACGAGCAGTTGAAGTAGAATTTGGCTTCATGACTCCCAAAGCTCCATTTCTGGGATTCTCCTCTGTTCTGGACTAATTGGTAGAGCTTGACGTTAATGATTAGTCAGCAACTCTACTATAGAGCAATACAGCATGGAAACAGGCCCTCTGGACCAAACTAGTCCATGGTGCCCACTCAGCTAGTTCCAACTGCCCGCATTTGGTCCATATCTCTCTCCACCCTTCCTAACCATGTATCTATCCAAATGTTTTTTTAAATGTTACTATTGTACCTGCCTCAACCACTTTCTCTGGCAGCCCATTCCATATACGCACCACTTTGTGTGTGAAGATATTGCCACTCAGGTCCTCCTTAAATCTTTACCCTCTCACCTTAAACCTATGCCTTCTAGTTGTCAATTCCCCATCCCTGGGAAAAAGACTATATGTATTCATCCTAACTGTGCCCCTCATGATTTTATACACCCCAATAAGGTCACCCCTCATTCTCCTATGTTCCGAGGAATAAAGACCTATTCTGGCCAACCTCTCCCTATAACTCGGGCCTACCAGTCCTACTAGGTGTATCACTTGATTAGGAAATGGGGATTGGTCCTTTGTTGATCAGCAAATCCTATGTTTATATGTGCAACAGCTAACTTTCTGTAAAGGAACTTCACTATCATTGAGCTAAAGGATTGGCATTGACATCTTCTGCCATATGCTCTCATGTTCCTGCATAACTGTGATTGTTAGCAATATAGATTTAGTTTTTAGGTCTTGAGATTGGGTAGTAGGTTTACCAAATCTATGTCCTAAAAGACATGCTTCTTTAAATATCGAGGCTATTTGGCTGTGACTTATTCTTTCTATTTTTAAAAACAACACCTTCCACATAAATGTTTCTTCCACTAATGAACTGATGTTTGCTCCGTAAGTTCACCGGGCTGCCTGAGCACTGTGATTAACTCAATTCCCTGTGTTGTGGATGACACTAACAAGACCCTATTTATTGGCCGTCCTTCCTTTCCAAGGTATTAACAGCAAATAAAGGGAATCTTGTGGTGCCTGGTATGTCCCTAGCTTTGAGCCAGAAGCCCCATCCACTTCAGAGGTGCGTAATAATGCATCGATCAAAAAATCCATGAACAACCAATCATAATGTGGACTGGAATAACAAGGTGTAGAGCTGGATGAACACAGCAGGCCAAGCAGCATCAGAGGAGCAGGAAAGCTGACGTTTCGGGTCTCGCTGTGTTCATCCAGCTCTACACCTTGTTATCTCAGATTCTCCAGCATCGGCAGTTCCTACTATCTCTGTAATAATGTGGACTGGAATGTGTACGCCATTACAAATAGGGGCAGGCTTACTTCTACAAAAGATAACAGTGAACCAGTTTTCTTACAGCAATTCATTTTTTTTCTAATACCTGCCCAATGACCTCTAGGTTGTTGGCACAATTCTAGAATCACTACACTGCTGTGCCTTTCCAAATTAGATGGCCCCTACAGTTGGGATCATCTGACAGTCTGTCAGAAAGGTGCATGGCCTGTTGCCCATGGCATTTTATGCTGGCATCACCTCAACAGGTGGAAAAAGGAAAATAAGTGGTTAAAGTTAAATGTTATATTTCATTTATGCCTACATTGCACTGTTTAATCACTTGAGGTATCATGTTTAGGCATTGTGTATGTTACTGAACTGACGCAGAAGTAATCAATTTCGCACATGGCCAAGGTAAAAGATTTCCTTGAAACACAGCCGCTGTTTCTGTTGACTTCTTTGTGTCCTGCAGAGGAGCTGTAGTGAACCAGGATGATCTTTATCACGCTCTCTCCAGTGGTCAGATTGCTGCAGCAGGATTAGATGTCACGGTCCCTGAGCCATTACCCACTGATCACCCTCTGCTGTCACTGAAAAACTGTGGTAAGTTCTAACTTTCACCAGGTTAATGGAAGCTGCAGGGACAGAAACCTTATCAGTCATTACAGACCCTGGCTGACTGACTGACCTGAATATTTCAAGTAGTTCCTTTTTTTTTATTTGGAATGTTTTTGAGTTGGAGGAAATGATGATAGTCTTCTCTAAAGCATCTGTATCTTCTCGGTACCTCCAGGCCTGATGGCCCTGTGATGACTGAAAATTGAATAGTCTGGGCTGATACTATTCAAAGAGTTCTCCCAGTATTCCAGCCAGTATTTATCCCTCAGATAACACCTAAAACAGATTATTTGGTCACTTATCACTGCATTAAGACTGTACTATGTGCAAATTAATTGCTGTGCTCCCTACATTTCAAAAGTAATTTGCTCAGAAGACATGAGCATTGCTGGCATGGCCAGCATTTGTTGCTCAGTCCTAATTGTACTGAATGGATTACTAGAGCCATTTTAGGGGGCAGTGTGCTGTTGGTCAAAGCACATGCTTGATACACTGGATAAGTTTGATAGATTTTCTTCTCTAAAGGCTATTGGTGAAAGAAATGAACTTTTCTGACAATTGATGGTAGCTTCATGGTCACCATTATTGAGACCAGCTTTATATTCCACATTTATTAACTGAATTTAAATTACACCAGCTGCCAGAGTGTTATTTGAACCCTCTCCCCAGAGTATTAGCCTGGGTCTGTACATTACTAGTCCAATGACGTTACTGCTATGCCACTATCTTTCATTTCTTTTAAATGCCTCAGATATACTATCTAGATTTCAGTTGAATGTGACAGTCTTGCCCATGTTTGTTATGAAGTTTTTCACATCTGTAGACATTAACTGTGTTTGGATTTATTTGGAAATCTAAAAGAAGTCATTACTTGGAGGGACACAAATGTTTCTTGGTGTGGGCTTTGAAATCTAGTGATGTGTTTTTGTTTCAGTTATACTACCTCACATTGGAAGTGCCACTTATGCAACCAGAAACACTATGTCTGTACTGACAGCCAACAACATCCTGGCAGGGCTCAAAGGAGAGCAAATGCCAAGTGAACTCAAACTCTAACTGGATTCACATGGTCTAACATTCACACATTTATTTAGTTCAGAATTTCTGTTCAGACAATGGCTTTTAAGAGGGATGCACTTGGAAGTTAGCCTTAAAAGTTTGAGTTTCAATGTTGTCTAAAAATCAAAAAGTGAAATGGGTGTGTTTTATAATCAATTTAACTCAGGATCATTCGACTTACTATCCATGGCAAGTATTAATTCTACATCATACAGTGATTAACTTATTCATCTGATTATGCACAATGTGGAAGGTTTGAAGGGGTACAATGTAGCTTATGACTTTCAGTCTGATGAACTGCCATATTTATGCCATATTGTAATTTAATCATTCATCATGCTACTCGGTTTCTGGTAAACAGTTGATATTCTTTTCCAACAATTCTATCTAATATCTTATTACAGGTTGTTTCTTTAATTGCAAGTCAGAGGACACATTGATTAAACTAGAGAAGAAAAATGAAAATGTTGACTATTTCAAATATATAGTTTAGATTGCAGCCCTATGACCATGGTATTTAGCCCTGTTCATGTATGAATACCCTTTAAGTCATCCAGATTTCATAGACCTGACCTAATCCTTAACTTTCAACAGTCTGGTCTGCTGCTGGTCACTTTATTTGATTGCTGTCCAGTCTTGAATTTTGCATTTACTTTGTTTATAAATTTCTATTTACTTTGAATTCACTTTTACAATTTGGCCATGTCTTCACAACAATCAGAACCTCACGCCATCCATAAGCTTTTAAAGAGCTTAATTTGTCTTTCATGTCTTGAGAATGAATTGTGGTCAGAAAGTATGTTTTTCAAAATATTGTATAACACTCCTATCAACATTGCTTACTTGGCAGACATTTGTACTGTAAGCATTAAGTCTGACAACATTAAAAAAGTTGAATATGAAACATACTGGTGTCACTCATGGGTATATTAAGCATTGTTTGTTACATGTACATACACATCCTATAGTGCAGCTATAAAGGTTGTCTAGTACATTGTGAAACGTCAGTATAATCTGTCACAGACAGTGTTTCGACTGCATACTCAAGCAATTCTCCGGTATCCTGCTGTACATTTCCAAAATTTATTTTGATTATTTCAACTGCAACTTTTAAAATGTTCTCATGATCAAATCAAATGACTTTAATAGCAAAGAAAATGCTCCGAGTAATTTCTATGATGTTGATATTCACTCATTAGGAAATGTCACAAATCCCGTACCATATATAATTCATTCCAAGATATCTTGTGTTGCAATTTTAAACACTGTTCTTGATTTACTGAGTCAGTTGTATATTTATTTATAACATGTTGGTTGTCAATTAGTTTTATCCTGAAATTCCCTTATTTGCATTTAAATGAAGTTTGAATCATTTTTTAAATAACCAGTTTCACTCTGGGTCTGACTGCACTATTAGTCTGGCCCTCCCCACAACTTAAACCAAATTAGCGAGAAGGGTGAGGAATAATGCTAACATACCTCCAAAATTGTGTTGTTGTTTGTCAAATCATGGGTTTAAGCCTTATTTAAAAACTTGAACACATCAAGGTTGTCATATGCCTTTCCGATGACAAACTCTGTCCACCACTTGGGTGGATCTAAAAATCTCATGGTGCTATTAAAAGATCAAATGTTCTCTCAATATTTAGCCGTCAACCACTACCACTAGTCATTTATCTAATTGTTCACAGACCTTAATAAGCAGGAAAAAAAGATGCTGTTTGCACAAAAGAAAATCAGCATTTATTACCGGTCATTTTGTATATAATGATGACAGTCAATTATAGTCATTTAAGGTCAAGTTCCAGAATTGGCAGTGGGCTGAGTGACCAATTAATCTGCTTAACCATATTTGTTGGAGGATAAAAGATAGTACTCCCTTTATGGTTCACAAGGCATAGTTTACGAAAAACAACAGTCACCTCCCCTTTTCCATCACTTTAGCTCAGTCATCTTTTAGTTTACCTTATATTGGGAGCCATTTATTAGCTTTTACTTGACACAGATAAAAGGGTACAAGATGCATTTCTAATCAACTTCAAAATATCTACACGGAAGCCTGAACTGGGAAACCTCAACGGTTGTAGGGGCTGTTTGTCTCCACATAAATTCGGGTGATACCTACCAATTCCATAAGAATTTCATTGTATGTTGAGAAATACCATTTCTTATAGCAGACGTCATGTAGTGCACAACTGTGCATAGCAGAGCTTCCTTAAAAAGCACATGAATAATAACATGCTTAAACTTAAGTCTGTCTGGAAACAGTGGAGACTGGGTCAAAGCAGGAGTTGAATACATGACCAAATGTTTTGATAATGTGGCTTATTTTAAGATCAATCTTGATGAGGGAATTCTGTTACACAACTGACGATACAATTCCACAAAGGGAAAGGTGATGAGGAATGCCTAAGAAACCAATGTCAGTTTGGTGACAAGGATCATAGTAGGTTAGCGAGAGACCGGAAGGGACAAGATGCTGCAGGAATTCAAACTACCTTAAACAAGGCTTTTCAGGAATAAGGAGTCAATGTAAATTAGCAGGAACAAAGGTGAACTGTGCGTAGAACAGGAAACTGACAATTTTGAATAAGCCCAAGTGTATGACAGCTGGCAGGTTGAAAGCTGAACAGGAAAGATTGATTGTACAAAGATATGGAGCCTAAGGATCAACACAGTTGTGTTACAAATTAGCCATGATCTAAATGAATGACAGAGTGGACTCGAAACATTAAATGGGCTATAGCTGCTCCTTGAAACTTTGGTTGGAACACTAACAAAGCATATGTTACTCAGTCAACACTGCAGATTAATTACACATGCATCTCATTACTGACTTTGAGTTTCTGCTACACAAACTGGATGAGACAAACTTGGCAGCCAAGTGACTGTAGCTACTTGCTGTGAAGCACTTTGGGGGATACAAGACAATGAAATCAAATGCCCTGTTCTGCAATTTCACTTCTCAAATAACTTGCACACCAAGTGTCAGAAGTATTGGATGTTAGAATAGTAGGGCATTTCCTTTCTAAAAGAAAAATCAATTACCTAACATACTGGGAGCTGAGAATCTGCAGGTTCTACAATACTATTGCAATAATAAACTGTTAAACCATTCTTATCACATTGATAAGTCAATATTTACACTAAACTAATGCAATTTAGAGTAAATTCACACTCCATTTAATGAATTAGATAATTAAATTTAAACTTCCATCTTTGCTTGAATGATTTCTCCTTTGTTTTACAAATTTGAATGTGGTAAAGCAATTCAGAGATATCCTGTGGATGGCATCATGATATTTGACGATTTACACCACCACTATGTAAAGCATCTCATTGTAAAAGAGCAGATCTGAAATAACATTGCCTACAAATTGAAGGTTTTAGTGGACATGAATTTTTTTATTCATTACAGTATATTGACCTTTTACAGAGACTGTATATAGTGTACAAAATTACTTTATACTACACGAGTATACTTTGACAGTGTTTTCACCATTATTCCTTTAGTCCCATTCCATTGCAATTTTTTGGCATTTCAGTTGAGTCAGGATAACTGGTAGTGTAAGGCTCTTCACACAACCTAGTCAAATAAATATGCCTTTCACATTGTTTCAGCTTCTCAGAACTTTTAATAGAGAATTCATACAACTGAAACTTTGGATGGGCTGAAGAAAGGTGCTGCTGTTCAGCCTGATCTTCACATTGTAATTGAGAACTTCCATCTCTAAATACTGAAAAATGGCAAGAACATGAATATTTCTTGACTTGTAATAAAAAAACTTATGGGGCTCTCCACAGATTT
This sequence comes from Ginglymostoma cirratum, assembly GCA_024137785.1. NCBI lineage: Eukaryota > Metazoa > Chordata > Chondrichthyes > Orectolobiformes > Ginglymostomatidae > Ginglymostoma > Ginglymostoma cirratum. The sequence goes on from JAHRHZ010000270.1 coordinate 12,187,075, forward strand.
ACATTTTCTCCTTTGTGGTTAAAAGAAAGATTTTAAATGTTCATAAGGACAGCACATATTCAGAGTGCTGTGCGCTAATTAATGCCAACTTTCAACAGAACCATTTTTTTTAGAAAACCCGTAGAGAACACATTGGCATCCATAAACTTCAAATAATATCCTGAAAGACTGTGTTGCACTTGCAAGTCTGAGTAAATATTCCAGACCAAAAGTATACTGTATAACTGACCAGTGTAGTCATTATCTTACATAATCAAAACTACTGCCTCAAAAGTGCAATTTATACACCAAAATGCACAGTATTTAGTTTTACTCAACAGGCTCTCATTTTGGTAACAAAGACCATTCCTTCAAAAGAAAGTTGGACAAAACAGGTTAGTGACTGAAAATTTTCTTAAAATTTTGGATGAATAGTTTTTGTGCTTGTGAAAGGTAGATTGAAAATATTTTAATATGTCTGCACCCAGTAACACAGACTCAAGTCATTCACAACAGACTGATCTTCAAAGCAGCATCTTGTCCACATCTGATGCTGTTTGGTATACTGAAAGGGACGTTGTGATATGGCACACTTAGAGTCAACAAGAGGAAGATAAGCTTTCAAGTAAAAAGGATCAGCAGTGGATTCAGGAGCTCAGAACCAGTAGCAAGAGCTGGAAAATTAGGAAACTATTGGCTCATGAAGAAAATGAATGTATGCATGTATTATTTGCCCTTCTGACTGGTCAAACTGTGCCTGGTGCAAGTGATATAGCTTATGCTTAGAAGTCACATGGGATTAAAAAAGATACAGATCTCCCCATGCACGTCTACGAGTTCAATAAGTTGTTACACAAGTATGCCCCTGTCCAACACCATTAAAGAGATAGCGACAAATCGTAGACAATTCTGTGCCATCAAACACAGTCCGAAGGAGGTTCATTTCACTTCTGGTGAACCAGATTCCAGGATAGTTCTCTTTATTTACTATCTTCATTTTGCAATACTTTACACATTTGAATGTTCCTTTTAACACTTCTACTGGACAACTGCCTTCGGCTGGTGATGGTGCTAGATAGTATAGGAATACCATTTTACAGAACTGAAAGATGAGGATTTGTTTTTAAACATTTCATGCACTTATCTTGCATGAGTCCTCCTGCACAATGGTGTGGTTATTAAAGGCTTGTTCATTGGTAGGTGGAGAGATTGAAACCTCTACCATCCCACATAAATATTGAGGTTCCCAACGATTGACAAAATTAGGTTACTGGTTTCTTTCTTTAATTTAAATATTTTTAAGAAATAAAACACAAGCTAAACTTTTGAAAGATACACAAACTGACAACTCTGTACTAATCACTTGGCAGATTTGCATTATTGTGCAACTACCAAAACAAAACTGCTTAAGAGCATATAAAAGTGCAGTACATATATACAGTTACTAAATTCTACAAAATTTAAAGTTGCTCTGAACTCAGCACCCTACTGACACTTTGCTGTTAATTAAGTGAAAAGTCTTATTTTCTTCTTTAATTTTACAAACCACCTTGTTTTAAAAAGATCTAAAGATCCTTCAGAGACATGAAAACGGTCATGCTGAAAGTCTAATCTCAAAGTAGAGTAGTTGGCAAGCTGCTGCCATGCCATCTCAAGCAGGTTGTTTTGGAATGCTTGTACAAGTGGCTCGACTGACTGAATCTTTTCCCACATTTTAAACAAGCGTAGGGCTTTTCTCCTGTGTGGACACGGATATGTTTCTTGCAATCTGTTAATGTTAGAAAAGTCTTGCAGCAAATTTTACAGGCATATTTACGGGCACCTTCCACCACTAAAACATTGTGTTCTGACATGGCTTTTTTACACTTCGAAAGCACATCTGCCGATGCCCGTGTCAGCTGGGGAGGACCTGACTGCATAGAATGATTATTTTCAAAAGCAGAAACGGTACTGTTCAACATTCGGATCTGGGAATTCGAACCAGTGTCCTGGGAACCAGAGCCTGCATCTCCAACTGAGGTAACAATGGGCATTTTAGGGGCAATGCGACGATAACCTGGGAATTTGCTGGCTCCTCCTCGCGATGAAATGATAGATTGTCTGGATAATGAATGCAATCCAGAACTAGGTCTAGGAAAATCTAATCGGAATGGTTCTCCCCCAGCTTTGTAGCCGGAAGGCTGCCCACAGGACAGCCCCAGCAAGTCATGCATGGGTCGCATAAAATGAGTATCGGAACCGTCAGTAAATGGGTTCTCCAGTCGAGCCGCAGCAATTGAAGAGTTGGCTCCAGCAGAAATGCCAGGCACTGAACTCATTAAATAAGTAGCTTCATTTTCTATTCTGCCATCGCTTGTTGTGTTGGGAATGTTGTCATCAGTGTTCTGACTCCCACTGTAGCTGTTTGTTCGGTTCTTATTCAAAAAGGTGGAAATGTGAAAGGGGGTTTTTGAGTCAGTGTTTGCAGATTCTAGCATATGTATGTCAGTGACCCTGTCAGTACTGGACTGAGGATCAGAGAAACTCCGGTCACTACTCTCTGGGCTGAGCTCCAGTTTCTCTGCACCAGGCATTCCTCCTTCCACCTCTACCGACTCGCTACCTTCAGCCTGTGAGGCAACATCACTGGCCTCATCCTGAGGATCAGGTGAGCTCAATGGTTCAGCTTTCACAACAATTCGGACCTGCTCCTCACTTCCATTCACATGAAGTTCTGTGGTCTCAGAGTGGAAATCTGACTTCTCATTAGCGGAATCTTGATTAAAAGCAGTTTCAACATGAGTTGCTTGAGAAGCCATGGATGTTTCAGAATGGCCTACTGCACTGTTGTCTGACTGACTGGGTACCTGGTTATCTTCTGGAGTGCTAAAGGCCTGCTCAAATATAATAGCACTTTCCACATTGTTTTCAACAGTTGCATCAGTTTTGGAACCATCTCCCAACTTCAGGGAGTCTGGTGTAAATAATTCCTCACATGTGTGCACCACGGCTTGCCCATTATCTGATGTTTCTTCGGTGATGATAGACTCATCCACTGAAGGTCTCATCCTCTTCTTTGATCTTTCATCAGGAATGGCTTTCCTTTTCTGCAATCGCTGGACAGGAAATGCAGTCGACTGATCTTCCAAGTGATGGCGAAGTGATGAGTTCACATTGACTTGCTCATCTATTCCCTGACTAGAGCTGAGGGCAGAATTTACTAAGCTCAAACCCAGCTGCTGAAGCAGGAAGGACCTCTGCATCCGAGCATTTTGCTCCTGAAGCCTTTCGCTTGTAGGAGACATGGGTACAGTCCTCGTTGTTAAATAATGTTTACAAGCCTTAACAACTGAATTCAGGTGAAGGTGGGAAGCTGCGAGCAGCACATCCATAACATTACTCTCCCCTAGCATCAGTGTGGATGTGTACATCATTTCAACAAGCGCGGCAAAGGCTTCGGCTGTAACCACTTCACTGTCCAACTGAACCATGTTCAGTGACTGATCACTCTCTGGAACAGTAAAGAGAGCACGAAAGTGGGTACTGCATGCTGCAAGCACAGAGCGATGGGCTTTGAAATGACGGCTTCCAACAACAATCACACAGTCACAGAGCTGTCCATGAAGCCGCTGATAGTTCAGCTGCTGGAAGACTTGTTCAAAATGCCCTGGAAAATCCATGACCCTGTTAAAACAGAAAGAAAGCCAGTGATAGTTTTTTTTCCTTCTCCCCCATTTGTAGCAGTCATCATTTCCCAGTTCGTAATTTTTCTTTCGTTATAAACAAATCTCGTCACAATCATTTAATTGACTTGTAGTTAGTTAGTCCATGATAATGGCGAATGCATTAAAACTACAAGGTGGTCTTAGCCTAAAGCATTCCTTATAAAAGTATAAATTTAATCATAGCAAGTACCTACTCATTTCATTTAATGTACCAAGTTTTAAAGCGAAGGATTCCACTCACTGACTGCAGCAATTGACTGCAATAGCAAAGCTATCAGCAGCTTGCTATTGCCCGATCACATTATCATAATGCTTGCTATTGGCCAAGATGGCACAGAAACAAAACAACTGATTCTCCATTTCACAGACGTGCACAATAGCTATCAAGGGAAAGTACTTACCCGTTTCTCTACACTAGTAACTCCTTTTATGAAATCTAATTTGGAAAAGCTGCATCTTGCTTGGGCACTGTTGAATGTTCACTACCTGAGTCACACTGCACTAAGTGCTATAGCATCTGGAACATTTCTGCCAGTATTTTAAATGATATTTTCCCTGTTTGCAGTCAGAGACACCAGAGTTTTACCTCATGTACACTCAGTCAAATGCAATTATGCTCATCTGCACTTTTCAGCCAATATTAAAGAAGTTAAATTTATTGCAACCAAACAAACAAAAAAAACACTACAGCCGGTCACAATCGTATCTTTTAAAAACTTCTTTTAAAATTTACAAATCAGCTCAGCAGCAGCTGCAGCTAACAAGAACTATGAGGTGGCTTCTCCCAAGCGGTCACAGTAATGACTCTAAACAGTCAATAATGTCTCAAGAATCAGACATTCTCAGTACATTCATCCTCTTCATGGAACAAAGCAGTTAGCACAGGAACCAAACATGACACCAAGGTAACAGCACAAGGGGACAGGAGTTATTTATTAGCTTCAAAAGAGGATTGGCTAACCAACAGAAAGCAGAGGATGACTGCTTAGCCCGTCCATGCTCAGGGGAACAAATCCAGAAATTGCGGTCAATGATTTAATGATTCTCTAAGTTTGCAATATTGAAGTCCTTTCCTCAGGATCCAGTCAACTGGAAATCAGTGAACTCACGAGAACATCTACAGGTGGTACTGCTTTAATGCGAATTGGCTGTAATGCAATTGATGAATAGTGAATGCTGTTTGCATAATGCAAACTTTCTGCTGTACAGGTATACCGATTTTCTATAGCTATTTCCCTATAATGCGATTTTCTATAGCATGAGGTCACACAAGAATGCAACAATCGTGTTATAGGAGAACTACCAGTACTCTTATTCTCATGGTTTTGAAACAAAACCCCTTGAAAAAGTTTGTTACAAGGTCTTCAAAATGTAGATAATGAGAGTCCAGAGGCAGTATGTTCCTGTTAGTGTGAAGGACTAGGCTAGTAGGTATAAGGAATGATGGATGACTAGACAAATTAAGGCACTGATCAAGAAAAAGGGGGCATATGGCAGGTATAGACAGCTGGGATCAAGTGAATTCCTCACGGAGTATAAGGGCAGTAGGAGTATAGTCAATAGGGAACTCAGGAGGGCAAAAATGGATCATGAGATAGCTTTGGCAAATAAGGTTAAGGTGAATCCAAAGAGATTCCACAAATACATTAAGGACAAAGAAAGTACAGAGGGAGAGAATAGGGCCCCTTAAAGATCAACAAAGCCACCCACGTGTGGAACCGCAGGAGATGGGAGAGAGACTAAACAAACATCTTGTGTCATTATTTACGTTGGAGGATATGGAAGCTAGGGAACTTGGAGAAATAAATAGTGATATATTGAGAAGTGTCCATATTACAGAGGAGGTGGTGGTGCTGGACATCTTAAGAACATGCATAAAAGGTGTTTAAATCCCCAGGACCTGATCAGGTGTATCCTAGAATTTTGTGTGAGGCTAGGGAACAGATTGCTGGGCACCTTACTGAGATATCTGTATCATCAATAGTGAGATAGTGAGGTGACAGAAGACTAGGGGTTGGCTGAATATGGTGCCATTATTTAAGAAAGGTGGTAAGGAAAAGCCAGGGAACTGCAAACTGTAGGTGGTTGGCACTTTGTTGGAAGGTATTCTGGGGGACAGGATTTTCATGCATTTGGACTGATTAGGGATAATTAACATGGCTTTGTGAGTAGGAAATCATGTCTCACTAACATGATTGAGTTTTTTGAAGTGACAAAGAAGATTTTTGAGGGCAGAGCTATGGACCTCAGCAAGACGTTTGACAAGATTCCGCATGGTAGACTGGTTAGCAAGGATAGATCACATGGAATCTAGGGAGAACTAGCCATTTGGACACAAAATTGGCTTGAACATAGGAGACAGAGGGTGGTGGTATGAGGGTTGTTTTACAGACTGGAGGCCTGTGACCAGTCATGTGCCACAAGAATCAAAGCTGGGTTCCACTGCTTTTCATCTTTATATAAATGTTTTTCATTTTTATCTGAATGTGAATATTGGAAGAATGATTAGTAAGTTTGCAGATGACACCAAAATTGGTGGACAGTGAAGAAGGTTATCTCAAAGTGCAGCAGAACCTTATCAGATGGGCCAGGAGTGGAAGATGACAGTTTAATTTAGATAAATGTGAGGTGGTGCATTTTGGTAAGGCAAATCAGGGCAGGACTTACATATCTAATGGCAGGGTCCTGGGGAGTGTTGCCGAACAAAGAGAGCTTAGAGTGCAGGTTCATAGTTCCTTCAAAGGTGAAGTTGTAGGAAGACAGGGTAGTTAAGAAGGCCATTGATCTTTGTTGGCTGTTCTATTCAGAGGTGAGCACAATTGCTTTACCACTGACTGCAAAATCTAGCCCAATAAGCAATTCATTAGCCCATGTTGATAATCTGAAAATACCCCAGCTATTATACTGCAGAATCTTTGAATACAGATGTTTCGATTAAAAAAAAAAGACTCCTCGTTTCTCCAGCTCCACACTTATCTCTGACTCCAGCATCGGCAGCTCTTACTATCTTCTTATACCTTCTGGTTTTAAAATTGTGTGGGTGGTCTTTTGGTCAGACTCAGAAGTATAGTACCAAAAACAGAAATTGCTGGAGCTTTTTCAGCAATTTCTGTTTTTGTTTCTGATTTACAGCCGCTGCAGTTCTTTCGGTTTCTATTCAGAAATGTAACAGTAAAGGGACTCATAAACATTAGAAAAAAACAGCAATTTTATTATTTCATATTAATATACAAAGACAAGGTACATTCATTGGAAGAAACTGGAAGATAATAAGTCAAACAAAAAGCAAACACACTCCAGTGGTGAAGATCTAAAATAAAAATAACAAAACAGCAGGTCTGGAACCATCTGTGGAGAGAGAAACAGAGTTAACATGAAGTCCGAAATGACTCTGCTTCAGTAAAGAGGAGGTGGAAATATGATCCATTTTATATTGTTGAAAAACAGGAGAGGTGCAAATGGACCAGAAGTAAAGGTCAGGGATGGCAAGACAGCAAGGGAGGTTGGAGATCAAAGGAGTCATGTAGCAAACGGGAGTGGCAATAGATGCAAAACAAAAAGGACAGATCCAAAAGTACACGTTAACAGTAGGAGAAATGTCAGTACCAACTGTAAGCAAAAGCATTAAAAACAAGATACAGACACTGGGGGCTAGATCTATCAAAACGGAAGACTGAATTCATTGTCTAAATTTATCGGACTGAATGTTCAGTCTAAAAGGGTGTAAAATGCCTCAAGTGGAAAATGAGGTGCTTGCATGGAGCTTCAGTGGAACATAGCAGCAAACCTAGGATTGAAAGGCAAGTGTGAGAGCAAATGATACAGTAAATGTTAAGTAACCATAAGGTCAGGGTTACCCTTGAGGACTGGGTAGAGATGTTCATAAAGCAGTTGACAATAACGGTTATTCTGCCTCTCCATTTGCCGCGAAATAAAGCAGTTGAATTATTTGTATTTGGCTTCGGCTTTAGCCCGAGATTTGTTGCTCCATACTTTTATTATATCCTTGAGGTTTGCTGCTGTATCATTAGAGAATGGGTAGTACAGAAGCATCTCTAAACTGAAGCCACTCTGCACATTCACAGGCATGATTATCTATCCTAAAGGATTGCTACCTTAGATTGCCTTTTAGATATAGTCTATTAAGCACATGGAGCTGCAGAGATCGCTCCATGTCAGAAAAACTGGCTTCTGTATATTGTAGAATTTTTGTACAGCAATATTTTACAAAGATTTAATCTCCACAAGCAGTTGAGATGATCACCTATTTTGTATTTTGAAAGTAAAATAAATCTCACTAAAGCAATTCGTAATCGAGCTATATTTAAAATAGATCGGTATTTCTTGCAAGATTCATTGCATTTTATGTAAAAGTGATAAACATGAGCCTTATATTAACCCTACTATCACAACAACCAATTCTGTTGCTGCAGAATAAATATTTGCCCAAAATCGTCTGATTTCAGGCAGTTAAATTATATATCTTTTAGAGTGTACAAACCACACAACTCAAACTAATATTCAGCCCACATACACAAAACACTATGCGCAGTTTCCTTCTGAAATCTGTACAAACTCTGCAATGACCTTTACAAAATTATTCATCCAGTCTTTGTTCAGATCAGTGCATCAAAATCACAGCAGCATAACTTCTAAACAGCTGCTTTCTTCACCTCATTCTGAAGCATTTACTAGAAACACATGTACAACTAATATAAAAGGAATACTGACCTTTATTTTGGTAATAAATCATTAACACACACACACACTCCAATTACTATGGTGCTGCTTATAGCAAGTCAGTATACCCTGCCTTATTTAGATTATCTAGGAGATTCTGATAGCGAGTAAATACGTCAGACAATTTTACCAACTGGCATTTAGGATTTATACAGCAATTTGCCGAGATGTAGACTTGAACAATTAGGATGGATAAATGGTTTAGTCATTCATTTCCAGGTCTGGCTGGACAACATAAAGCACCCCCATCAAAACTGCTCATTATTCCAGGATCCAACCACAATGAAAATAAAATTTGCTCCTCTTCTTCACTACAAACCATCTCTTTAAACTCTTCAACCCCTCTCCTCCAACCACAGGCACAAGGTGGTCACGGACAACTTTGTCACTAAGGTTGAATCCGTTTGTTAAGCTGTTCCTGTCTCAAGTCCAAAGCAAGGTTTATACTGATCCAAGTTCTAAACTCAAATTTCTCTCATTTCATTAGCTCCCCTCACAATCCTGTCCACAATACCAGCTAACAAGCATGGGGCTGGATGAACACAGCAGGTCAAGCAGCATCATAGGAGCAGGAAAACTTGACGTTTCGGGCCTAAACCCTTCATCAGAAATGGGGGAGGG